>WBNH01002316.1:39647-165455 GCA_013401255.1 Urocolius indicus | reverse complement strand
AAGCCCTGACAGCAAACCTGGTCCAGAATAGGCTTCTCTCTCCATGGGCCCACAGGTTCTGCCAGGAGTCTGCTCTAGTGTGGGCTTCCCACAAGGTCAGAGTCTTCTTTGGGCATCCACCCACTCTGTTGTGGGATCTTCTTCCCCGTGCTGCAGTTGGATCTCTGCTCCCTGGTGGTCTCCAAGGCTGCAGGGGCACAGGTACCTTACCATGGGCTGTACCATGGGCTATGGGAGAATCTCTGTTCTGGTATTTGGAGAACCTTCCTCCTTCCTTGACCTGCAGAGTCTGCAGAGTTCTTTCTCTCACACCTCATTCCCCTCTCTGCTTCTGTTTTTTGCAGCACTTTTTCCCCTCTCCTAAACCATGTCATCCAGGAGGCATTACCACCATCGCTGACTGTCTTGGTCATGGCCAGTGATGGGTTCGACTTCTAGCTAACTATGTTAGACATAGTGGAAGCTTCTAGCAGCTTCCAGCAGGAGCTGTTCCTATAGCCCGTCAGCTACCAAAATCTTCCCACACAAACCCAATACATAGGTTTGCATTCTGGGCTTATGGAGACTTTGATGTAAGGACTGAAGTAGTTGTAAGAAGTTGAGAGAGATGAGAAGATGAGATAAATGCAGGTTCTGTCATGAAAGGCAATGCCAGCTCCTGATGGTCCTATCTAGTCAAGTGCTGAGGAAAAGGAGACAAATGACACAGTGGAAAGTGCAGTACAGGAAAGCAGCCCAAGTGTTCTGTAAAGGAAGGAGATGAGGGGAAGCAGTGACACTGAATGTCTCAGCACTTTATGTCAGTACTGTTGTAAGTAATCAGTGAGAATGCTGTCTTTCTGTGCTTAGAGTCAGCAGAATGGACAATCACAGTACTGCAGGACTGTAGTGTGTGGTATTGCCCTGGAAACATTTCTTTGACAAGCCCTTTGTTCCTGTCTCAATTATGTCTTGCCATGAGACACAATCTCAAGATTCAAAGGGCTATTCCATATTTCTGAGTCTGATGGAAATGAGATTTATAGAAATTGTTCCTTTTTTGTAGAAAAGTGAACAAAAATGGATTAACAAGGTATGTGCAGCACATTGAGTGTGTTCTTTCTCTGTCCCTAGCTAGGCAGGAGACTGTCACTGTCATCCTCAAATGAGACTCAGGCTGCAGGTGAAAATAAATGGAATACCTGGAAACTCTAGCAAGTGTTTTAGTGGCTGGCACCTAGGTGGAAGAGTTAGATCCTTAAAACTCAGAGTGCAAAGAGTTACTCATTTATTACAGAATTTAGTAAGTTACTGGGTAAAACAGAACAAGGCCACCCAATACTTAGGATATTGAACCTACATTACACAACTGATAAAAACCAAGGATTAGGAGACTTCACTGTAGCACCTAACTAGTAAATCTGTTCTGAAAGAGCAGGAGCCGCAGGAGTTCTGTTGCTGAGAGTCACTGGATTTGCTACATGGAAATTAATGGGATTCTGCTCAGGAAGCTATCAGGTGAAAAAATGCTGTCTTACTTATGTAGGTAAAATAAAGCTGTGCTTTGTAGCATTTCTCTGCAATAATGGGCTTCCTGCTTCTCTTTACTCATTCGTATTTGAGCTAGTTATAATTAGTAGGGACGTACATTTGGCAGACAGCGTTGGGCAGGTGGCCATGCCACTTAGCAGAACTGTAGCTTAGGAAACAGTGACTGCTGTCCTAGTGCTTCTCTGCCAACTCAGGTGTAGCAGTTGACCCTGCTGAAACCCTTGCTTCCCTAGCATTTGGTTTTTGGATGCAAACGGTAGTAGTGAGCCAAAGTTCACACCTTATTTTATAGTATTTGACAACTGCTCTCCAGTAGCATTCAACACATCTCCCAGTTCTGCTGTAACTGAGCAAAATCAAGCATTGAGAAAAAAATGGCTGTATCATGATGTACATATGAGTTTATCAGCTTGCCTAGCACTATTTTCATGACATCCCTCGTTAACTCGGTTGCTTCATGTCACCATGCATTTTTGTTAAAGGGCAGTAGGGAAAATAGTTTATTAAATCCAGTAAATGCCAAGTTTGAATAAATCATAGCTAAGTATAAATACACCTGGAAACATGATGTGAGGTAAAACAATTCTACAGTTCCTTTTCCCGTGTTGTGTTGTTGCTGAGTAGGTGTTTTGCCTGCTGAATGCACTAGCCTGGTTTTCCTGAGGAACAACCTCTCCTTTTTTTTGTTGTATTGACTTACTGGAATAGCTTTACCACCACCTTGCTTTTTCACGACTTAACGACTAAAATGGCAGGGATTATTTCCATTGTCTGAGGCAGTCCCTATCTACCTTCTCCTCCTTACCTAAGTAAGCACTGTCAAACATGAAAGGGAAAATGTCACAAAATAACTGATTTGGCCACAGGTTAAGACAGTCTAATTTTTCAGCGGACTGTGAACTGGTGTCACTTGGATCTTCTTCTCAGCATTGCCAAATGCAAATATTAAAATATCAGAAGTCAGATGACAAAAAAATGTGTTGACACCTTCAAAATAATTTGAGAGCTTTGATTCATTTGCATTTTCTATCATAATTTTCATTTGACCATTGGCTGCAGTGCCAGTTGTGTTTCAGGTAGTGTTCAACAAATACGAAGGCAGAATATAAATTCTAGTTTCAATGAGAAGCTGAAATTTTTATGCAACTCCAGCATCTGAGGCTTAAAAAAAAAAATCTACCTTTCCCACGGTAGGATTTTTTATTACAGTAGCTTCAGCTAGAAGTTGAGTGTTACTAATTCTGTCTACATTTTGGAGCTGATTTCCATCTTAAGAAAGAAAGATAATATGAAGTTGAAGGTGAGAGTAATCATATCAGGAGCACTCAAATGGACTTGCAGAGGCCATAGGGGAAATATGCTCCTTTCTATGTGCCAGTGTGAAGTTCTCTCTTTCCAAAGTACGTAATTTTTTAGTTGATTCATAGTGCTATTTTAAGAGTGAAAGGGTTTCTTTGTTGTGGGTTGCTTGATTTTTTTGAAGACAAATATGTCCTGCAAATTTTGTTTTGCCAAAAATGTTTTTGGATTTTCAGTCTGAACATTCCATGACGTGTGAAAAACTATTTAATGAAAGTAGAATCTGGCCATAACCTTATTTTGAAAGGTTGAGAGCCTTTAGCCCATTATGTCCCTGCATTTTGCAGGTGCTACTTACATGAACTTCCTGGTTTTCTCCACTCCTGCAGAGTGGAGTACTCCTGCTTTCAGTAGACCTCACACCGGCGTGAGTAATTTGTATTGCCTATCGAGACTGTGGTGGAGCCACAAATCAAAATCAGATTCTCTAATACAGGTTTAATGCTTTGTCCTTTTTTTGGTGGTTTTAATTTTGCACTTAAAGTAGTTCATGTTCACAGTACAGCACAAAAGCTTTTGCTGATCATGTAAGCTCTCGATTCTGATGAGACTTTGTTATGGAATCATAGAATAGTTTGGGTTGGAAGAGATTTTAAAGGTCATTTAATCCAACCCTCCTCTAGCTTTAACTAGGTCAAGTTGCTCAGAGCCCTGTCCAACTTGACCTCGAGTGTTTCCAGGGATGAGACATCTACCACCTCTCTGGGAAACCTGTTCCAATGTGTCATGACCCTTATTGTAAAACATATCTTCCTTGTATCTAGTTTAAGCCTCTTTTAGTTTAAAAACCTTACCGACTGTAGCATTTAGACTTGTCTCCCTCTTTCTTATAACCCCCCTTTAAGTACTGGAAGGCCATAATACAGTCTCTCTGGAACCTCGTCTTCTCCAGATGGAAAAACCCAAACTTCATAGCAGAGGTGCCCCAGCCCTCAGATCATTTTTATAGCACTCTTCTGGACCCATTCCAGCAGGTCCATGTCCTTCTTATGCTGGAGGCCTCAGAGCTGGATGCAGCACTGCAGGTGGGGGTCTGATGAAAGTGGAGTAGAGAGGGAGAATCACCTCGCTTGACCCGCTCTGGCCACACTGCTTTGATGCAGTGCAGGATATGGTTGGCCTTTCTAGGCTGTGAGCACACATTGCTGGCTCATGCCAAGATTTTCATCTATCAGTACCCCAAACTCCTCCCCTACAGGGCTGCTCTCCACCTCTTCATCCCACAGCCTGTATTGATACTGGATGTTGCACTGAACCATATGCAGGACCTCGCACTTGGCCTGGTTGAAGATTATCATGGGCCCACTTATTGAGCTTTTCCAGATACCCCTGGATGACATCCCATCCTTCAGGTATGTCAGCCACATTACTCGATGTGGTGTCGTGTGCAAACTTCCAGAAGGTGCACTTGATCCCAGTGTGCATTTCATTGATGAAGATGTAAAACAGTACTGATCTCAATATGGACCCCTGAAGGACACCACTTGTCATCAGTTTCCATCTGGACATTGAGCTGTTGACCACTGTCCTCTGGATGCGACCATCCAGCCAGCTCCTCATCCACTTAACAGTGTACCCTTAAAATCTCTATCTCCCAAATTTACAGAGAGAGGAATGTCATGAGGGCTGTGTCCAATGCCTGATAGAAGTCCAGATAGATGACATCCGTAGCTCTTCTCTTGTCCACTTGTGTAGTTACTCCATAATTTGATCAAGCAGGACTTGCTCTTGGTGAAGCCACGCTGCCTGTCTCAAATCACTTCCCTGTCTTCCATGTGCCTTAACATAGCTTCTAGGAGGATCTGTTGCATAATCTTCACAGGCATAGGGGTGAGCCTGGCAGGTTGGTGGTTCCCAGGATCCTCCTTTCTACCCTTTTTAAAAATGAGGGCAGTGGTTTTTTTCCCAGTCATGAGGGATTTCACCTGACTGCCATGACTTTTCAAATATTATGGGGAATAGCTTCACAACTACATCAGCCAATTCCCTCCGGACTCTGGGATGCACCTTGTCAGGCCCATAGACTTATGTATGTTTAAGTTCCTCAGGTGTGGGGGACTTTGCCCGCTCAGTCCCCTTCTTATCTGTCTCTAAACTAGAGGGAGCTATATAGCAACTAGATAGAAAATAGGCTCATGCAGAACATTAGCGACATGTGAGATGAAGACTACCTTGCATTCATCCCTTGGCTTTGGTTCCATAGCCATATTGTAAAAAAAAGTATGATACAGTTATGGCACAAGCCAGTCATTCTGAGTAAAATGCTCTCTATAGGGCAAGTATAAAAACCCACCAGATTCTCATACAGACATAACAAAAGTCACGTTCTGAACCTGTGCTTTTTATATCTTGTGATGATTTTTCTCTTTTGTCAAAGTAGTCTGTGTACAGAGCAGCAAACTTGACCACGTTGTGTTATTGGGTTCTTATAAGGTTCTCCCTGAGAGGAGATACTTTAAGCAGCAATAATGAATGGTGGAAATGAATACACTAAATAAATCAGTGAGGTTTTAACAAAATTATCTCATGCCACTTTGATATCTGTGTGAATGCAGAGGAAACAAATAAGTAAACATAACATCCTAGCATCCTGAAGCTTGTGCCTGATGTCTTATGCTTGGAGTAAAGTTCTACATAAATCAAGAAGTCGTTGAGTTTAATCAAAAGTCAACTGTGTCCTGCTTTGCTTGATCTCATGCTCTGTAGAGAGCTTGTCAAATGACCACATCTGTGAAAGAATGGCTTCTCAGAGAGTAAGAAAACCTCTGTGGTGTTCTCTTTAGAGTATGGTTCCCAGTATTTAAATCCTACTACACTTCATAGGAAAATAATAGAAACAATTTTTGTTTTCTCTAATTTATACTGGTATCCAAGGAGTCCTCTATGCTACAGAACAGAAGTTCTCTAATCCCTAGAAATGAGGAGTTGGGAAGCCATTGCTGGAGCAGTATAGAGCTGCCCCTGTGAAGTACAGTGGTATCCAGTGGAGTCAGTTCACGTCAAAAAGCAAAGGTACTTTTGCTTGATTGATGCTGGGGGCTCAGGTCTGGGTGTGTTAGTATGCTCTAGACATGGAATTAACTTTGGCGAGAGCTGCGCAGAGGTTCAAAGGTTTCTTTAAGTCACCGCAAACGACCTACTTACACCATCCCACTTCCTGTGGTAAAGGAAGGAAGACTTCACAGTGCTAGAACAAATATGCCTCAGTTAGATGCAGGGATGTGTTTCTAACAATGCTGCATTCGGGAATCCTGCCTGGTCTGTTCAGTGTGTGTGTTGTAATCTTGGCAGCCATTTGTTACAGCAAATGAGTGACATGACAGGAAGCATCTTGCTGTGCCTTTCTTTCCTGCTTAAAATGGCTTGTTGAGCTGATAATTAAGAAGCAACAGGACATGAGGTTTATCATAACTTCACTGGGTGGACGGTAAATTACTTATCACTGGAGGTAGAAAGCACAGTAAATCTGTTATCTGTCAAGGCTTTTCACATCTATAGGAACTGCAGCCATTGATTATGGAATAGAGCACTCCTCTATGCATGTGAATTCTTAGTGTGTGAAATCCCACGTGGGATTCTTAAATTGTTAGCATTTGCTTCAGCTGAATAGCAGGTGCAATAGTATAGTGTGATCTTACATTGAAATAAGAGAAACTTGTGGGTTGAATAGCAGACTCACATGTAGTTTCCATGCATGCATCTTTGTAGATAAACTGAAACGGTGGTTCAGGTCTACACTGGGATTGTAGTGTTACCTACTGAATCTCTAAAAACTAAACATTCCTAAAGTATCCTCAAAGTTTTCTTTACTAATTCTGCTCCCTTTGGACTCTGCTTAAATGTGATTCTCTAATCAGAGAACTGTTTGGTATTTCCTGCACGTATGCAAAATGAACAGTATAGACATATTATTAGGCATGCTTATATTTAGCAGAACATACTGTCTGACATGCAAGACATGTCCTGTGGAATAAGTCCTACCACAAGGAGCTGAACGCTGAAGAGGGCTGCTGAGCATGATCCTGCTGTGTTACGTATGCTCCAAGAAGGTGAGGGGGAGCAGGTGCTGCTGACTCAAGACTCAATGAGAGTGCTGATGCTCATCATAAGCAGCTGGCTATGAGTAAGGCTTGCTGCACAGGAAGCTTTTGTGTGCCTGTGGCTGTCTTTTATAGCAGTTTCTGTTCTTTTCTCTTAAGGTCATCTCTCCTATTACGGTGATCAAAGTGCATCTTCAAGACAGGAATGAAAAAAGCTTCAGGTGATGAGCACATTGATTGTGCACACACCTGTATGCTCATGGATTGTGGCACTGGGCTTGCACTTTAATAGACTGTGCCAGTGGTTCCCTAATGTGCAGGTTCATCAGAGCTCAGTTCATTGCATGTGTAGGTGATTGCTTATACAGTCAGTCATGCCATGCAGCAAGGCAACCTCACTTTCTGGGACCAAAGTAAAGCTGGGAGATTTAAGCAAGGCATAGCCTTGTTGCTCTGCTTTTGTCTTGCTTTTTTTTAGTGAGCCTTCCCTAATTGTTGTTACTACTGAATACGCGGTGCTAGAGTCTAAAGGTCTGTAACTATAAAGACGTGATAAAGCTGCAAGACTCTATGCCTATTGTAAAGCTTCTTTTTATTATTTTTTAAATTCTTTCTGCCATCTAAAAGAACCTGAAGGATTTTCAGTCCTTTGTGATGAATCCTCACTCCTAAGCTTCAGCTGGGGGTTGGGGTGTAAATGGCATAGCTGCAAACTGAAGGCCTTTTTCAGTTCATGCTTGACACACAGTGTTGTGAACGTCACTAAGCAGGAATTAAATTCTCGCATCTGAAGAGTTTAGTTTCTGATGAGGCACTTCTTAGTTCATCTTTAAAAGCTTGAGGCCATTTCATCATGATAGTCTGCTAATGCAAGGACAGTGCTAACAGGTTGCTTCTAAAAGCTTGTCACGTTTATTTATATCCTTGATGGAAGCAAGCACTGCAAAAGCTTCTCTATTAGGGCTGTGATGTAAGAGAAGTGAGTAAGGAACAGCTTTGAAAGAGCTGCATGATCAATCAGGCAGGACCGTTGCAACACTTAATTCTCTCTGCTTTGGCAAGCACTGTCTGTTTGGCTTCTTGGAGCCACTGCAGCAACAGCAAATGCTTTGGCTTGGATACAGATAGCTAGATTTGTAGCAGTTACCTGGACTTTTCCAGATAGCACAAGGCTGGAGGTAACAGTCCTGAATTTTCCTCCTCCTGATAGGCAGTGGGCATTCTTTCAATTCAAATAGACAATCTCTGGCCAGTGCCCTGTGTAACACTTGTCCTAATCCAGCAAAGTCTTTCTTGGAAACCTGAGCAAGACAGGAGATGGTTTAATTGTCTTGAGTAAACCAGTACAAAAAAAAAAAACCAAAACCACAACTGTCCAGGTGGCCTGCTCTGGCCAGGGGTTGGACTAGGTGATCTCTCAAGGTCCCTTCCAACACTTAAGATCCTGTGATTCTGTGGTTTTCCTGACCTGTCAGATAGAGTCCAATGGAGATGTGTTTGCCTTAAGTTTAAATTTCATTTAGACTTGAATTTTCGAAATTGAAAACTAAAAATCTTAGCTTGCATATCAAAACAAGATTTCGGGGGCAGGGATTATTATTTTTTTTTTTTCTCCTGCAGGAAATAGTAGAAGGTTCTGTTTCATCAGGGAGTTTTATGAGAAACCACACACAGAAGGTTCTTGTAAGTTTGGCTCTCCCTGTCTAAAGTTTGCGGTTAGTGTAATAGTATATTTTGGGCTAAAAAGTTCTCAGACAGCTACTAGTATTTAAATACCTTGTGTTGAATCCAGGACATTTAAGTGGGCTCCTACTGCAACATGCTTGTGCATGTTGAGTTTGAACATTTCTTCCTGCAAGTTCAGCATCAGATTCTTAGAAGATAGAGAAGTTTGTTCAAGATTACAAAGAATTGGAAGTCTTTAAAAAAACAGGAGGTCACCTAAAGTCTTTCTTCTATTGCAGTCCTTCAGCAATCTGTGCCTCTTTAACCATTGGCAACCAATTTAGTGTTTTCAGCTGGTCACATTCAGTCTGTAGCAAAATCAACCAATTTCTAGTAGCTCTGTAGAAGACACAAGATTAGGCTTTGGTCCAGTTACAGGCATAAAGTGTAATAATGGTCTGTAATTGGTTTCTTACTATCTCATATTCTGCAGTGCTGTGTATGGCTGGTGAGTGTTTCCACCATGTGCTTCAACTCTGATTCAAGTAGCTGCATGATTTCTTACCTACTTATGGCATTAAATGATCATTTGATGAGGAAAGATTTCAGCAGGTCTGAAGATCACTGCCGTCTCTCTGAATCTTTTTATATATCTATATATTCTATATCTTGTTATCCTCACTTCACTAATTATCTGGCAGACATGTATTCTTTTATTGCTGTCTGCATACAAATAATTAAAACAGGAACTGGCAATGCTTCTCAGAGGCAGCTCCTGCACCGACCTCCAAATACAAAGAGTCAATTGAACAATAACTTCAGTGTGCCCTAAACCAAGCTGTGACCTGGTCACTAAGACACTCTGGTGCATGTACAGCAGATGGAGGAAAGACCATGTGCAGCATGTGTCCATCAATGCATTTGGCAGCAAGACTGGCTGCAGCCTGCCTCAAGGTCAAATAGTGGCAGCTAGGGTTGTGCCTGCTGGAGAGCAAAATGTTCACCAAGACATCAGGCTTCTAAAGAATCCAAGAACTTGGAGATGCTGTAAAGCTGGCCAGGCTTGAGTCTCAAAGCAGAGAAGCTGTGATCACTCACTAGTGAGTATTTCAGAGGGCAAACTCAGTCTGCTGGCTCTGCTGCAGCCTTAAACTGCTCTCCAGGTCCCCTTGATAAATCAGCACACTCATCAGCACTGTAGTGCTAACTGGAATCAAAGTGCAGGCTTTCTTTACCAGAGAGCAGCACACTTAAAAATGTAACTAAAAACTTCAGTTATTTTTTTTAATGCAGAAGAAGCAGTTTCAGTGTGTTAAGGTGACAGCATTGTGTTGACTGCTGTCTTTCTCATTAAAATATCTCAGCAAAGGATATTTTGCAGCTTCCTTGACCTGTTCCCCACACAAACATCCAAGCAGGATACTCAAAAGCAGGGTGTTTTAAAAAACCCACATAGTGTACTTTAATAATGAGATTCATTTTCTCTGAGACATAGTCAAAACTTGGTGTATTTATACATGAAAGATACTAGTATAATCATGATAGAAAAGATTGAAGATATACAGCTGTGGAGGGGAAAGCACTGGGGAAAAAAACCATCTTTCCACATTTCCTTTCTGGTTTGATCTTGTGGTTTTTGATCACAAGACACACCCCAGTTAAAAGCAGGTGTTCTCTAAATAAATGCCTATCTACAAACTCACTAGCTTTCCAGCAGGTGAATAAGAGACATAACTGGAGAAGGAATTGCCAATTCACTAGTTAATCTGTTGACTTTACCAAAATACAATATCCCTGATAGTGACATAAAAGAATCATAGGGTTTTTTTTCAGGACAATCTGTTCCATGCTGCAGATGTAATAAAAATTAAAATAAGATGAAACTGAAAGGAAAAAGAAAACAGAGAGAAATAAAAGAGAGAGAGAGAAACTCACACACATTGGGGACTAAGAGGCAAGTATATGGAAATCAGTTTCATCATTCCTATTTGTCATTTTTATATGTCACTTTGAAGGAAAACTAATTAAAGTAATTGGAGTTATTTCTCTTGGTCTAGCATCCATTAAAATCCTCTTGAATGTGTAATGAATGTGGTTAATATAACAAAAGATGGAAACTAGGAAGGAGGGAGCTCTTTTATCCAATCTCTTGCCTTACTACTTCACCCTGTTGTCGTGTGTTTGAGTGTATTTTTTTCTTAATATAGTAGTGAATACACAAAATATTTTTAACAGTTCTCACTTCAAAACGTAATGTCTTATGAGAGAAGGAAATGCACGACTGTTCACTCTTCAGGATTGCTGGGCATGTTTTAAAATTAGTAAACATGGTTAAATACTCTCTTACACCTGAATGTATCAAGCTGCTCGTGTTTAAATGAAAACCTTCATTTGCAGGTGTATGCTCACACATGCACACACTTGAATGAATTCAGTGTTATGGCAAATCAGGTGCAGCATCTGATTTGGAGATGGAAAAGTTGTTTGTCAGCCCAAGAGGTGGAACAGTGCGGCCACGTGCTCACCTGTCTCAAACTGCTTTTTTCCAAGTACTTTCTTCACTACTGAGAAAGCAGCTCATTTTTATTCTTTAAACTGTTATTTGTGATGAGATCTCGTTCCAGTTAATACTGATTAATACCAAGTAGACTTTCCTTTTAAGAATTGGAGAGCATCCATAGCTTATTCCCTACAAGAGTAGCTGGTAGATGGTATTGAGCTTTTGCAAAAACTGATGAAAGGAAGGAAGGAAGGAAGGAAGGAAGGAAGGAAGGAAGGAAGGAAGGAAGGAAGGAAGGAAGGAAGGAAGGAAGGAAGGAAGGAAGGAAGGAAGGAAGGAAGGAAGGAAGGAAGGAAGGAAGGAAGGAAGGAAGGAAGGAAGGAAGGAAGATTGGTTCTTAATCCAGCTGCTTCCACTTCTTTTTCCTTTGTTTTTTAAAAAATCTGATAGAAATATAGAATGCAGTTTTAGCTAGAGAGTGGTAGCAAGGAGGAAATGCAAATGTGTGTAGCATCACAAGTTATTGCCCTTTTTTCCTTTTGTGTGTTAGTGCTGAAGGTCAGAGCACCAGTATCTCTCACAATGCTGTTCCTCCCCTTTTTTCAGTGGATCATTTCTAATGGTGTTAATGAAAGTCTCAGTTAAAATAAATAAAGTAATAAAAAGCATAACATTCAGTACAGTATATTGCTCCTCAAACAAGACAGAAATGAGTTGTGTGCCTATTTAGATAGAGTTTGGTTTTTTTTTAAAAAAACAACTTTAAGACCAGTAACCCTTTGATTTGATTCCTGAAAAAGAGAAAAAAACCCAATAATACTGACTGTCTGTATTTGCTGCCATACGTAAAGAGTATCCATTCAATAAGAGCTCTCATGTCTTACAGGAATGTAAAGTGTCTGTGAAAATGAGAATCAGGACAATGCTGCCTCCAGCAAGTGTTTTAATGAAAGTGCCTTAAGAGAGTGAGAACAGCTGGGATAATTTATCCTTTTATAATCTTTTTAAATCCACATAATTTCTGCTCAGTGAGGCAATTTAACTGCCAATGTCCTGTGAAGTTTGACATTCCAGTCACACAACTGACTATTTGCAGTAATATTTATCATTTGCCTCTTGCTTGTATAAACAGCATTCTCCAGATTTGCTTCAGACCTTCTGACTAACAAAGGAACTTGGACCTTTGGAAATGAAATGCTGAGATTCAGCTTTCTAGTCAAAGTTTTCTCACAAGCCAGTTTCATGCATTGTAAGAATTTGGTCAAAGAGAGGCAATAATCATTGACTCTGGACATGCACTTGTTATTGAAGAAAATAGTTTTTACTAAGTTTGGTGAAAAATATTTTGAAGCAGTGTTCTTAAAAGTTGTGAGTGTCTGAGATCTACATTTCATATCTTGGGCTGTTTAATCAAAATCTAATTATGAGTGTTAAACAGTGTGCTTCTCTTCCATAACTGAATTAAGAGGTATAACCTATCACCTCCTAGAAAGATGGATAAACAGGTTGTATTTTGAAATATTTTATACTTCCTTACTGAAAACAAATTTCGCTTTGAAACTGGTTTCTGAAAAAGCTTCAACTGTTCTGTAGAAAAAGTTGAGCAATCACACAAAAAGGCAGAAGTTTTATATAATCTAATAATTGTGAGCAGTTGGGTAAATGTTATGAAGCCTGAAGACTACTTATATTTTAACCATCTAATCTCCTTGGTTACGTTGTTATTTATAATATTTTAATGTTACTGTTTCCTCTTGACAATGGTCTGTACAGTGAAAGGAGGGTTTGCTTATGTGCAGGATTCTGACAACATCTGTTTTTACCTGCTGAAACCATCTTGTGATTCTAACATAGGCAGAGCCCAGATGTTAAAAATTGTGTGATTTATTTTTTTATTGTATAACATCTTGTAATCTAGGAGTGGATGCTTTTTGACACTGGAAAAATGACGTGAGCTTTTTCATTTTTTGTAGCTTCAAGGTTAAAACAATGTTTGCTTGTTGCTCCTGATCTGAATATAGCAAGATTAATTGCTACAGCCATGCAAGTCGTAATACAAGTGCTGCATGGATTTTACTCAGTATCACCACTCAGAGCTTTGTTACTCTTTCTTGAAATCAATTTTAAAAATTAGGAAATTCTTGATTTAAGCGCTTTTCAGAATATGGGAAGGAGAAGGAGGCAGTCCCTATTTTTATGTATGGTTCTTATGGACAAGGAAGTTTCAGAAGTATGTGTTAATTCTAGGGAAAGTTTATAATATTTTAAAACTCTGTAAATACAAATGCTTTTATATGGGTAAATTATTGTTTTCAGTTGTACTGTAAGAGAATATAAAAATCTGTTGTTCGATTCTGCACATATCTTCCTCTCAGATGTGAATTGTATCAGCTTTCTGCCTGATGCTGTAGTTCATGCCCATTCCCTAACCTTATGATACTGTGATCGAACTAAGTCACTGCTCCTCGGTATAAATCAAACCATCTTGCCTTTCTGTGTACATAGATACTCACTTTGCTTTTCAGTAGTTTCACTGAATTATTTTTTAATGAAATTTAGCAGAAAAAGTAGTATGTCCTGTTACCGTGAATGGATTTAATGGAAGAGCAGGGGACAATAACAGTAGACTGTGAGTTTATACACACTTTTACAGTCTGTGGCAGAACCAGTATGATGGAGAGGTTTCTTAGTACGAAGTTGAGGAAGGACTGCATTGGGGTCCCATTTTTAAAAAGAAGTGGGCATGGATATACCTCTAAAGGCTGTGTTTTGCGATGGGTTTAGTGTTGCACTGCACAGCCACAGTAGTAGTGTTTTGGGCTTTTGGCTGTGCATGGATACCAGGTGCAGAACAAGCTGCCTGCAGGCAGCCCCTTGAAAATCATAGAAAATGCTACATCTTGGCAGCACGGAGCTGCTGTAATCTTGGTTTATTTGATTGGCAATCACCTGGTCAAAGATGGGAAGGTGCTGGGACACAGCAGCCTGATGGGAAGGAGGAGACCTCAACAGGTAGGGAGTAGGCATGTACTAGCAATGAGCAGTAAGTGGGCTCTGCTTAGGGTGAAGTGTGAGAAGTTCAGGGAGATCTCTCTTTGAAACATGAATGTTTCTAGAGTACTGTTAAGTCTAATAGTCATTAAATTTTCATGGATTTTAACAAGAGTAGAAAAAGTAAGGGTGGGTGGTAAGTCTACTGCAGTCCAAAGTGAATTATTAAAATGAGAGTGTCTACATCCTCCCTTGACCTTATGCTTACAGGAGATGAGGAAGAAACTCGAGGGAATTAACAAATGCAACAACAACAAAAAAAAATAGAAATTATTTTCCTGAAAAAGAAAGGAAGAGAAAAAATATTTCTGATGGTCAGTGCAAAAAAAAAATCATGTTTTTCTTCCCAAACAAGCAATCATGTAATGACAGTAGGAGACTTGGGTGTTTAGGGGGATTTTAAGTAGCACCAAAGATTCAGTCAGTATCTTTGGGTATCTAAGACCTTCAGAAAGCTTGTCCCATACTGAGTCCATTAGCACCAAGCTCTTGTACTCTCTGCTGGTTTTCATTTGTAGATGAGGAGGATAAAGAACATTTGGTTTATATTCACATTGTGTTTTTAACTTTTAGCTACTTTATAGAAAATCTTCTTGCATATCTCGTAAGAAAATGGAAACTGGAAATGAGTTAGGACAAAACTTCCTAATTTTTGATCCCTTTGTGGTATAAAAGTACTTAAAACAGGCCAGGAGTTCACTCAGATACATCTATCGCATAATTATTTGTTGTATTATTTATAGAACTTGAATTGACATCCACAGCTACAGCTCTTATTTATTCAATTTCTACATTCTTTCATAATCGACACCTTTTAAATTATTAAACTTCACAGCATGGTTCAGTAATGCAATATTTCTTATATAAATTATTTGAATAGATTACAAAAAAATTCAGATATTCAGGAAAGTCATCATTGGTTCTTATTAAATTTTATACAAGTTGTTTGTTTAAAAAGTAAAATGCAGTAATATGCAATTTACATGCTAACAATCCTTTGACATTCTTTCCTTAATCTCTATCTAAGCATGGATGCAGCTGTTAAAAATAACTTGCTTTGAGTGTCAAACTGCATATTTCCTCTTCCCAGCCATCCCTGTGCTGCAGAATCTAACCTTGCTCTGGGCCACACCATTTCCACCAGCGTATGCTGTGATGTCTACTGGTTTTGTTCAATTGGCATCTCTGGTGCTAAGTCTGAACTGCTGCTTTTTTATGTCTCATTTCACTGCTTTGTTGAAGCCTTCTGCTGCATTACACCTTGTACCTGCACCTCTTCCTTCTGTCTTCAAGGTCTCTCACATCTACCATGGAGGCAAATGTCAGTGAGCCTCTGGCTGCTTTCTGCCAACTGATTTAGGTATTGTACATCTTCATTGTCTGTTTGGATGCCCTATCTAAAAGTGTGTGATGCTAAGTTATCTCAATTAGTTGCAGACTCTGAAAGATTTTTATAGGGAAGTCTGCAAGGTTAGCAGTAAGGCCTCAGGGAAGCTGGTGAAAGTCTCCTGACATGGTGTATTTAAACCAGAATTACTGACACGGTCATCCTGACAGAGAAGAGAAGCATTTTATATTCCCCAAGGCTTTTATTGCAGTGTATGTGAGGATCTGTAAAGCACTTTGATGTTGGAGCAGTATGCAAGTGCCAGGCATTATTGTTTCAAATCTTTCAGGTTAAGAGTTCTTGTGGACATGGGGAAGCTGGTTTTTATTAATCTTTCCATTTTATCTTCTTCACACATGGTGTCCTGCTGCATGGACTTGGCTTAAAATTCTAAAATGCAGAATTAAGTATTAAAGAGAGTTTTGGAAAGATGACTATCAGCCGAGGGCGGCTGATGAGCAATCTGGACTATCCACATAAAATCACATGGAAGAAAAATTGTAACCTGGAACAACTCTTCTTCCTTGCACTGCACCAGCATGCCGTGTGCTGGACTGCAGAGTCCCTCCAATGTGGGAAGTGAACTAACCTGAATTCATAATGCTAGCACAAATTACCTCTTACTTGCAGGAACACAAAGTACAGTTTCCATTTTGACTATTGGTGTTACAAAATTAAGGCTTGGGAAACAATCTTGGCCAGAGCTTGTTTTGTATGTTTTTGTGGTATTTCCTGAAAAGCCCTTTTTTCATTGCTAAGGGTCATTTTCTAGTTCTGTCTGGGTTCCTGTGACTGTTTTTTTGTGTTGGTGTATTTCTGTGTTCAGCAAAACCTTGAAAGCCTGGAGCTGCTCATTTAGGAGTCTGGCCATGATTGCTTCTGCCACCTCCAAGAGATCCTTGAAAGTGGAAACAAGATTGGAAATATCAGGGTGGAGGGATGTGGGTGGTTAATGGAAATCATAAGAGCATATTGGAAAAGCTGATCTGTGATGATCTGTTGTTTTCAGCCAAGCTGTGTGTTTTGTGCACACAGTAAAGGGAAAGCTGGGTTCCCGATAGCGCATGTGTGGTTGTTATTACAAGGCTAGCCAGTTTTCTGCACTGTTATTTCCTAATCATTGACTGATACCACCTGTAAAGAAAATTCCAAAGAGGCTGCAAGTTTTGGAGAATTGGTTTGGTAATTTTTTTTGCCAAATTGAAAGTACCTTAAACGTCTGAAACATCCCCACTGAGCCAAAGTCCCATGTACAGGTGAGCTGAGGCCTAAATGTCCAGCAAAGTCAGGGAACCAGGCTTACTTCTAACTGCCTGATCCTGTGAGTTCTGCTAAGGCATCCTGGGCCAATCATCCCTTTTACCATGTTAAAAAAACATAAATAAATAAAGATGCTACCAGGCCTTTTAGAAACTCTGGGGCTTTCAAATCTACTTGGAATGAATTGGAAGACAACTATGCACAGTTTCCCTACTAGTTAAAAAGAGGTACTGAACAAGAACTGAGAGACAGAGTAAAATTTTGAATGGGTATGTTTAAATATGTACCTAAATATTTCTATACATTTGCACCCCAAGCACTTATTCATGCTGAAATAAGTCTACATGCTTTTGATTTTTTATAACAAGGAAATTAAAAGATTGAAGACTAATATTAATGTTTCTGTGTTATATTAATCCTGACATAAACTGGTGTGTTACAAATAGGGTTAGGAGCACCTCAGATTTCTCACTGCAAGACCATTAATTCTTTACTTGCTTTTTGGAGGGATTTTGTGAGCTTTTTCTTTCTGCTTTCCCTCAGGCTAGTTCCTAGAAGAAAAGATACAGCCAAAAGCCTTCAGGCATCTCTAAGTGTGGGGCTGAAGTACATACAACCAGATTGGCAGCTTTCTTTGAAAGGCTAGAGGCAAGATTTGACATTTGGCTGAAGAAGAGGCAAAGGAGAAGGGAAATATGGGGAGGACTTAGGTTTGTGCCCCAGAGGTGGGGAACAGCTGCTTCTGTCAGGACTTAGCCTTTTGTTGTATGAGAAATGATTACTCTTTTCTAACTCAGAAATTTCTGCTCAAGTTAACAAGAACAGCTGTGCTTTTTTGATACATAAATGTTATTTTAGTTATGGAGTATGATCTGAAAGTGTGTCAGGACAGCAGGACAGATCTTAAATGGTGATGTATGCTGTGGCTTCTCTGCATCCTTCTGTCTTGCTTGTTAGTTCTTGCTGGTTGTGTGCTCTGGTCTAGGCAGAGAAGCAGCCCAGAGCAGGTACCACTGAGCTTCCCCAAGAGCTGAACTGAACTATAAAGGAAACATGTCTCTGACTTTGTCCTGTTCTCTCTGATTCTGGGGAAGAAAAAGTCTTTTCTGACTGCCCAGGAGGTGCGTATTACTTGTCTGTTCACACCCTATGCCCTCAGTGGGCAATTTTGCTGATGATACTGACTATTGAGAATAAAAAAGACATAGGGAAAGTGTGAATAGGGACAGAAGGGTCTTACCATGCTTCAGTGGCATTAGAAATAAAATGGCAGATTAAATTTCATTCACTTAGACGTTCTATACAGTTCACTTACATATTAACTGTATGTTGACAGAAGAGAGGACTAGAACAAAATCCAGTCTTTCTAATTCTGAGCTGACGGTTACTGTCCAGGAGAGAGCCTGGCATTATCTCAATGACAGTCTGATGAAACTATAAGCTCAGCAGTAGAATAAAAACAACAAAACATGAGCATTATCCGTTCCTGTGAACAAAATTTTCCCATGGTACAGGCCTGTATTGTGCCCACATCTTGACAGATGCAAACTTGCCTATGACTTGATTTGGAAGTAAGTGCAAAAAAACCTCCAAAGTAGTATCTTGTCTTGGAGACTTAGTTCTAGATTAGATTTCTACAATCCTTAAGCCTAGCATGTGCAAGTTCATAAATGCATTGCATATAAGAGTTTATCAGTTGTGGAGATAAGGCTCAAGCATATATGGATTTATTGCACAGCTCTGAGTCAGCATAGCAGACTTCTGTCTGCAAAATATGGAAAGCAGCCTTTGCCCTTCTACTCTCCCTGCTCTGAAGTTATGTTAATGTGCACTAGTCTTTTTCACTGACTCCAGCATCACAGCTTTGCTATGTGGTCCTGCTTTTCAGAAAGTTGTTCCTCTTGTGATATCTGCTTTGTAGGCAGTTCTACCTGCATTTGTTCCTATCTCTGACACAATTTGTTCCTTTTACAGTCTATTACTTTATTTCAACTTCCTTTTTCTGCTTTACCCTGCTGTGTTTATCAGTACAAGATAGGACTTCTGTTATACACCACAGTATTCACATACAGGCAATTGTTAAATGCTCTGGTATTTACATTCAGGCTACTTAATGAGCTCCGTTGTCCCTCTACCCTTCCTTCTATATGAGAAAGCATATAGCAGAGCTTGACAGCTTTTGGAAAAGAACAATGGGAGTGATGAAAGAGCAAGATAGTTTCCACGCACAGAATGATCATGCAGGTAAACAGGTTGGTAGCTGTAAGGTAACTATATGCTGCAGTGAGAAAGCTGATAAATTGAGGAATTAGAGCAAAATTTGTTCAAGTAAAATGTAGAGATTCAGAGCAGACATAAGTGTCACCTACTGATTTCTAAATGCTTTTCATGAAAGTTGTGAGATCTAACACTTTACAGAAGTCTGGTAGTTACTTGTTAAACAGTTTCATTTTACAGAAGTATTTTGATCTGTCTGTGCAAGATTATGTCTTCTTTCTTTCACTGAAGTAGATAAGTTATTTATCTTCCTGTTCTCTATTCAAACTAGAGATACATAATTCTGACACTAAGTGTTGCTATTCATTAAACTATTATATACTCCTTTTCTCAGAGGGACGGTATGGAGGATAGTTTGGGGAGCGGGGGACGTGGAGATTGTAAGAGAAGGTGTATTCATAGATGTGAAGTTGTCCAGTAACTGTCAAAAGAAAAAGGTATCTTTCCAAGGTGAGGTAGGCATCAATATTTCAGCTTCTTTCAAGCCAAGACAGAAAATTATTGAGTGCTTTTAAATTCTGCCTGAGCTGCTGGGAGTGGTTGTTACTATACAAAAAAAAAAGAGCATCATGACCCAGCAACCCCATCCTATTTCTTATAATGTTGGTGGCAAAATTCTCCCCATTTTGTCAGTACCAGATTTAAATGTATGGATCTTCTTTTCTCAGGCAAACCCATTTTCTACAAAGTCAACAATATTTAAATATGAGCCTTATTGTGTCATATGAAACTTTTAGTAGGAGCTTATCCCAGATACAGTAAACCTTACATTTATTGCAGACAGCTTTGTTTTTTCACATATGCTTTCACAGAGCTTCAGAAAACACCATCAAAGTGTTGTAATAAGAAATCTTAAGACATTTGAGGCAAGCTGCACACTGAATTTTACACAGCCTGCATTCAATATACTTGCTGCCTTGTGCTGGACTGAAGATCTATTGCCTGACTCAAAAAATGAGTCCAAGTTTTGTCACATCCATTCTCTGCAGGAAGCTACTATTTTCAGCTATTGAGCTGCTTCAACTTGTGTAGTGGCAGTCATGTCTTTTATCACATAAACAGTTCAATGCACATTGCCTTTTATTCTGTGTCACACTGCAAAACAAAACAAAACAAATCTAAAGGAACCAAAAGCTATTACATACTTGACAGCAGTATGTTATGAACTGTGCTTCTGGGAAAATTACTATTAGCTCCCTCTTGGTTAAGGAATAGAGACTACCTCTAGTTAAGAGTAAGAGCAATAGTAATTAAGCTCTGGTCCACTGCATTTAGGAGAGGTTTGCCCTGAGGGATGCAGAGTAACTTCAAGATGTCACATTTCTCAAGGACTAATGACTTCCTAAATAATATCTGGAGTTAGTGTAGAATGTCTTTGTGACTTCCTAAAGAATATCTGGAGTTAGTCTTTGGAGGACCTCTTTTTAAAGAGGGAAAAACCACAAAGAGATTTCTGTCTAGTTGGTAGTTCGTTCTGTATTCTGAAGTCATATGCTTGGGGCCACCCACACCTGTGCAACAGGTGCCTTTGCAAGTACAGGGATACCCACAGGCTGTACCAATAGGACATCTCACATAAATGGATACTGTGCCACCAATTCAATAAAGCTCTTCCCTGGATTAAAAGAGCACGTGGCAGGAATACTCTTGTAACTTCTACTAGCAAAATTGTGTAGGACAGGGATTGAACCTTGTTATACTGTTACCTGATGTGTTAGCTTAGTTATAAAGGACATAGGGCTTTGCTAGAATGTTTGATATCCTCTTGCAGCTTTATGCTGAAGAGTAAAATCCCATAAAACAGTCAGGGTTAAAGGCCTTTCCCAGTAGCAGCAAGATCATTCTGTTGTTTCTAAGGCATCCTTTCCAATGAGCCTGGTGTTGACTGATGGTAACACTGCCATGGAGCTCTGTGCACATTGTTACATGAGCTAACCTGTGTGATGCGATGCATATTTACATCATGCTGTCCTTTATCAAAAAAAAAAAAAACAACAAAAAAGTAATTAAATAGAAGTAAAACCTCTGTTGCACTGACAACATGCTGGAATAAATTGCTCAAAAACATCCCAAAACATCTATCCTTATAAACCTGCATTGTTTCTATTTGCCACTCTTGAAGAGAGAGAGCATGGTTTCTTCTCCTAGCTTTTGAATCTGCTTTCACCATCTTAAAGATTGCAATAACTTGCCAGGCTTCTGAGCAGTAAAATATGGCAGTATACAGATGTATCGTTTTGTTGTCATGTGTTATATTTTTTACCTAAGCATTTGAAGAATTTTATGATTCTAGTTGCTTTACAAATAACAAAGAGGAACAGAGGCACAGAGAGAAGTAGCAAGTCAGTAGATGTACTGGGAATAAATCTTGGCGCTTGAGCATGCTATCAGTCAGTAGTAGTTCAGTGTTCATTCCTCAGTGTGAGGTGCTTTTTCACAGCCCTGCATAGACACCAGGTTCCTTGGGGTTTGTAAGCAGAGCTCAGTAGCACAGAAGGAAGAGACTGAAGTGATCATGAAGCAGAAACATGGTAGTGTTTAAAGAGTCTTCAGTGATTACAGTGCATAAAAGCTCCACTATATTGTATTTAGAATGGGTTACCATGAGTTAGACATGTCTTAATTTGTTTTTATGTGTGCTAAGTTTAGAAAGGTCAAGTCCTTCTTTAAAAAGCCATGATCACAGGGGAGTAATGGGCAGAAGCAGGCACACAAGAAGTCCCACTTGAACATGAGGAGAAACTTGTTTCCTATGAGGGAGAGAGATCCCTGGCATGGGCTGCCCAAGGAGGGTGTGGAGTCTCCTTCTCGGGAGGTTTTCAAACCCTCCTGGACATATTTCTGTGTAACCTGATCTAAGTGGGCCTGCTTTAGCAGAGGGATTGGATTGGATTATATCTAGAGTTCCTTTCCAACCCCTAACATTCTATGATTCTGTGATAGCACAGAAGTATATTCTTTACATTGCAATAAGCATTGCTGATCTGTCTCTCAGTGAAGCTGTCTCCTGCATTATAGTCAAATACACAAGCTTTATCTCATACTGCTTTTTTAAGTAACAGTATTGCCAATGAAAGGCAATGGGAAATGGGGACAGGAGAAACTAGGAGAGAGAGTCAGCATTTACCTGCTTTGACAGTCTAGAGGAAATGGCAAAATGTATCTTGTGAGACAAAATAGCTCTTTCCCCCCCCTTTTTTTATTTATCCAGGATTGTGTGTCTTAGTGTATGTGTCTGTCATGCATACTCTAGGAATTCCTTAATTTTCCTCTTCTTTTTATTTGTGGAGTTTTTGCCTGCTGCACAGAGAAATTGGAGCAGGCACGGTTTAGTTCCTGACAGTTCCTGACAGTTGGGCCATACTGAAAAGTCTGGTTTACTTTAAACAGTTACTGGATAGAAACAAAATGTACTCTGTCGGAGCAGGGAAGGGACCTCTCTCTTCATTCTGCTGCAAAGGAGTGTGTAAGCCACACAAATACAGAAAGTCCTGGGAGTTTCATGTAGTGACTCTCAAACTGAGCCATGGAACAGCATCCAAAGAAGGCAGCGTGCTGTGCCCAGGATTGAGGACAACTCCAGTGTGAGCTTTCAGCAGGAGCTTCCCAGGGCGAAGCATGTTTCCCATTGGGAGTCTAGTCCAATATAACTATTACCTCAGCAAATGCAGTTGTGTTTTTGCTACATGGCATGCAGGTGCTACTGTGAGCACCACCACTAGCAAAAGAAAACAAACAAGAAAACCCGCTGTATAACCAGATATCACCTCTTAAAATGCTGATACTTCAGTGTGATTCTGAAAAAGTAAGAGTGGGTTTGGGGTTTTTTTTGTCCTGCTTACATTTTGCAATTTTTATATGTTCACACTGTCTATGGTGTTACATAAAATATCTATGATTTCGGTGTAGGCACAGTAGTGTATAAAACAACTGCAAAGGTCTGCCTACAGTAACCTTCTCGTACTTCTGTTGCAACAGAAAGTGCTGACACATCAGTTCTCTTGAAACTGAGACTATGACAACTGAAACTGAAACTGGCAGTGCTGTGCTTTGCCAAGGACACACACAATTTATGAGCATTTTAGTCACTGAAGTTAATTACATCAAGACCCTGTATTACATGTAGTGCTTTGCCAGATTTCTAGTGGTTTTGAAAGGTGACACAAATTATGTCTATGACAATTTATAGATGATTAAAAATTAATGTATAGTCTGATATAGATCTCCATTAATCAAAGGTAGTGGTTATTTTTTGTTAGAAAATGTTAACATTTACTCAACACTTTTTACAGAGTGTTTCTACCATCACGTGATTTTTTGAGGAGTAATTTCATTAATAATTAAATCCTGTCTTTATGTACTGCTGCCTTCATTAATGAAGTCGGCTACTGACAGCACTTGTATTTAATGTCCTGTTAAGCTTGATTGAGATACAAAATTAAGACTGCTTATATCTCCAAGAGAGAAGACAATAACATTTTTCTGAGTTAGTAAGATTACAGCTATAATTAAGCTGCTGGTCGACCTGTAGTAAGCCTACAGGCTCTTCACTGTAGGCTGACTGAAGTATTCAGTCTGAAACAAAATTGGCATAATTTGCTCAGAAAGAAAGCTTGAGAGACTCAACCCATTTTTACTGGGTAAAGGCCATCCTAGTTAGTAGTAACTGCTGCAAACTGTTTAACAAACATCTGCAAACTTACAAGTTTATCATTTTTGTGGATATGTTTCACGAAATGACCTTCAGTATCTGTTCTGCATGTATGGGATGCATGCTCGCTCAGCTTGCCTTGTGCCTCCTTGCTGAGGCACACCACTCATGAGCATTGGGGCAAGTTTATGCTGATGTATGAGCTTTGTAACACTAAGAATAACCACCTAAGATATGGGGGGAAAAGTTATTAAATGTTTTTTCTTATCTCCTTTTCTAAAGAACAGGTATTGTATAACAAGAGAGCTTGAATGTTTTACTCTCTCATACTATAGCGGATTAAGACTTTAGTCTCTGCTGTAGCATGTGGTGCCCATTCTTTGCCCATTTTCTAACTGTTAGATCCGTATTGATAAGTTGAGGAAGTGTCTTATGGCTTCTTTTTTAGAGAGTTAATTTCTTCAAATCTATGAGTTTGACTCTTGCTTCTCACCTTTTCTGCTACTATTTGCCTTGTTCAGTTCTCAGTCTACGTCTGACATGTCTCAAATCTTACTAGAGATTCACTTGATTGCTTTAACTCTTTGTTCTTTATTTTTTCAGAGTCTTTGTCTGAAAAAAATAGAGTCTTTGTCTAGAGTGAGACCAATGCATTTGTCACCCATCTGCTTCCACCCTTCTCTGTACTTGTATTTATTGTGTTTGGAGGCCTCCAACAGCAAATCTAAATGGAGATGTGCCACAGCCTCTCAAGTGTTCCGCTCAGCAATAACATCTATTGCGATTTGGGTTAGGATTAAAACAAATTTAGCTACATCATTCTCTGAATAATAAAAAAATAATTGATTATTCTAAAGCCATGGACAACATAGGGGCTTCAGCAAAAGGGAAGGTGGAGACATTGTAAATTGGTAATGACCTTGGTCCATCTACCAGAGTAATTTTCCTGCCTGAGTAATTGAAATGTTTTCAAGTGCAATTTAAAGGTCATCAAGGATGCAAGTCTAAGACTTAAGTAGAGTTTCTGATCAGAACATAAAGTATTGTGTTTGACTTTTCCTTTTACAAATGGCTGTCGGATTCTGCCAAATGGTAAATTTCTCTTATTTAATCAGCCTTCTTTGTTAAGACAAACTTTGACTGCAGCTGAACACTTGACTCCAGTACTCACTGAAACACTAAAGGACAGAGGAAGGTCTTTCACCCATAGTTATTTTGTAGTTCTGCAGTAAACTAAACACTGAGACAAACTGCAGTGCAAAAAGATGGAGTAATGCTGTCTTCAGAAGAAAAATGGGTGCTCTTTCAATAGCACCCCCCCCCCCAATACCAATCTTTTGGATCTTCTCCAGCTAATCAGTGTGAACGATGAACACCTTCACATCATCACTTGGCAATATGCTTTCACCAACATACCAAGGGCTGCCAACATCTAGCTTTGGCAATTCTAACTAAAATGAAGCCACTCCCAGTCCAATTAACTTCATTCAGATTCACTGCATCCCCTACAGAATCTCGGCTACCTTTCTTGGTAGCTAGCTTTCCTTTTGCCATCTTAGCACACCCATCAAAGTTCTAATAAGATTTTTTTGTGTGTGCCTCAAGTTTTGAAGTATACCATTGTCACATTCCTTGTGCTGTGCTAAAAATATTAGCTACATTGGGTCATTTGTTGACTGTAATGGTCACAAGAAGAATTATGCTAACAGAGAAACTTTGATCTATTACCTCTAGAGTTGTTCCTTGTGTCTTGTTCTTCCCAGAGCACCCTCCATCCCACGCCAGGGCACTACATGCCCTCAGGGCTGGGACTTCTGCTACTCTGCAAGCCCAGTGTTCCATCCTGCTTCAAGGCTGCCTTTGCCTTTGCCCAGGCAGCCCTGCGTAGCCACCATGCTCTCCTCTTCTGGCAAGTTACGTCTCCACCTTGATGTTTTAGTTTAAAAACAGCAGTATGAGAAAGTTGCTTTGACATGTACTGATTGTAAACAAGGATGATTAATCAAAGTCTGGGCCTGCTTGAGATGCAGCATTCATTAATTACATTTAATATGCACTAATCTCTGTGGCCACAGCATTGTGCGTGAACTGTGATCTTTGAAATCAGATCCAGCTCTGTTGTATTGGATTCTCTGGGCTAATTAATTATTCTAGTTGTGTGGCTGATCCTGTAGAGAGGGCAGTGTGTACCACACATGCCATGGAGAGGTTTGCAGAGATGATTGTTTAGCAAGGACTGTACATATGGAAATTTGTTCTCATTTCTTCCATTTCACAAATGGAAATAACTGCATCTTAGCCAGTTCTCATTATATTTCTCTCCCAGGAGATGTGAAATTAGCACTAACAGGAATTCCATGGAGGTTGGGGCAGAGGCCTAGTCTCTGATGTTGAGGCCACTCCATGTGGGAACAGAGAGGCAGCAAGGCCAGCAGGACCCTGCCCTTGCCAACACGCCTCAGCAAAGGGCAGAGACGGTCCACTGGCATCAGCTAAAGGACCAGCTAGGTCTGGGCAAGGTGCTGGTGATAAGGAGGTGGAGCTGAGAAGTCGAGCTGTGATCACACACAGTGTGCATGCGGTATATGCATAAACAGTATACTTTTATACAGTTAAGTACAAGGACAACATGGAAGCCACTGCTAAGCCTGGTCAGGGCAATGAGAGCTTACTGGTGTCCTCGTGTCCCCCAGCATCCACGTAGGGCCCAGACAGCTTCTGGGGAGCAAATCCACCCCTCGCTGCCCTCGGGGCTCACACCGTGTTACTTAGTCTGGGGTCATACTGCTGACTTCAGTTAATCAGTTCCTGCTTTACATCAACAGCAAACATGATCATGGTTGCAATTCACTGAAACGTTGTTCACTTTCTTGCACACCTAGGCAAGGAGACAAGAAAGTAGTTGAACACCACATCGAGATATGTGGGTCACATTTCCTCTGGAAAAGTGTATGTGCATGTTGGTTTTGAGCAAGACATGTTTATTAGTGCAATCAGCAGTCTTGTTAAGGGTTTGCAGCACTGGTTTTTGTTTCCATGGCTTAGCAGAGCACAGGTAGGACAGAGCGTGTAACCGCTGTGCATCAGATCATGTGCTTTGCTAATTTTAGTGGGCCAGGGAAGCATGTGGAAAGATTATATCTCCTCATTGCACTAAGATACATTTTGTTAAATAAGACAATTTAAATATAGGCACTAACTTTTTGGCAAGGTATAGTAATACTGTTTTACTTGGTTATAGTTTGATGTAATGTAAAGGAGGTTGTGGTTGTGGGGGTTTGGGTTTTTTTTTTCCTGAAAAGAGAATATATACATTTTTTAAAGAAATTTGGTTTTTTTCAAGAAAACCTTTTAGCAGTCACAGGCTTGTTCCTGTAGATGCTTTGCTCTGCCAGTGCAACCATCTTACCTGGAAAGAACACTGTGAGTGATTCCATCCAGCGCTATTCAGGAACCTTTCTTAAAACAAGGAAGCAAGGAGAGCAGCTAGGCTATTATAACAACGTTGAAATTTTTCCATGTGCATTCCTCTGAGCCTACTGCAAGGCAAAGAAGTGTGGTTACCCTCAGTGTACAGGCAAAGGGCTGACACAACCTCAGTTATCTCACTGTTAGGTAACTCATGCAGATTTAAGCTAGTCAACCTTCCCCCTCTCAGGTGGCTGCTTATTGGCCTGAGACCAGATCCCAGGAAAGCAGAGCAGGGCTCAGGAAATGAGCTCCCTGTGCCTTCCCCAGTGCTGGCAAATTTTGTGTGTTATTAGAAATGGGTATTTCTAATCTGTGTTTTCTGATGTAGGTGATAAAGGGTTTGCTAGCTTCAGATGAGCTCCCCGCTTACGCAGCTCACCTAGGTAGACCTGTGTTTTCAGGTACTCTCTGTGTTGCAGAGAGCATGCTTCTAATTCATAGAGAAGCAGGGAACAATGTATTCCTCCCTGAACTCGTTAGATGTTCTATTGAAATCCAGAATGTGTTTTCTGAGAATATAGAAGCAAATTGACTAATTTTGACCTTGAAATCACTTAAATACTGATCCTTTTTCAAGTAATTTTATATTTTGTTCTTTGTTTCAAATGGTCTCTCAATGATGGACTCACACAGAGTCTTTTTTTTCCCCCAGAAGCTAAAATTAATTTGGTCTCACCCACAAAGTGTCTGTAATTGCACTATTGTACTGGTAATTTTCCCCTTTTGTTGTTATGATTATATAGGCTGCAGCAGGGTCAGCTCAGCTTGCGCAGGTGGGAAGGGAAACTGGTCAGCCAAGGTCAACCTTGTATGGCTCTTTTCCTCAGGATAGGTTGCATGCAACAATTATATTTCATGTGATATGCCACCAGTGTGATGGAGGTTGTTCATTGTCAACATTTTCTGTGGGCTGCTGGCCACCTTTAGGCACCACTGTCCTTCCAGGGCAGCCTGCCTTACCTCCACATCAACCCTTTTCTCTGCCATTTGGCAACGCTGTGAAAACAAGGTACAAGCAGAAGGGGAGTAGCTTCGTTTAACCTGAGACCAGCAGCAATAAAAATGCCTCAGTTTTGAACTGATCACTATGGCTCGGTAACCAATTGCACGATTGGCCAGTTTCCTTCTCTATGCACTTCCATCCCTCAAGATGTTTGGATTCCTGTAAAGTGAGAAATCAGTTCAGCAGCCTCACTTGTAGTGCTGGCTTTACACTGATACAACAATTATCCCAAATGCAGTACTCCTGTAAATTACCAGTGTGCTCTCAGTGCTTCTCTTGCTGCATTAAGCTTTAATGGATAATATAATTTTCGTTGAGCAGAGCATTTCAGGCCTGAGAGCTCCATTATAAGAAGTTGCAGTTTATTTCTAATGTAGCTGGTTCTAAATAGTTAAATTTGTCACACTGTCTCCTTTTTTTTTCTTAATGCTGTGAAGGGACAAGGCAGCACCACAGAATTTCTTCAGCAGTGTAGGAATGTGTTTTTGAAGGATGACAAGGAAAAATTGTAGATTAAAAAGTGTGTTGCAGGTAAGAAGGGGGCTGTGAATAATTTATCCTTAAATAATACTTCACATTTAAAAATGAAATCTTTTATCATCATTTAAGTATCTTATATTCATGACCATTCCAGGGTACTTCAGCCAGAAATTGGGTTGGGGAAATAAATTATAGTACTTCACCTTTTAACCCAAATGTTGGCTTGCTGGTGATTGATGATACCTGTCTGAGTCCTTAGTTTAAATCCTCTGCTTTTGAGAGTACATAGCCTTGGTTTCTCAAGAGCTCCCTAGCACTAAAAACTTAGAGGAGAAGTTTTGTTGTGTGCAAAAGGCTGACGTACAAACCTAAATCCAAGATACCCAGTTAGATATAGATACCAAAATCTTCCTGAAATTCAAGCTCTACTAGAGGGGAAGTTAACTCACTCTTCTGCTCAGCATGTCTATTTATAATATGGGTACTTCTTCACTCAATAAGAGACAGATGTTCACCTCAGGATTGTGCCAAACAGCAGCAGCATTCCCAGCTCAGCACTTGGGACCTTCATGTTCTTCTGGGGAGTTAGCTCTTTATTCTCCTGTTTCATCTTGCAACTGTAACAAATGGAGGCTCATGTTGCAATGTTTTGATTGGCATCTATAATGCTTTCAGCAAATAACCACTAGTGGAAAATGCCCTACTGTCTTTGCAGGTGTTATCTTTCCATAAATGTTCATACCATGCTTAAGGAGGTTGTGCTGGGAATACCCGAGTAGACATTTAATGATGAGGAGAGCGCTGCCCTTACGTATGCCAAAACAGCTATATTACTCTAAGAAGTTTTCTTTGCATAATACTTTGAAGAGGTAGCTCTTTTGCCTTGCTTCTGGGTGGAGATGCATCTTCATTCACAGTAATGCTTTTGAAAGTGTTTGTTTCAGTTCTAAAAATAAATGAACAAACATTGAGATTTCTTATTTTGTGGGCTTTGATTTTGCATTAGCTGCATGTAGCAGTGTGTGTGTAGCTGTGTGTAAACTTGGGAGGAGAAAGAAGGTTTCTTCTGATTTTCAGATTCATCCCTTCTTAATCTGAAAACTTAAAGCTGTTCGTTTGGTTTTGTTTTCCTTTCCTATTAACAGCTGTGGCAGAAAGATTCTGCCAGGCAGTTTTAAGCAGCCTTTCTTACCGTTAATTCAAATTCAGCAGTAGCATGAATATGGTTCTTTTCATTTTAGTTGAATTACTCCAGAGTCAACTTGATATGCAAAGAGACCAGGATTACTGCCTAAAATCTACAGGCTTTTTTTTTCACTGACTGGCTCTGTTGGAAAAAAGTAGTAGAGGATGAAGCTTTATTTGAAAAGATGAAGCAGAAGACATAATGCCTGTGATTCTTTTGTGCTTTATACAATGTTTCAAAGTAAAAATACTTAAGGTAGAATTATGGTGAGATAATACCGCAAAAAAAAAAAAAAAAAAAAAAAACCCAACCCAACCAAGAAATACAAAATGAAGCTACCAGCATGATTCTACTGACATCATATTATACATAGAGAGGAAATAATGCTTCTGACCTACATTGTACGGCATCTGGAGAGCTGCTTAGTGCTGTGTTTAGATAGCATTAAATGATATTCTATCTCTAAAGACAAAATGGAGACTCCGTGCAGGCAGACCTATCATGTATGGATACCTGTATCCAAGGAGCATTTATCAGCATTTTAAAATAACACAGCAGTTGCATTTTTCTTTCATGTACATACTTAATGGATTGCAAATAGTTTTGGCATCATCATTGAACTGTGCCAAGGAGTGCCTTATAAAAGCTATAGGCTAGGCATTTGAACTCTACCTATGAAGTTGGTTATCTGCAGCTTGTCTATTTATTAGGAAAGTATGTTTAGCATTCTTAGCTCTGACATAAGTTGAACTTATTTCTTATTAAGAAAGTCCATGTCAGCATGCAACTTTCTTCAGTGCTGTCAAGCATATAAAAGTAAAAATTACTTAGCCATGGTAAAGTGGGGTTCCGTGTACAGTAAGAGCAGAGAAAAGCCTCAGCTTTTGTGACCTGTATCTGCTAAATGAGACCTGTTTGCATTATGAAAGCACTAAGAGACTACAGCTTTCTGTTCTCAGTAATACCAATCTGGGTGAGCTGTGGTCACCCTGCATGGCAGGTCTGCAACCGTTATATATCCATTTTCAGGTTTTGTCAGCAGTGATAAGCACTCCTCTGAAAGCCACTGATGTAAGCATTCTCCAGGATGGTATAATGTAAAATTCACATAAGTAGACTACTGTGTTATACATTTGTTAATGTCTTTAGCTGGAGACTACTTCATGTCTACTGAAGAGGAAGCTTTTGCGGTTACTGATGCGGTCTAGACATGGCACCTAAGGATTTTGTACTTTTCAGTCTTGTCTCTAGGTGCTGCATGGGGCAGCTTATGAATTTTCCTTACAGCATTGCCTTGGTTTTCCTTTGAAATGTCTCCTATTGTACACTAATACTTTTTCTAAATATTCAGACCTTACCCACACTTGAAGCTTAAGTATCTTCAACAGTTGGAAATGTATAGCAATAAGTCAGCCTGGAGTCTCCCAGGCTGGTTCCCCTTGGCTGAGCTGCTCTGCTCCCAGGCTACGCAGTGGATGGAGGGGAAAGATGTGGGAGCTGGGAGCTAATAATAGGATGTTGAATAGACAGACCCCGTGGATCTGTCTGCTGTTTGCACACATCCTCCTGTGGGAAGACGGAGGTGCCCAACTGGGACTTCTAGGGCTGTGTGTTTATTGTCTGTCCTTCACAATGTGTGCAATGTGGAGACCAAAAGTAACAGCAAACCCCTACCCCTTGCTTACTATATGAGTATCTATTCTTTTGCAACTGAATTAATTATCCTCTGTGTAGTGCACCTTACCTCACCTTCCTTGTAGTTATCCCTGAATGAAGGGCTGGAGTTGATTTGGTATCTTTGGTTTGAGTACTCCCACACAACACAAAAAAGCCAGTTAAATAGAAGTTAATTTCCCTGCATCAGCTCCTTTTTGCCAGGCTTGTTTGTTAGCAGCAGCAGTTTATGGATCAGTGGATGAACTAGAAGTATGCAAAAATAAAATGCTTATTACTAAAAGCTCCTACGCAAGGATGCAGGCTGTTTGCAGACAGTAATGCCAAAGTTAGCTATTAATTTAGAAAATCACCACAGCTGAACTTAGACACTTGAATAATACAAACTAGTAGAATCTTCATTTTATGTTTCAAACTCAGAAACTGGAAGCCTTAATTGCCTTTAGGCTAAGATTTCAAGTATTAGAGATTCTGTTGGATTTGAAGAGGAGCAGCTACAGCGTGTAGTACACACACTTGCATCGTTAAGGGCCTGCCCTCAAATATGGATTATAAAAATAAAAGAGAAAAAAAATTGATGAGCAATGCCAGGAGATTAGAAAGAATACAAATGACTGAAAGACTGCTTTCCTGACCAAAGGTTTTTTTCTACAGCAGTTGATGTATGCAGAAGAAGTCTTTTAATAGCACTGGTCAAGAGAACACAGACTGTTGAGAAACAGCATTTCTAATCAAATTCTCTAGGTGTTATAGAGCTTTCAGACCCGTGGGAGGATAAACTGCTGAAAAAAAAAATCTTTCTGTCAATCAGCTTTACATCACAGTCAAGTGTACAGAGATCAGCAGAGATGGGGCAGATGTGATTGGGATGGGGTACAGCTGAGTTATTTAGATACATTAATCAATTTTCTGTTGATCTAATTATGTTTCTGTACCTACATATTAGTAAACAATGCAGTCACACAAAAGGTAAATTACACATCTTCAGTTAGTATTTTACATGATTATTCTCTGCTTTTTTAAACTATTACCTCTACATGATACTGCAGTAAGTTTACTTTGTTGCATAGATGCTATAGTTCAACATATACAAGAGCTTTTCCTAGTTTCCCACCAGCTCTACTTTCATCTTACCATCTCTAAATTTTATTCTTGGGATGAGAGATGTAACAGAGAAGTGCTTTGGGTGATGCCGTCAGCCCCTAATAAACCACTCCAGAGCTTGCAACAGGTGAGTCCAGCAATCTGAGGCAATGACAGAATTTAATTAGAAACCAAAGAAGTGGGCAATAGAAATAGATATATATAAAAGGGGGTTGGACTAGATGATCTCTAAGGGTCCCTTCCAACCCCTGCCATTCTATGAATCTAAAAGCAAGAAGGTTGACTTTACTGAATTCCAAATGTGTCCAGTACTTACATGATTGCTTCTGCTTTGTTTGCTTTACACCTAGAAGTAGAGTTGTTTGTTTATTATTATAGGTTCCACTTTTATAGAGATTTCTTAAATGTTTGGCTTTACTCAATGACTGCTAAAATTACTGAAGATAGAAAATGAAGGCTGTGCTTGGCTGGTTTTCTTCACATGAGGATTGAAAATACCTGGTTTCTTGTCTCAGTTATTTATGAGTGAGTAAAGGAAGGCAGATAGGAAGGAATTAGCATCTAAAGTCACTGTAAAGGAGTTTGTAAGAAGCTTCCCCTCTATAAATTTTGCTATTTATCATCTGTATCTTGAAGACTGTGTTATAAGGGCAAGAGTATTCTTCAGAAATGTGGTTTTCAAATCTTGGTTTTAGAAGTTAGTTCTTTCATACTCTGCGTTAGTACCTTCAGAAGAGAAATGAACTCCAGGAGAAACAAAAATCCCTTCTTTTTCTCTTCATTGAAACATGGAGCTTGAGTTCTTTGAAGAAGAAACAGTATCTCTGAAAAGCTAGCACAGTGGATGTTAGGTTTCTGTTCAGATGTGCAAATACAGTGCATACAGCATAATGCAGTGTTCCCCAGACCCAGCATTAAGTATGGCTGTGTGTATCATGTCTGTGTGTATGGAGCAGCTGGAAAGCTTACTTGATGCACAATGCATGCAGCAATTTTGTATAAACCAATTAGATCCCCTCTATTGTGCTTTGCTATCCAGTCCCACATCTGCATGCTGAATGCCGATAGAGCTGAAAATGTGTAGGGTTTTCTTTTCCAAATACTTAAAGAGTAATTGGGTATCAGACTGCACAGTGTTTGTAGTACATGCAGTTAAGACATGCCCTGCTATAATGGTCAGCAGGTCCAGCTAGAAATGGTGGACAGACCTGAAATTAAAATTTAAAAGTCCTCTCCTGAAAATTTCGGGCTAGATAATAGGTTTATTTCACCTGATTTTTTTTTTTTCCCTGAAAATGTGACAGTTTTACTGATCTTTTAAGGATGTTAGTAACTCTAGGTAAGAGAGGTCTTGGCTTCAAATGCTGGTTTGCTTTGGCATTTTATTCTGTTTGACAAATTGGTGTCTCTTCCCTCTGCTGTCCCTCACTCCCCCTCCCCAATTGTGTCTCCTCAATTGTGCTTTACAGTGAAGTTGCTTTTAGTGTTTTGTCACATGTGAACTTTTGTTTAAGGATAAATTTTCCTGAGTGCTAAGTCTTACAGCAACTAGAGTAAGAAATGTGCTCCTGGAATCAAGCTTTTCAAAGAGGTGATTTTTTTCTGACTTCTATTAATTTGATAACTAGTGGGTACTTGAAGACTTCTGAGGACGGTGCAGCCAAGTCACATCTGAAAATAGCATTAAAGTCACAAAGCTACTAAAACAGTTTTGGAAAGTGCGAAATGCAGCTACAATCCCATTCTCTTACATCTCACAGGGTGGAGGGAACAACAGGCCATTTTTTTATGTGTTTTGATGATGATGTTAAACCTGGGTACGTCCAAAACATTGCTGGTGTGATTATTTGTTATTACTGTAGGGGATTAAGAAATTTGAAATCAATTCTTTATGAGTACATGATTAAATGTTGGTTCAAATTATTTTAACTGAGGTAATGAGGACATAAGTGGTCTTTTGAGAGCTGTGATCCTGGCTGTTACTTCTCAGTTGAAAGTTTAGTTTTACTCCACTTCTTTCAAAATCCAGAGTGTGCCAGAAACATGAACTTTTCTAGATGTTTGCAAAGTCTCTAGAAGCATACATAAAGACAAGATAGGAAGTTCAAAAGAAGGAGTAACTCTAAAAGCTGTTCCTGTTGCAGCTGGTTTATTTCTGCCTTTACCGTATAATGAGACAACTCTCCATTATACTGAAAACTGAGTACATAACAAATTTAAATATGGTTTTGAACCAGCAAGACTACTGAGCAGAGGATCAGCTGTGTGCAACAGAGTGTTGCCTCATGCCTGCTTGGGACCAGAGACTTCTGTAGGAGGAGTTTGTGTGACAGATGAAATGCTGCTATTACCTAACCTTAGAATTCACAGTCCTCTTCACAAAGGAGTTGGTGTTTGATTCTTGTGGAGCAGCATACCTGTATATAAGCAGAGAATTTGGTCATGACTCCTTTAATGTTTCCTGCTCAGTGTTCTCTTTGTTAAAAGGCAATTGCAACTGTCTTAAAACATATTTGTGTATGTAAAGCTCACATATATTGCTGGATTTGCAAGTAGCATATGAATTTGAGTCTGGATTTACAAATAGCATATGCTAATGAATAGTAATTCATCTTTCTACTAAAAGATTAGGAAAATCTGAGTTGTCTCATGAAACTTGTCCTTCGAGCCTAAAAATCAACTTACTGACAACAGCCAAGAAATTTTAAGATAGGAGGTGGTATGTGACTACAAAAGAGGAGACATGAGGGGGATCTCACTAATATTTACAATTATATAAGTGCTGGATGTCAGGAGCTTGGGGTATCCTTTTTTTTTCTATTGTATCTAGTGGTAGGACAAGGGGTAATGGGATGAAGCTGGAACACAAAAAGTTCCATTTAAACATCGGGAAAAGCTATTTCACTGTCCAGGTGAGGGAGCCCTGGCACAGGCTGCCCAGGGAGGGTGTTGAGTCTCCTTCTCTGGAGTTCTTCAAAACCCTCCTGAACACTTTCCTGTGTGACCTGATGTAGGTGGACCTGCTTTGGCAGAGGGTTTGGACTAGATGATCTCTAAAGGTCCCTTCCAACCCTACCGTTCTATGATTCTATGACTTATTTTTAATAGACAAATGGAACACAGTAATTTCCTGACAAACAGCTTAGTGCTTGATTTCACCCCAGTAATGTTTTGAAGAGTGCATTTTATGTGTATGACTTTGTATGGTAATATTGATCTAGACCACAGACATGTGCCCTTTCAAGCAGAGTTTGGAGAATGATACAGCATACATGAGGATGCAGTATTTTAGGCTGATAAGGTGAAGCTGAGGAGCCACCAAAAAGCAGAGGCCTTTGAATGGTGTTTGAAAGTAGGAGCAGAATGGGAGTCAGCAGAAGGCCTGAGGGATCAATATAGCTTACTCTGTTGATCCAGGCCAAAAAGAGGGATTTTCTTGGAACTGCTGATCCAAGCCATCAGTACTGTTTGGCTGTTTGCATTTACAAGGAGAGATTGTTTAAGCAAGGAAAAGGCTCGTGTGAACTTACCTTGCAAGAGGGCAGCTCATGCTGCTGTTTTATTATAGAGGTCACACACAAGGACAACACACAGGTCATTTACATGCTAGGCAGAACTTGAAATTGCATCTTTGCTGGATTAGCATTGCTCGATGTGCCTTCCCCTACAGAACCACCTTCTGGGGACTAAGCCCTTCAGTCTTATCAACAAGTTTATCTCCAATTCTAAAATGGAAGAGATGAATGAAAAGAGTTTAAAAATCCTCAGCTTGCTTCAAGCTGTCTTTAGGCTGCTTCTCAGGTGTGGATGTACTCGGGCAAATCTGCCTGGAGTGGATTGGAGCTAATCCAGGATTGCCTAAGGAGTAGAACATGATGCCTTTGATTTGTTCACTCACAGTGGAAGCACCACATGCATTTTCCAACATCCAGCATCTGCACATGCGATTCCTGTCTGGCAAGGCAGTGCTAACAAGACAGAGTTGCCTACTCTTTCACCCCAGCTCAAAGCTGGCAACCTCCTGCCTGTGCAGTAAGAAAAGTTTTGGAATCTGTGCAGCTCCTCCTAGAATATAACTACAGCAAGATTAAATTTGAGGTATTCCTCTTTTCCCTCACTTATAGTGAGACACTTTCTCTTCCTTTTCCTCTTAATTAGATCAGGAGGAGGTAATCTGCAATCCCTGATGCCTGTTACTGTACAGAAGACTCCCTGTGTTCCAGGAGGACTACCACAAGCCCAATTATAGCAGCATGACAGCCCTGTGAATTCAGGTCATGAGCACTACAGAGGAATCTTGTCATAAATCTAAGGCATCTAGAAAAGCTTTCCAGTTCATACCTATGTATTCTGACAAGATCTCTTACACATTGGCTGGGGATAACAAGCAAATCAGACTAAAGACAACTCTTGGCACATTTTCTGTGAGCCAGAGTGTTAAAGTATTTAAAAACGCAAAACATGTATTTAGCAAAGTTTCCAAAAGTGCCCTTAAAGAAACCATAAAAGCACGATTCTAGACTCAGTCCTTTTTAAACTTTCTGGCTCTGTCTGTATAAAGCAGCCACCACAGTATTGCTGCCAGAAGAGGTATGTTTTTATTACATCTATTGACTTACTTTCACATGCAATTTTATCAGAGACAAAGCACAGCTGGGCTTTGGCTTGCTATTAAAGGTGAAACCCAATCTACAGTAGCTTAATTTCACTGAAGAAAAAACAAGACTGTTTTATTGTTAAAAATCCCTTTGAGGATACCTCAGCAATTTTGTTTTGTGACACAAATGATGAAACAAAAAGTATAATTTTGCTTGAGGGTATTGTGAGGGTAAATGATTAATATTTTTAAGTGTCTATGATAATAACTCAGGTTACAAGACTGTATTTCACCAAAAAAAACGAAGTGCTGAACAAGAGATTCATGAAGCAAACACACAGCTATTTGCAGAGGGAAGAGGTAACTGAACCTGTTCCAGGGTGAAGTGTTACACTGTCTGGGCTCTCAGAGCACAGAGGAAGGGTCTCAGCATGTGCGATCCCCTGAATTGCAGGACCAAGACAAAGGCCACAAGCCCTGCTGAGGCTCAGCTGAGCATTTGCACAACTAAACAGCCTTCAGCCTGGAATCAGCTTGAAATCAGGACAAAGCCATCCTGCAAAACACCTTCTGAACATACCTTAATGAAAGAGCTCTTTCTGGAGTGTCACAGCTGTGGAGAGGTGACAACTTCTCTCCATGCCTTCTCCAGGCCAATGGGGAGTCTCATGGTTGCCAGCAGGTTCCTTCAGACCAGAGTTTTCCTCAAGAGGGGAGCACTGAAGCTATTCTTTCAGGAGCGGGCAGTTTGAAGACAGCGTGCAGAAAACTGGTCATACACCTAACCAAAATTGATATGTCAACAACAGCAAGAAAAAAGACACCAAAACCCCCTCAAACACCTTCCTCTCTATCCCCAGACAAAACACACCAAAAAACATTAGGGTCTAGTGATGAGGGGTTTCGCCTGTACTCTTAAATTTCATGAATTCTAGGAAGAGGAGGAGGATGGAGAAAGGGAACAGAGGAAAGGTATCAAGGAAAGCAAAATCATTTACCTGTTCATGGATCTTTAGAGTGATCTACAGCTCCAGCAGAAAGCAATAGACATTTTGGCCTGTGCTCTGCTGCTTCCTGCTTTTACCTGTTAAAAGTTCAAGTGAAAAGACGGTGGCTTTCCCTAAAAGCAATTTGAAATTATAACAAAACATGTTATTTCCACAGCAAAAGTTTGATGTATTGAAGGACTTGGTCTTTTTAGTTAAAAATTATTCTGGCAAGAACACATCAGGCAAGTCAAACTACTCTGCACTGGCACAATGCTGTTCCGACCCCATCAGCTTTAGTGGTGCTGTAGCGTGTATACATCAATTTTTACACCCAGCTTCAGGATATCCAAAACAGCCTTAATCCAAGGTTTCCCAAGACTCTATTTGCAGAACAGGTAACTAGATTTGTTCTGATTTTTAATAACCTGCACTGTGGCTATGCATCCCTTTGTGCCTAGGAGGCACCATAGCCAGCTGGAAGCATCAGGGTTCAGTCAGGGATCTGCTCAATAGAAAAATTCACCACAAAGGAAAGGACTGAAACAGAACCTCTCTGATTCAACAGGTATCATCTGGAGGTGCAGAGCAGGAGTAAACCTGGTCTGGTTTCCTGAAAATGGAAGAGGCTGGGGCTGCAGGGGCTCAGGCATCCCTCAAGCTTAGACAGTTCGGAGTTCCTCTTTCAAATTTTGCGGGTTGGCTTTATTTGCTTCTGAGACAATATTTCTAATAAAATTATTGCTGGTCATCTCAAATGTGTTTCTACTTGAAGCGGTCATTAATGATTCTGATTAGGACTGTCTATGTTTCTATTTATAGGGTGGCCCTGGGCAACGCTGACTGTTCTTGGGTTCCTGTACTGCTATTCTCACGTTGGGATTGAGTGGGAGCAAATGCGCGCTGGGAGTTTGGAGTGATGCAGAATGATGATTTTTTCCAGATGGGTTGGTGGCTTTTCTACACTGGATATCCTGTCTGCAGAAGGACCTGCCAAACCAAGTCTTTGGTCAATGGGTTAAAACCAAAAGCTCATCTAATTGATTCTGGACTGTGAATGCAGGAATGGAATCAAAACCAAACACTGATAGGCTACGTCTGGAAGAAATGATGAAGCATTTTGAATTATGTTGTTTTTATAAAACAGCATCTCTGTGACTCTGTACATTGGAAGCATGTGCCCCAGTACAGGTATTTTATATATATTGAAGATTGGTTTTGTTGCTTCCTATGTTCAGCTGCCTGGTTTGAGATATGGAAGAAGGAAAAAAAAAAATCCTACCTTGCAGGATTCAAAAAGCCCAATCTCTTACAGCCTCTGTCCAGGGGCAGACAGGGCTGTGCCCTGCACTTACACTGCTCCATGAAGGGCACAATGCTCATCAGTTCTTGATTGCTTTCTGATATGTTAAAACATTTTTGCTAGTCTCACTAGCTGAAATATTTCAGCCTTCAGGTGCTTTTCTACCTGTTATAGCAAAGTCTGCTTTTCTTTAATGCCTTCATTTAAAATTTTGCCTTTAAAACAGCACCCTCTTTTATTTTTTGTAGTTTTAAGAATGGTTTTACATATTTCTTTTAAAAAAAAAAAGGGAGTAGAGAGGCAGGTCTTTTCTTCAGGAACAGCTTTTCTTTTTAATCAAATATGATATTACAGCTCCTTGGGCTTTAAGTGCACTCTGCCTTGTGTTGGAGCTAAAGACAGAATATTACCTTTATTACAAGGTGACTCCCACCTTCAAGGAAACTGTTCAGTCTGCCTCTTGTATTTTTCTGTTACGAAAGGAGATTAGCGAGATCTGGCTGAATGGTAAATCTGTTCAGTCTGCTTCATTCTCTACTGTCCAGGCATTCAGCTCTTGCAATATTAAAGACATCCTAGGAGTAGCATTTTAAGACTTAAAAAAAAAACCCCAAAACAAAAAACCACACTTAAACTCCACAAACCGAACAGAGTAGTCCAATATGGTGACACCAAACTAGCTAAAACACCACATCCTTTGCCCACTCACAGCCAGATCTATACAGCAGCATCTTGGATAAAAGATTGGGTTGCCCAACCCTGGTAGGTGACTCCCAAGCTGTTATTTTTCAGACTGAAAAGCAGCCAGAAGATCTTTATTCTTCCTAAAGCTAGACTTTCCCACTGAGGCCTGGTGACAGGCCACCAGTTCTGGAGAGGGCTTCTTTCAAGAGCAGTTTCTTGCACACATAGCAGAAGGACTCCTGTCAAAACTTATTGTATGCCTCCTGGCAGTGATTTCTGCTTGCTGGGAGGCACAGTTAGCATCCTACTGTCCATCGCTCTTGCAGCTTTGGCCAGGTCTGACATAGCTTATCTTTTCAACAAGAAATTCAGTCCCTGAGACAGGCTTCAGTTCAGTGCATTTCTGATGTCTCTGCTACTTGGAACTATGGCAGTCTTCTTTTTTCCTACATTTACTCCTGAAGAAATAAGGGCAGAGGCTTCAGATTTATCCATCTGTAGACAAAGCCCATCTCTTGATGTTTCAAAGCAGAAACTACAGCCCTTTATATTTCGGGAAAGACTTTTTGCTGCCATGATAATGCTGTGATTTCCCCTGGAAGTAATTTCTAGGAGGTACTGTGGACTGTGGAAAATGAGACTTACCTTGAACGCTGCCTGGCCAGAGACACAGCCCTCGTGATTGTCTTAACGATGATTGCAGGGATCCTTACAGCCACAAAGAAGTATATTGCTCTCAGCCTCTGAATTCACTAAAAGGATATGAGATTAGCTTCCGTTTTGCAGTGGAGCTGAGCTAAAGGCAAGAACTTTCTCAAGCTTAAACTTTGTAATTAAGTGTAATTAGCATCAGAGCAAAAAGTCATGAGTCTGCTCTTCAGTCTTATTGATTACATTATTACATGAAACCAGGGGCCACCAAGGGCTCAGATTCCACTTTGTATGCATGCAAAACTTCCAGTTCCAATATGGAAGTGACCTTGAAGGTCATCTAGAGTATGCTTATTTCTGAACTAAGTTTTTTTCAGTGCTTTGTACATCTTTAATAATTTTGTATCCTTTTCTGTTTCTATAAATAAAGCTGAAACTGATGGTTGGCTTGAGAGCTACGTTTTTAGAAAGCTATGGTTTGGTATTAAAAAAAAAAAAAAAAAAAAAAAAAAGGTATTCCACTGCTGTGAAGAAACACTACTACACCCTGGAAAGCTGCAGGATGGGTGCAATGCAGACCCATCACTTTTATCCCTCATGTGCACTGCATGGAATGTGCATTACCTAATGATGCGAGTTTAAAAAGCAGTAAGTAGATCAGTTAAGGTGATATTTCAGCACATGAAGCTTCTGGGAATGGTCACCAAGAACAGTATGCATGTAAAATTATACTTCCCTTCAGACTCATGATATCCTAGTCCACAGCCAGAAGTTTAAATATTTAGTTAATATAAATATTTATCATATGAGAAATAAATAAATAAACTTCCTTCACACTCTGTCTTTGCAGAGGTTCTTTATCCTGCAACTATGAAATATAGATTTCAAGAACGAGCCCACTCAAAAAGTTTCTGCCCCATCCTGCTTATATGGCACCATTAGGCAAGGCTTGGCCAGACACACAGCTCTCAAGAGCCCCGGCTATGCCTGAAACACTTTAAATGTATAGTCAGTTATACCTTCAGCTTGAAGACATATTTATCAGCATGACATGAGAATTGACTCTTTGTTGTCATCTGGTACCTGATGTAATTGCATGGTAGCCAAAAGTGCCATCCTCCAAGCAAGTCCTCTGTGACAGCCCTAGAGAGGTGGGAGTTTTCAGAGACCTGGAAGAGACTGAAGTAGACAACTCACTTACCAAAGTGGAAAATAGGGAGAAACAGAATTCCAAACACTAAGGAATTTATGCTAGTTAAGGGACTTGACTTACTTAGGAAACGGTTGACAGAGACAGAAATTGCCAAAGTTAAGACGTCAGCTGTTTTGAACAAAAGGGAAGGCACTTCTAGTCGGGGGTGGACACGATGACAGGGTGACACGGCTGGACACAATATAACACTTATATATACTGCTTATAGAATCTAAAAGTACAAGAGTGCAGTGGCCAAAACAACCCAAGGTGGTGGCTCTGAAACTGAGCTGGACAGACGTGTGATAGCTACTGACAAAACCAGTTTACAAGTGATTGTTGAAAACAGCTTAAGTGCCTTTGCAAGCATTAGTATGTTGAAATAGATGGCTTTAAGGGCCGCCAGAAAGCTGTAGTAATCAGGTGTCTCACACATATATATCCTTCCGCTAACCCCCTCCTCAGCTAACAAAGCCCTCACAGTCATCATTGTTACTGGGGGCTAGACTTTTATACTAAGTGGCTTAGTTGGAATAACCAGCTTACCAGAGGTCAGAAGAAAAACAGCTTACCTATGAAAACCTCCAGCAATTTTGTTATTAGACACGACAATAAGACAGGGCCTACCCTTTCTCTTGCACACCCATTTAATTTCCTCTGTCACTGCTAATGCTTGAGCTGGTTGCAGCTCGCGCTTGGCAAGGGAACGCTTGCTTTCCTCAGGCATGATGGCAGAGTGTTTCTCAAGAAGCTGTGAGAGTAAGGAGATTGCTATGCGTGGTCTGTAACAGCTTCTCCTGCCTGGGCTTTATAGACTCCTCCCTTCCGCAAGTAGTGCTGCCTGGTACTGCTCCACAAAATAACTCCCTCAGTGCCCAGCCATATTTTAATCCATTGAGGACAGCAGAAATACTGCTTGCACAAAGCCTGTGGAGAACCTGAAACAGCTTGGAGGAATGAGGGGAAATCTGCATTATAGTAGATTGTCTCTTATGTTAAGGGACCTCTGAGAGCAGCCCTCTCTAGTGGGCAGCTCTGCCAAGCCCCTGCAGATATGAATGCACAGGGGTGTTGTGTGCACCTGCACCAGATTCCACAATTTCACCAGCGGCTGCTTAGGGAGTGGTTCCTCCATTGGTTGCATGTGCAAAGAAGAAAAGATGAAGACAAACGTTTTATTTGAGACTTCCACTTCCAGAAAATGCCTGCCAGAGCATGTGAAATGAGAAAAGTACCAGCATGTATCAATCACCTATGCCTGAGCTTACTGCAGATGGACCAACTCGGCTCAGACAGCCCTAGCCTGGGAGCAAGCACTGGCAGCTCCAAGCTTGAGTTTTCCTTGAGAGGAAAAGAAAGAGAAAATGTGTCATAGATCTTACCCATATACTTTAGTCACTGCACCAGAGACTGAGTTTGAAGAGTATCAAGGCCCAACTTTAAGGCAGCCTTGGTGCTGCCCCATTCAGGGCAGCTTGTGCAAGCTTTAGCAACAAAGTCCTGCAGCCTCCTGTCAGCATGGCTAGCCTTGGATACTACTGCCCCAGGAAGGAACTGGCACGTGCACTCTATATCCAACACAGATAATGGCCAGATAAAAACTGCATGGCAGCATTAGCCAGGGGAATCAAACACTCTTATAGATACTCAGAAAACTCCTCATTCCTTATGCTGGGAGTCACAAAGGTCTGGGTGACAGCAAGTAAGGCTAATATTTAATGGGCAGATTTTTACCATAGGCTAGGCTGCACCCTTTTCATCATATCCAAGGCCTGTGCAGTCCAAGTGTAAACAACCCTAGGTGTTCCAGCATCCATCAGAAATGAGTAAAATTGAATGGACTACCTATGGCATACATCTTTCCCAGCAACACCAGCCTCTGGGTAAGAAAAGTGCATCACTGTCCACAGGGATTCAAAGGAAACTTTACATATGGTTGAGTACCTGAAGTGAATTGTTGCTGACAGATGCATCAGCCAGCCACTGAAAAATTAAAGTTTACTGAAGTAATAATACAGGAGCATAACTTCAGTTATGACCTATGAAGTTTAAATTGTATTAGCACTCCCTCTAGAGCTGATCTTTCTTGACAAAATTAATTAATTTTTATGGACTGCAGAGCTTCCATCCCTGCACTGTTGCATTTGAGTTTCTAAAATTAGGTGGCAAAAATAGAGCAACTGTAAATGATACTAGAAGAGCAGAAACATCTACACTATTGGTAAATAAATTCAAAAGGCAAATGGAGCGGGGGGGAGGGAAAGAGTTGGTTGATTTTTTTCAGGCTGCTGCAGGAAGGGTTAAGGTTGTTTTAAAGGCTCAGGTTTGCAGGAGGAGTACTTTATAGTAATCCAAATTGCAGAGATAAAAATTAACATTTATGAGAGAGTTCTTTAAATGATGTTACAAATAATTTATAGTTATGGGTTTCTTTACTCTTGTGATGGTAGTTTTGTGCTGAGGTGGTAGTTTATGCTGAAGTTACAGGCCAATAACATTCATTTGGTCACATTTTTGCTCCAGGCTATTTCAGTGATCTCTCAGCAGCCTTCCCCCACTTCTTGGCATCTCGCCCCAAGGCCACCTCAGATCAGATTCGGTTCTCACAATAGTGCTGCTAATGCAGTAAGAGCATAGTCCAGGGCCTGTCTTGGCAAACGTCTGCCCAAGATCAACCGGGCTGCCTAAGGAGGGAGCCCAGCACCTGCTCAGCCCTAATGCTGCCTGCCAGCACCTTAGGCTGTGGCCTGAGGAGGTAAGTAACTCCCTTTGAGTACCCTCCCCACATTGTGGCCTTACCTTGGGCGTCACGGTAAAACACCATGAAGCAGCATCGACACTCTGCCTGCTCTGCTTACTTGTTCTCAGATTTATTCTCAGCCTGAACAAATCTTCCCAAAGCTCCCTGTTACAAAGGAGAGGCCTACAAAGGGTCGTCAGCATCCGAAGACATCCTACTTGCCTTGAAAGGTTATGCCAATAAACATTTGCACCAAGAACAGCTGCAAGTTTAGTCTGTGCCTCAACATTGGATGAGGGTTAAAAAAGCAAGACAATCATGCAAAATACAATAGTAGACTGCTTCTGGAGTTCTTGGAGGTTATGGACTGCTTATTACTCAATGCCAGTTTAGGAAACTTACATTTCAAGGATAAACAACATTTTCATAATGAGGTTTCCAGGCTAAGTCTTTCGAACTTTAAGGGTGCTGGCAGTGACACAAGGGTTTCCAGACACAACCTAGGCAGGGTAAAGTATCTCACAGCTTGTTCCAAAAGGCAGCCACACTCCACTAATGACACACTGAAGTGCTTGCATTTAGCTACTCCTGCTCCCTTCCTGCTGTCTGGCCCCTTGGTGGGTTTACAGACTACACACATGCTCTGACCTTTTGGTTTCCTAGGCCTTCCTCAGATGCATTCCTGAAACATGGCTAGTTTTGTCCAGAAAAAAAATCATTATGAAGGAAAGGAAACGCAGCAGATTCAACCCACCAGGACAGATAACTGAGACTGTACTTTGGCTCCATTATATGTCTTCCATTCACTGCCACGACCTTAGACACTTTTCCTGACACATGGTCTAGCAGTCATGTCGGAGCAACTAACCAGCAGCTTTTCAGCACATCTGACTACAGCTGCTTTATTTGCTGCTCATAAATGAGATGTGCTCACCCCCACTTTACAGAGCTACTTACAATTCTTGTTCCCAGAACTGTGATTGCATGCAGTAGTTCACACAGTTTCTGCACTTTCCTAAAGGGTGCTTTTTTTTCAATTTAGCTTTTAGCTAGTTTCTCAGTTTCTGCACGCTTCCAATAGCCAGGTTAAATATGGTTGCATGTGCAGTGTTATCACTCTAAAGGAAAACCAAAGCAACTACTTTATTTTGACTCAGGGTTACATACAGATTATCTTAGCTCTTTCCCATACACATGACACAGCTGAGAATGTTCAGTACATTTTCCCGTTATCATTGTTTCTTCCAAAATACCTTCTGCTTAACCATAAAACTTGCCAAAAAAAGACTGACAGAGAGGTTTGAAATTAGTCTGTATTTGCTTTCACCGTAAGCCAGTGCTTGCAAGGAGATACTTCTTGAGCTGTCTCCATTCTATTGCTGAGCATAGAGTAGCTCCCAGGATGAGTGTTGCACATAGTGTGTCACCACTGCTGAGTATTTCCCTCCCACTGGTAACCCCTGCTGAAGAAGGGGCCATAGTCCTCCTTTCACAGAAAATCCACACAAGTAATTGATACTTTCTTTCTTTCTTCCCAAGCTATTTCAGCTAGGAGAAGGAGGATGTGCAGGGAAATATCTGTACATGTGCCCCTCTGATTTGCATGTAAAAACCCAGTAACATTCACAGGGGCTACGCGTCCCCTGAGCACGCTCTAACAGCAAAGACCTACCATTGCTCCGTTCCTCATCTATCTGAGCAGAAACACGTTTGAGAAAAAACTCTGAAAGTGAACAAAGCCTAAAAAAAACATCCAACACAAAGAAACACCATGTAGTACAAGTCATCTCAAAAGCAAACCCTTGGAGGTTGCTCAAACACTCCTGCCTTCATCAGTGCTGGGTGAGAATTTTAGGGAGAAAGGTTGGGAGTTGTTCATGATTGATGAACTGCCAAAGTGAAGCTTGTTGTAAACCTACACCTGTGCCACAAGGCAGCTTAAGTTTGAACATGAGTGTGCTACATGAGGGTTGGAACTTAATTAGGAAGGGGGAACAGAAAGACAAGAGGATGAGGAAAGAGTTAAAAACAAAAAAAAAGAAAGGCAAGGCTTGAGCACGTGTATTTTGCAGATGTGGCTGTGCACAAGTGTCTTCATATCTACGTCTGACAGGAGTGCTAGGAGTTCTGTTACTCTAATGTTGCCTTTGGATCTCTCACAGGTTTTTATTCATTCTGTCCTTCAAGAACAGGATAGATTTTCCCCCCAGCTTCCTCATACCAGCACTGAGGTCTTGAATTGGAATGAAAGGAGGGAAGAAAAAACAAAAAAAAGCAACCTTGTAGGTGAAAAATATTTGCATGTTGGTATTCTTCATATGCTATATGCCTGTTGCAGTTAAACCCCTCACGCCACCAGCAGTAATAAATACCATGGCAACACCGCATCCTTCTCTGCATTTTGCAGTGGGATATGCAGCCTGCCTAACCACCCTGCCTCTGCAGAGCACTGGGCAAGGTTGGGGAGCAGCTCATTAGCCGCTGCCTCCTCAAGTCTCAGTGCTGGGAGTGGGCAGGTTGGAGTGTAACGATCATCACATTCTAACCAAGGGGACAGAGGGCCGCGGCCTCATTGCCTCCCTGAGTTTTGCTGGGTTGTCCTGAGCATCTCCCACAGCAGGCAGACACTGCTGGCACTCAAACAGAAACAATTTGGATGTTCCTTTAGTGATGGGAGAGAACAAAGAAAAGGCATTGCTGTGGCACACATGCGAGGGAGGGAGTTAATTTTTTCCCTAGAAAAGAGAACACTGAGGGGTGACTTCATCAACTCTTTCAAGTACCTAAAGGGTGGATGTCAGGAGAACGGGGCAGCACTTTTTTCTGTTGTCTCCAGTGACATGACATGGGGTAAAGGACATAAGCTGGAATGCTACAAGTTCCACAAGGAATCACAAGGAAAAACTTCTTTCCCATAAGGGTAAGGGAGCCCTGGCACAGGCTGCCCAGAGAGGGTGTGGAGCCTCCTCCTCTGGAGGTTTTCAAAACCCACCTGGACACGTTCCTGCGTGACCTGATTGAGGTGAAACTGCTTTAGCAGGGGTGTTGGACCAGATGATCTCTAGAGGTCCCTTCCAACCCCTACCATTCTATGATTTGCTGCAATTCAGTCCTCCACATTTCTCACAGGAGAGCGGGTTTTTGCTGGTTGTATTTACTCCAGGGCAAAAAAAACCATCAGCGATGGAGTGCTTATGACCTCAACAAAGATACTAAAAAGCACCACAGGCCAATTAAAGAACCCCCCATTACCAAATGCAAAATTCAAAACTTACCTCCTCACAAGTCACAGCCTGCCCCAAGAATCATTGCTGTTGCCCCTTGCAGCCGAATGCCCCAGGGCCACAGTCAAGGCTGGGGAAACCTCCACATCCCCAGGAGGCATCCTGGGAGCTGCCAGAGTGGGAGAAACGAAGGCTGCCTGGGGTCCAGGTCCTCTGCCAGCTGGTAACCACCTATAAGAGGCTCCTTTACAGCCCTGAGTGGGCCATACATCATCACAAAGGCTTCAAATCCCAAGCTCTCCTCTGGCTACACACCTTCTGGTAGGCGCTGTCCCTTGCATGCTAATTCATAACAAAGCAGTTACTGCTGAGAAAACTCAAAAGCCACAGCACTCACCCCTCGCTCTAAAAAGCTTTTGTCCTTGCTCTGAACATGCTCCCAGGTGCAGCAGGTGAGGAGCAGGGGCAGGCACAAGGTGGGCCAGGGGCTATTCAGGGCTGCTGATGCTGCTGCTGTTCAGCTGGGCTTGAGCCTGGTGGGTGGGTGGGTAGGCAAGGTAGAACACGAACCTTTGCAATTCAGCACACAAACCTGCTGTAGGCACACAGAATGTGCTGTAGTTAATAACCTTTGGTTTGAAATGCTTGTGGGGCTGACGAGGGGAGGGAAGCCAGGACGGGGAACACAGTGTGGACAATGCTATCCCTCTTGTCACTAGTTTAAGCTTCTGGCACGACCAGAGAGGCTGCTAAGAATGCCAGAAAAGCCCAAGCAAAGAAAATAACAGAGATTTCACAAAAAATGAGAACAATAGTCTCTCAAGACCTCAAAAAATCCCCCTAAAACTGCATGCCTTCACTAGGGTAATTTTCCCTTTTTTAGCAAGTATAGGGAACTCTATATAATGATAAGCAAAGGAAAGCTGGATTTCCACACTGGCCAGTGAAACAATGGTAGCCACTGGAGAGCCTGTCACACTGCATACTACAGTAGATGCAGAAATGGTGTTAAAAATAGCTCTTCATTGTGCTCCTTGGCTGCTCTCAGTACGGCTTAGCCTCAGCTCTGCAGCCTGAAAGCTTAGGCTTTATTGCTGTTCTTTTGAAGATGAGATTCACAATCCCATGAAAGTCTTAATACAGATGACACCCATGTTCACTAGACCCTCAAATGAGAGACAGAGAATGAACCTCAAAAATGGCTGCGATGCTCATAAGGTCCAGCCTGACATCCTGGGGGCTAAAACTTTTGTGTACACATCGAGAACAGGTGCTGGCCCACAGGAAGGGCTGCTGCATGGGATCCTGTCACATAAACCCATCCTGACCTGAAATGATCTCCAGTTCCATCACCTTTGGTTATCTATTTTTTTTTTTGCTGAGGTAGCCAACAAAATAATATGCATTGCTACCTGTTGCAGTAGTGTCACTGGCAGGTGACAGTACTAGGGGCTTCCTTCCTCTTTTTTTTGTCTTTATGAAAATCTGTAGTAAGTTCACCTTCTTCTGCAGCGGATGACATCAGAAGCCTCAATAGTACTCTGGTTGTAATAGTTCTCAGATAGTGCAGCGATGTACAGCCTAAAACAGCAGCTGACTACAGACACATGTAACCAAACAATAAGATATCAGACTGGTCACAGCCAGTCCTCTGGCCATTTCATTCCCGTTCAGCAAATTAGACTCTGCAGTGCAGGACACTGCCTGGGATGCCAGAATATTCCCTTTACAGAACACTGGAGTTCAGTCTACAATGACCTTGAAAGTGTACATCCCACTTGTACTGACACACAGCAGACAGAAATCTGAGCAAACAACCTAAATTGTTTACAACCAAAACAGTAATACCGAATTTCTCCACTACTAACTCTCAGGATACAAAACAACAACAACAAAATACTAGAGAGTAACTTAAAACCCCTTTGCTGATCTGAGGAGAGGAGACTGAGGATCTTATTAATATTCAACACATATGAAAACACACATAAGCAACTGTAATGTATAAAATAGTTTATTACTATAATAAATAAAATTAAACTTTTTTTTACAAATATTATTTGTGCTTGTTTAAAAATGTTGAATAGGGATATCAGTAATGTAGGTGGCTGCATTTGTAACCGAAACATTCCCAGACAGTGCATATACATACATACATACTTACATACATACACACACTGTCTATCTACTGGCAGCTGCTTCGCTGACCACAAAAATAGTATCTACTCCTTCTCTTTTTCTAGTCATGCTTCATTGAACAAAGTGACAAATGCAAAGGAGAAGAACCAAGAGGACTTGGTGGATTTCTGAAAGGATAAAAACAAGTGAAGTACACTGAAAAGCGCCAAAGCAACTGCATTAACTGCATATCAATAAAGTGTCCATGCAGTGGTGGCTAAATATTGAAACGCAGACAGGTCTCCAACAGATGTACAAATATTGATTGCATGTAGGTACAATAACGTAACACATTCATTAGAAAACTTGGTATTTCTTTATATAGCAGTTCATCCTGATACAAGATTATTGAACTTTTCATCTACATCTAAAATGATTCTTTTTCTATGTCAGTGGCCACAGATTCCGTGTAAAGAAGAAAAAAAAAACCAATGAGCCTTTCAGAACAGTTAGTGAAAACCCCAAACTGTTTTGTTAACATTAGGCATTTTAATCCAGTTACAGAGATGTTCTGGAATTACACATCAAATATGTTTACACGACACTCAACAATCAGCTTGAAACAAATTACAGTTGCAAGTAAATTCATGTTAGCTTTGTCTAACTGTAAAAAAAGAGTTCTTGGAAACAAACACTTTTGTGATATGATGGGTTGGCTCCCTGATTTACAAAAGTGTTTTGACAATAGTTACGTCTCTCTGTTTTTTGAGGGGAGAGGGCTGTTTATTAACCTAGTAAGAAGGCAATAAATGGAGAAAGAAATGTGATTACCAGCAAGTGATTTCCATTAGATTGAGAAAGCTAATCAAAGTGCTTCATCTTTAGGCAACACCGTAAATATCACAGAACATTTAGAAGGAAGGAGAATGGAATCACAGTTTGAATTGTATCACTTATGAAAGGGTCTTAAGGCTAAATGCTGGATATATCTTATTGCAAAAAGCTTTATTTTCATTTAATTGAATCAATGCTTGCCACAACAATGTGGTCAAAATTATGTCAGATTGGAGGACACAGTATCCCACTGTGTCTCACCTCAGATTTCTGGAGCTTCCCCTGCACGGGACTCTCTCTAGAAGGTTTGTCTTAATGAATCAGAAGTGCAGCTGAAACACAGACTTCGTTATTGCCAATACAACCACAGGAGACTATGTGGAAATGAAGTATTCACTAGAAGATGCTTTTCACCACCTAACACCAGGCCAAGAAAGCAGAAGTGCAGCAACCATGTGTTGAAGAAGGAAAGGCTCAGCACCTTTGAGACAACTCCTGGTATTATGAGAAAGAAATCCATTTATTCCACCATCTCTCTTGCAGGAGAAGCCACGAGAAGCGCTACCAGGGCAGCTTAGTTTCAGAGATGCCGTGAGCAACAAATAGTGACTTATGAGCCTTATTGCACCAACTATGATACAGGATATTTCCAATTTTACATGTATTTCTGTGTCCTGGCTATGGCAACACTCTCAGATCGCTTCTCAATTACCATCATATTCACTGAACTAACAGTATAAAGTTGAGGCTAAATAAAAAAAAACCTGAAAGTCATGGCCTTAAAAGTTCAACAGTTAACAAACAAGATACGAACTAGGACATTCAGTGGATGTTTACCAGGAAGATTTTAGTTCCCTTCTGTAACTGGAATCATTAAATGAGGGATGTGCTTTTACTTAACAGAAACGCAATCCAGAGACTTATCTATACATAGATATTATATATACGTGTGTATGTCCACGCACCTGCACAAGTGTAACCATACACATTGCTGTTTATACAATAAAGACAAATTATGTGTTGAATTCTTTCACAGACTGGTTAAGAGTGATTGCAAATAGATCACCAGATATTCACAGTAAATATCTTGCTCGGTTCATTAAAGTCAAGTGTTGTAGAAACAGAACATCACCTTCGAAGCTGTTAAACAGGGAGTTCGCTGGGATTCAGGGCAGCACTGTGAAAGAGATTTAAAGCAAGAATGGTGTTTGTAAAAGTATACGTGTAATACCAGACAGAAGTAAATGTATCTGAACATGGTAGGGCATGGTAAGGGGGAGGGGTGGCTTTTGCTTTTTTAATCCTGTGCTGCACATTGGTATTCTATAACAGTTTAAGCATAAACTTTTCTTTATCAAGTCATAATCCAGGCTCTTTCTCTCAACATCCTTTTTTTTGACTGAAATCTTAATTCCACCATCTAGTAAAAATGGAACAAACCATGTCTTTTAGATTAAAGCAGGTTATTTAACAGGTCGTCAAGTGGCAGAAGCACTATGCCAGAACACTGTTAAAACTGACTTTTTTTTGGGATTTCTTTTATTCTTATAGTATGTACAAGCATTTGCTTTTTAAGGGCTCATGTTCAGAGATCATTCATTTCTAAGCTGGAAAATAATTTAAGTGAAAAGGCTTGGCCAACATGTAGAGAGAAACAAAGGAAAAAGGAAAAGCTGACAAATAAAACGAAAGGACAAGTAACAATTACAGTGGATACACATGCTGTCCAGCCATAGTCATCTAAGTGTAAGGCTCTATGGAGAAAGACTTGTAACACAGGTGCTTGCTTTCAAGCACTCTCTAAAGGAGGAGCGCTGCATCAGCAGAGCCTGGGCATCACAGCACAGGTCCAAATTAGTCTCTGGTTCAATTAACTGACTAGACCCATAGTGGGCAAGGTTTTGCTCATCTTAACCACTCAGTAAGTAGCCCAGGGAATCCAAAGACCAAAGCTCATCCTAGATAGTATATTTCTTTCAAAATCTCTCACAACATAAAGAGCCTGCTGAGGGATGATATAGTCTCCTACAGCTAGTTTTAGTGCCAGCCAATTCATAAAATCATAGTAAAATGGGCCTAATCTCAGGTATAGCTGTGCAAATCTGAATGACATTGGCCACTGTCAGTGCTGACCTGGAGCAGGCACCCTGAAGGTGTCACTGTAAGGAGTGCAGTTTCTCTGCAGTTTCATGACCACAAGAAAATCAAATTTGGCCATGATCTTCAGAGACATTATATTTTAAGCATAATTTAGGGTATATCCCAATCTTTGAAGGCTTTATGAATGGATTATAAGTTGTGTTTTAGCCTCATAAAGGCCTTAAAAAAGGACTCGGTGCAGCACTGACCCATTGCCATGCAGAGTGTGCAGGACTACAGCATTGTCCTGAATGTCAGATGACAGGAGAAGTAGCCTGAGCAGATGGCCACTTGTCTTCCTTTAGTCTTAGGTGTGGCTAATTAACAGGGCTTCTAAGGCTGACCTTGCCATGACTCCAGACCTGGGCCATCAGCAGCACCAGAGTAAAACCTCCAACATATCCCTGAGGGCACATAAAAATACCACTGAGAAACTTCAACTCAAGTGTCAGCAACAAAGGGCCAGGTAACCTGCAATTGCACATTTAATTCTACATCTGCACTGCAATGCTGGAGATACTAGGCACATACTTTGGAGGTTATAAGCGTTTCTTCCCTCATCCACCTGAGATAAGCTCATTCCCATGTTTATTCCACTGCAGGTGAATGGGTGACCCTTTCACAATATGCTTGCTAAGTTCAGCAACACTTTCAGCCTTTCAAAAATCTTGCAAAGGAGAACTAGCGTCAGGAACATAATGCTGATAAGGAATTTGCCTGAGCTAGGAAAGTGGCTCCAAGTAAAACTCTGAAAATTTGCTGGAACTTTTAGGCATCAATTATAAATCCTTCTATATCAGTACATCTGTGGTTTACTTAGGCATAACTTCACTACCCAATGAATTTACTGACTGAGGAGGCTGGAAAGAAAAAAATCATTCAACAATTTCTAACAGAAACTCCTGATGTCTGGACTTCTTAAAGCGATCGTGCCGTAGCTATTACAGGTAACTGTTGCCATTTACAGTGATTAAGGCAACCAAAGACACAGTGTGACTTTGGTCAAAGAGAGCCTTCCCCAGCACTGCATGTCTGCAGTGTGTAACTGTACAAGACACCAGTTACCACACAAAAAAGACATGGAACCAGTAATAAATCAAGGGAATGGCACCTTTATTTCAGAGCAAGTCTCCTCCCTAATACCTTTTTCTGTGTGTGTGAGGGAAGAGGTGACCTACAGATTTGATCTCAGTTGCTGATTCTTGTTAATATTTCAGTTCTTGGGTAAGAATTCACAATCTGTGAGCAGGTCCATATTGAACCAAGGTGTAAGACCTTTGAAAACCAATCCTAAACCAGCTGCCTCTGGACCTGGAAATGGTGGTGCTGCACTCAGGATAATCAGCATTTTTGAGAGTAGGGGCAGTTACCACAGGAACAGCTACAAACAAATATACGGTCTTCAAGATCTGAGCTGGTAGCTCTGCACAGCACAGCCTCACCACTGTGCTGGTTCATTGGTGGACCTCACACTTCCCCAGGGGTGTCTGACACAGCTCTGCATTGCACCGTGCAAGCCAGCAGAAATCCTTTCAAAAAGGTCATTTTCCTTGCTTCTTCCTTACTTTCCATGATCAAAAAATCTTGCACATCACCTCCCCTCAAATCTGAGGAATACATTTTTTTGTAAGTTACTTGCTACTGTGGAAAAAGGCTGAGACATAACTATTCCCACACTGTGTTACAGCCTATTGCTACTAAAAATGAAATAGAAAAAAAAATGTTGCACCATGCTTCTAAGCTCTAACCTACTGTTAGATAGTGAACGTACCAGATCAGTGGAGAGAATACATTGTGAATACATACCTATATCCCAAGGTGATAACCTAGGCTGTGATACCAGCTATGCTACCCTATCTAATGAACAATGAAGAGTAGTTTTGGTAAAGTGCTTCAATCTTCCTCCAGAAAAAGTTATGAAAATATAAGTTTTGGAAACATCTCCTTCTTTAAGAAGCAGATATTTTTGTTTCCTTGCTACAATAGCACTTATTTCCACCTCTACTATCCATTTGCTTACTAGCTTGATCAGATCAGGAACTATATATCTGGATGCAGAGGAAAATACCACAATCTAAAATCTGTAAAAGTTCTGTGAAAGCCTTTGGCTACAATAAACGTTGTCAAAACAGAAACTTCTGAATAGTAATTTAACAAGAATTAAAAGAGCAGGTTCATAGCAAAACCAGAACATAAATGCCACAGTATACTTTCATCAGGAGGCAAATCTGTAGGACCTGTTAGTGATGTTCACAATACATTGTGCAGTGGGCTGTGCTCCGATGCACTGCCGCCAGTGGCTGGAGTTAAAAGCAAAGGTAACAACTATTTAAAGACATCTGAGATAGAAGTTAAGTTGAAAATTGATCCCAGTTACTAACAGACACGAAATACTGCGGCTATTGTTGAGGATGTTATTAAATGCAATTGCCTTAGTAGTATGTCAATTTGCAATTAAAAAGTATCCTTTTTTTTCATCTTTTTAGCCCTTCCTTGACTACCCAAAAATAACTTCCGTACCAAGTAATGCACATTCTATTGAAATTAAACAGACGTCTCCAACTGCTCTTTGCATTACTATGGATATATGAAATTATACTGTGACATTTAATGTACTGTACAGGTGAATGAGACAGTGACAGCAGCAGCAGCAGCAAAAAAAAAAAAAACACCCTCCACCAAACGCTGAAAACGTAAGCACCCTGGCAAGTGCTTATTCATATAGGCAAAACACGAGCTAATGACGTAAGCCATGCTCCAAAAACCTCAGAGGACACCTGGGGCTCACGGGGACAGCTGCTGCTGTCAGAATTCTTGTTCCAACATCCTGAGGGAGAGAATGGGAGCAGGGGCGGGGGGGATGGTCACCAAAGGAGAAAAGAAAAACTTTAGAAACTGTACCCTTGCTGTCAAAAAGGCTTCAGAGTCAGCTCCCATCTTGACATGAGGTTGCAATTCCTGTTACCGTACCTTTTTAGACACGGGGAACATGCTTAGGGAACTGGTCCCTCACTCATTTTCAAGAAAGATTAAATTTAAATGTTAGGGGGGCTGTTACGTTGTTGGTTGTTTTGTTTGTTTGTTTGTTTTTTAAAAAGAAACACCTCAGCTAGCTCCAAACATGTCTTTTTCTGATTCTGGAGACTGGGGTCTTGATATTTCAAACAACTCCTGTGGCGACTGGGAGCTTCTTCTTGAGGTTAATATCCTAAGTATCTCAGCGAGCTGTTTTTCTATATTGGTCATTTTTGTGTTTAAAGCCTTGATGTCCTCTTTCAACTCATGTTTCACTTCTAGCATGGTGGCCTGAAGAGTCTGTTCTGGGATGGGATAAAAGGAATGCTTGACCTCAGTGAGGACCGGGCTGTGGTCCTGCGGGCTTCTCGTCTCCCCAACGTTATCCAAGCGCAAGTCACTTTTTGTAATGCCACTGTCGCAAGAGTCTGTCTTCTTCAGGGTCGCTTCTCCCGAAGCTTTAGTTCTCTCTGGTAAAGTCTCCATGGACTCTGCTTTAGAGACTTTGTTCCAGTCTTCACCTTTCCCACAGGCGTCTTTGAATTTGGCCCAGCCTTTTCGCCGGGGGTAGTCCCCCGCCACTTTGCATCCTGCGTAGTCCGACGTGGGGGCCTGCAGCTTTGCCTGGTCAGACGTCCCAGATGTTGAAGCGGACTGGTAGGACACAGGGGTCGCCGGGCTCTCCCGTACAGTCACAACACTGGCTTTGACCACCGAGCGAGCGGAGGACTGCTCCCCTAAAACATTGCCCTTCTCCACATCCAGCTCATCCGGATCTCTGCCCCTCTCTGCTGCAAGCCGTGCTTCCTTCTGCTGCCTGAACCTCTGGAACAGCCGGCGGACAGGGTGGTCCGGCGGTAAGATCAGAGGCGCTTCATTCTTCCTCTTCATTCTCTCCTCTTCTTCACGCTTGACGTCACTGATTTTCCGGAACACAATCTACAGGGGGAAAGAGATTTCACTCTGTGATTAACTGCACATTTGTTGAGGGGGAAAAGTGGTGGGGAAAGAATTATTTGAAGGAATTTATTTTCACTGACAAATGCACAACGTCTGAACGTTTATAGCAACATTTTCAACTGTCTTAACTTGTGTTGAATGTGGCTTATTTAATTATTTAAGAGCATACACCATCTGTCTTATAACACTAGAAAGACAAGAAAAGAAAGAACAAGATTTCTCCAGTTCTGAGAGGTCAGAAAGGCAGTGCCATTCTAAATATAATGATCCCAGGAAGTTACTTACTCTATTTTTGTGTTAAAAGTGACTTCTTATATTTGTTTTCCTGACTCTACGGTTTAGCATCAAGTTTCTAATATCACAAAGAGCCATTCCCATGTCTTACACCAGTCTCATCCCAGAGCTCCCTCACTACATGCAATGCAAAGGACATGATATCATTTTGGCCACTAATGGGGTCATTAGAGACTATTCTGGACTCTCGAACAGCAGTTTGCAAAGTGTTTCTTGCCCTCCTTTCCCTCCCATCCTCTTCTAGAAGCAACTTAGAAAGTTTAGGGTTCAGGAAAAGCTCAAGACGGTCGCACAGTCTGTGCAAGGACAGCGAGGAATGGGCTCAGCAAGACATAGGGAAGCTGTGTCTTGATTACTACAGAGGCCTGAAGACCTTAATGTCTGGGTGTATTTCTTTATTTCTATGGAATATGAGACATTTTTTGCACAAAGAAACACTAATTTTCTGTCTACGCTCCTAATTACACCTTCCTGAGCCCATAGGCTAAGCGATCTTTGTGGGAACAGCCTAAGGGTCTCATGGTACTGCTGAAAGCCTCAAAAGTGTCTCCACACAACCCCAGAGTGCAGATAGGCAATGCTTCTTTCCTGGACTTGATGGTAACATACCCTCTTAAAAACTCTATGTGTTTTACATTGGTATTGGTATTAAAAAAAAAACCAAAACAACAAACGCATTCCAGTGAAGTATTAAAGGAAAACCAATAAGTAGTCTGGTCTGAAAATGGGAGGTCCCCTAAACTGACGTTTTCAATACAGAGTATAAAGGATGTGGCCCCCAGCTTCTACTGAACGCTGAGACCTAGTCTCTTTAGCTGCTTTGGTATTGGTATTATCAAAGTCCTTGCACTCCAATGCAGAAATAACTTTCAGATTCAAATCATTATTAGGAAATGTGTAAATAAACCTATCCCTCTGGTGCAGATAGATTTAAATTAAACTAAACATAATAAGCACTGCTTCACTGGCACACAGAAAATGCATGTTTCTCCTGACTCCAATGCCTTTTGACAGTTTTGTCATTGTGAAGCAGGGAAAAAACATCTTAACACCGTGTCTTTGGAAGGAAGAAGTTGTCAGACTTGGCAGCATTTCCCAAATACAAAAGAATAAAATTAGCAGGAAAGATATTTTATTTCCAAGCTGCAATTAGGCAACTAAATGTGAGGTAAGAATAAGAAAACCAGGTACTTGACAGCAATTTTTTCCCCCCAGAGGAACTCAGTCTGCAGTGAGCTCAGTAGAAAGCAGACAAGGCAGTGTAATCCTTAGAAGTGAAAGAATAGCACATTCTCACTGGGAAGGGAGAATCAATACAACGCTCCAGGCTAATGGCATCCCACACACTGGCAGTGCCTCCCTTTGATGGAAGGAAGGGTGTCAGCCCTGTGTTCGGGCGGCTGCCCTGCACATTCTGCTGTAGCCCAGAAATGCCAGGTAGGGGCTCAGGGGGTCACTCTGGCAGAGGACTGAGGCTGGCACTGGTGGCACAAAGCCCCAGCAAGCAAAGGCAACTATAAACCAGGTCAATGTCTTGGCAAAATTCTGTCCCCCCCAAGTCCTCTCCTGTCCTGCAGCTTGTGTGCATGGCGCTAGCATGGACATCCACATCAGCGCTGTGCCAGAGAGTCACTCAGTTAATGAACCTCATGTCCCTTTGCACATGAGCATGTCTCTCTACATGAGCAATCACAGTCTGACCTGGGGATCTGGACTATGTTTTCCTTAAATGCCCAGAGCAGAGTATGACTGGGTGCTACAATGGTCACCCTCACAGGGGCTACCGAGGAAGGCACCTAGGTGACTGAAAGACCTAGAGGCCAGGCTGGGGCACCTCCCAATCTTTACTATTATTGCCATTATTACTATTATTATGAAATAATAATCATAGAATCATAGAATGGTAGGGGTTGGAAGGGTCCTTTAGAGATCATCTAGTCCAAGTGCCAATAATTAATATCTATGGGAGTTTTGTAGCATAAATGTGTAGGTTATCTGTCTGAAGCTGCCCCTGGTACAACACCACACAGATGAGAGGACAATGGCTTACTTACAGCCTAGGGCAGCCTCACTCATATTTGTACTAGCCATTGCATGTCATACAGCTGGTAGTAGTGGCATTTGTGAGAAGTGTATTTACCAGCAAACACAAAAAGGTGAACACTGAGAGACAAGTTGTTGGTAGTGAGCATCTGCCCACAGCCCCCACTGCTTTCTTTTGCACTGCCTAGGTGAGCCCCATTGATACTAAAGCACACTTGGCCTCGGAGGAGCTGCCATCATCTTTCTCACTGCGTGGTGGTTGGCCTCAGTGCCCTCAACGTACCTTCACTCCTTTGCCTTCAGAAGATCAGACTGCAACGGAAACAGGAACATATATGGAGGGAGCAATTGCATAAATACTGCCTTTGCCATGGGTAAGTGCTTCCACACTAACGAGATCCCTAATTTCCATTTTCCACGTGAGGCCTTACAGCAGTTGCGAGGCAAGTACACCACAGCAGCAATCACCTGAGTGAACACAGACATGAGACCCACAGGTCTCCCATCTCTTATACGTACACATTTATGTGACAAGCTGCATTTATGTGGTGCAAGTCAAGCCCATGCAGATTTGCCAGGGGACACAGCCTCAAACTCTTGGTTTGGCTTCTTTTAACTAACTCCTAAGACACTGGATAAATACCTGTCACAACATGTCTTTGGGAAGCCCAGGCAAAGCTGTCATTGGTCTTTTTTGGTATGCTCCCCAATGCCATATTTTCTCAAGACAGGTCCATAGCTATGTATTAAGCAAAAGTGTTACAACTATGCAGAGCTCAGCAGTAATAAAAAAGGCTTGACATAACTGCATTTTGGATTTTTTTCTGTCTTTTTAAAGATTAAATGTGAGTCCTTATAAATAAAGCACAAATAATTGCTTTAAATGGACTGTTTTGTTATATTGTTGAGGAACAAGCAATTTTTAAACAGTTTCAGCAGCATCCAAGGTACTAAGGAAATGTCATAGTTATGCTAACGTATACATACATATATGTACATCTGCTTCTACAAGCAGTAAAAGTACAAAGGAAAACAGATTTCATTGAAATCTGGACCTACACAGCAACTTTCATGTAGAATTTGACAAGGCTACAAATACGGATCTTAATCAAAGCCAAAACACAAAACAGCATGGCAAAGATCCTAAGACAGTCTTCAGAGCAGTTCCTCTTCATCTGTCTCCCCAAGCATTCCTTTACATCTGGGAAGGGATAGTACTTTGTACCCTCAAAATCCCCTAGCCCACATGTTACCACTCAAACACAGTGGGTCTCTACTTTGCAAACTACGTAGTTCTCCATAACATCATCCTCTTTGAGACCTAAGCACACAGAAAAAAATCTATTGGGAGCATTTAGCGATTCGTGAAGACCAAAATATGGGCAAAGAACCTGAACTGAAAGGAAATGTAAACACTTGTCCTAAAAGTGCATACTTCAGACATCCAGTCTCAAGTCTCATTTAATGATTCTGTTTTTATTAAAAAGGTGCTGAATCTTGTAGCTCCACAGGAAAGCCTCCCAGGCTGCCAGAAATGTGACTATTGTGAGGGTATCAGTCTAGATTTGACAAAACCTTGAAAACTAGCTCTGTCAGGCACAGGTTACCACAGTTGTATAAACATTTAACTGAGGCATGAAGTTTCAATGACTGAGTAACAATTTTATTTTTGGACAATGCCCTCAGAGAAGTGGAGAAAAGTACTGTCATGTTCCAGTGCACTGCTGCACCCGTATGTCCCACTGACCTATGACAGCACATACTCTGCGGCCACGTTCCTACCTTTGCCTTAAACTGTGCCTAAGGAAGAAAGACAGGGTTACCCCCAGCATGTTTCACTTTCCTCAGTATTAACTATGTGTGAAGGTGAAGTCTTTAATAAGTTTTTGGGAAAGATTCTGCCTCTTTTTAATCTTCAAAGAACTTTCAAGCTGTGTTTGTAGAACCAATGCCTTTAGCGATTAAGGTCAAGATTTTTTCCCCAAAATATTAAAAAATTAGATGGACACAAATGAATACTTGAAATACCTATTGAGTTGTCCAATGTGGAGTGCCCTGCAACTGTTACTTGGATTTGCTGATTTGCCTGTGCTCAGCACTGAAACCCAAGCGCCATTTAAATAACTCAACATGGACATTTTTCATGAATATGAACTTACATAACTGCTTTGTGATCAGACCAGAAGAACAGACTGCAGTGTGACTTCCAGCATAAGGCAGACCACAGGCCTGCTCTAAAGGAGCATTCCCTGAAGGGAATCTTGTTACAACTAGATCGCTTCTTTCAGAAGAAAATCAGTTTAACAGCAATAAAGAATCCATCCTCACATCTTGATAAAAGATTCCTGCAATTTTTGCTTCAAGACTGAATTTATCTGACACCAGTGAAGTGACTTTTCTAGGAGCAATCCCTCAAACACAAAAAAGTTCACTTTCTTAAACTGATTCTAGAGTCTTATGTTTAAAGATCTCTGCAGAAGTATCCCAGCTAATCAGTCACTACTTTAAAGGATTTAGGCAATAATGTTTTACCGATGTGAAACAAGCCAAGTTCATACCTTTAGAATTCTCATTTTCACTCTAATTTTAACCCTTTGGAGATACTTGAATTATTTTCTACTTTCCAGCATCTTTAACTCTAATAGGCAGCATTCAGTGCTCAAATTCTCACTCTTACCCAGAGCTAGAGTACATACTTAATTTAGTTAAATGCAAGGTTCCTTTCAAAAGTCAAGTAAAACAACTCCTCCTACAATGGTTCCTCCAGCAGTTTCCTTTTGCTGCCTCACTGCTACCCCCTACTCTTTCCATCTCAGTATTTGCTGATGTTTCTCTAGATCTATCTAGCATAGCCCCAAGTTGTTTTTCCCAAGTAGTAATAGGATAGGAGTAATAAGAGTAAGAAGGCCGAGGGGTACCCACTTTGTTTCATGAAGGCATTTCAGAGGACTTATGCTAAATTGACCATGAAAACTGAAGACTGCTTTGCAACAAGACAAAAGTCTGACATGCTTGACAACAGTGCTATCTCATCTTACCAGACACAAATACAGAGAGGGTAATTTAAGTGCTGCTTCCTTTACACAAAGATGAGAGCGAGTCCATGAAGAGTATGACAGAGAGATAAAAAATCAGACATGGCATGAACAGGAGTAGGTAGAGATTGATTATACAGTTTCTTATCCGACATGAAAACTACAGCATCAAATGACAGGAGGAAAAGATACACAAAAACCAAAGATAAGTTCATGGTTCTTCACCTAAATGTATTAGAAGTGTCAAAGATGTTAATAAAGGATACTCTGAATGCAAAAGCCTGCACAGACTCAATAGACCGTGCAAGTACTTGGCAGAGAAAGCCTTTCAGGGCTACCAAAGAGACAAAACTGATATCCTGCTCAGGAAATCTGCTCAGGTAATATTAGTTGGAGGCTGCAAAAGTATTTGTAGGAACTGCCACTTAGGAAAGTCTTATTCTAATTCCTTCCTTAGGCATCCCTGAATAATTACACAGGCAGCATCTGGAATTGCTGCCTCACTCACTACTGAGGAAACATTCCCAATGAGGGTGACAGAAGAAAATATAATAAAGGGTCAAAGACCTGAGCCTTACATATCTGAGCAGGCTGTTCACCTACTTCAGACAAAAGTTTACTCTCATTGCACCCTTCATTTGCAATGGGGAGAGGCAGGACCAACAAACCGTTAGTGTGTAGTACTATGTAGATTTGACACCACTTTGGAACTTGCCCGTGCTCAAATGACACAATTGAAAATGGCATGTCGTTATGGTACAGTTGGGTAGACCGCTTGGTGTATGTGGGGAACTGAGAAACTCATTGCCTCTAGTTACTCTTGTAACACATAGCCTACTGAGGAGTTTCCCCATTTCTGAACTGTTGGTAGACCACAAAATGCCTGCAGAGCTATAGTCAGTCGTGTTCTCCAACAATCTGCACACTCCCAAGAAGGTAACCAACAGAAGGGCAAGGCCTAAGTAATGTACTAGCAGCTGTATTGTGATCTCATTGTTATCTGATTGTAAATGCAACCACTGTGCCAACACTGCAGGAGCCAGTCCTGAAGCATCCCCAGATCAGGAGATGCTTCATTTAAAAGACATTATGAATATTTAGCAAACCTTGCCCTGTCAAACGCTGAAAAAGACCTGTCTGCATCTGAAGTGGAAAGGACTTCTTGGTCTTATGCAAAACCATCCAAATTTCTTTTCAACTTCAATTGAAAGGACATACAGGAATAGAAAGATAGATTTCATAATGTTTCGCTTCAGACTGCCATCATGGAGTTAGAATGATGGTGCTCTTAGCCACAAAGCTGCTGCTATTATTAGCTCCTCAAGCTTCCCTTCCTTCTACCTCTATAGCATGCAGAAATACTGCAAGATTTGGCAGGTCTTTCTCAGCATTAATGGCAAGTAGCATGGCAGCATTTTTCTCTGGTGTTTAATAATTCTCTTTCACAGATATAGAAACATTCACAGAGTCTGGAAGCACCAGATATCATAAACAATTAAAAGCTTAAAATTACTTCACATGGTGCTCACAGAAAATGGACTTAAGTGTGAGGAAAACAACCACAGAAAGGGATTTATTAGTACGCAGTCCATCTAGCATCTGCCAAGAAATGATGAAAATATCTTCAGGCTGATGTTCGTCCGATGAAAATTGGATCCATTCTTTCATTCTTTCTTTTTTTTTTTTAAGAAGAAAGCAAGAGCTACAAAAAAAAAAAGGAAAGAGGCAGAAAGCTTGACAATAAAAATGTATTTGACACTGATGATAAAGGAATCAAAGCTGCAGGCAATCAACACAGACCACGATGATGAAGAAACCCTATAGCAGAGTATTAGCAGGTGTCAGGGAAAATGGTGGAGAAATGAGACTGTGTCTTTTGCAATTACATGGGATGGCTTGTCAGAAAGGAAAGAATTACTGTTCCTCTACCTTCTCACAAAATACAGGTTCAACAACGCAGGCTTGTGAAGCTTCTCATCAAAATCTACAATGAGTTTCACTTCCATTATCTATTACCATAGGTACCTGGGTTAAATGATAGTCTCAGTTGCACTTTGGGGATGTAGAGGTGTAGATGTGTGAAAAGCTATGCAACTACTCTGGTCACGCTTGTGACAGGTGAGAGTGCAGATCCCATTATGCAATCCGAGTTTCAAGGCACAATCTTTGAAGTCCATATACCTGTTTAAAAGTCTGATGCAAATTACTCAGTTTTAGTCCTATGTTTGGCTTTGACCCTGGGTTGCAGCAAATGATTTGTTCATGGGACTTAGAGCCACACATAAAAAAAGCACAAGTCTGCAATTATGCTGCAGATGTCAGCAAGGTCTCTATAGATTTACTAGCTACAATAGCAAAATTTGATTTCTGCTTCTGAAGAGGAACAGGTCACTCTCCAGTTAACGTCACACCCCTCCAGGGCATTCCTGAACATTTCTAGTTCTGATTAATAACCTGAAAACTCAAAGCAAACTAAGATTTGGAAAGTCCTGGCAGTGAGGCTGCAAAGGAGTACTAGTATGCCAAGTGCTGGCATCAGGAAACTTCAGTTATATACCCTAGGCACGCACAGTCCAAGAGCCAACATGTGGATGGGAACAGAACTTTGCATCTCCAAGAAGTCTTTGGTCTGTGGGGAGTCAGCCCTGCCCTTCAGACAGAGCAGTATTCACTTTACTTTTCAAAATCAGACTTCTGTGCACTACTTGATCATTAATATAGAAGTGTTTGGGAGAAATAACGACTTAATAATTTAATGAGGACCCATGCCACCCAGATGGATAGAAGTAACAAGGTTTTAAGTCTATGTAGAACAACATCTGGGCTAACTCTTATTGAGCACCATTGGCTTCTACAGTACTGAAGCTCTTCTCTAGGACAGCATAGTTTGCAGCTTAATTACAAATTCTAGAAATATTGATTTGAATATTAGTGTTTAATCATCTCACTATTATTTATTTAGAAGTTCTGCACAACTCAAGACTTTACTCCCCTATGTCAAACTCCTTGTTCTAATTCACGTTTACAGGCCATGCTAGTGTTCAGAGAAAAGGAAAGAGGTTTTACAAAAATGCTACCAAAAATAAGATGGAATTATATGTGCAGAGCAATCAGTAAAATTTACAGACAAAGCCTGACTGACCTATAACAGGCTCACGAGCAAGTTTTGAGTCAAGAGATGTCTCTTCCCCAAACTAGGCTGTAAAACATTGTCATTAGTAAACTAAACCCACACCATTGACGCTGGTCAACAGCTTGGACAGACATTCCCAATTACAGCATGTTATAGCTTGTTTAGCAACCTCCTTCACTAACTTATAAAACAAAATAATAATATGGAAAAAAATCACTGAAATATATATTCCTAAAGAACTCCTAGAACTTCATTATTTGTGAGAGGAAAAGTAGTTGTTACAACCAAATACCTAATGTGTGGGGTTTTGGGGAAACTATACTAGATCTGAGTTGGGGAATGTTATACCACTTGAGAACTACTCATCAAAACACCATCAAAACACTAAATGCTCTGTAGGAAATTCATGGTTGTAGCAAATGAGGAGAAAAGAAAGTTTCTGCTTCCTGCCTGTCAAATGTGAATAGCTTCTAGTAGCAACACCTATAAAATAGTAATTTTTTGCCTTTTTAAAAAATTTTTCATTTTTAGCACACAGGATGCTTTTGTACCTATGTGAACACACCAGACATACATACAAACAGCTCATGTAGAGTTATCCTCTACTCCATGTCAACACACTACTCTAATTCTTGGGCAGAAAACACTGCCTCAAAACCTGCTTGAAGAAGAGTCCAAAGCATAGCAGGTACTTTGCTCTCTGTCACCTCAATTAGAACTATACAAAATGTCATATAATCTGTACAAAGTGCCTTTTCAAGAGTCAGAGTCTGTTTCCCCAAGCTCCCTGTGGCTTGCTGCCATTTATCAAGCATTTCATGAAAGAAATTAGGCAATTTGGGATTTTTCCCCCCCTTCTATCTAACTGCAAGATGATTTTACTTCTGATCTGAAATGGATGCAGAGGTTTAGAGACGAGAAAAGCAATGATGTGTTGAGATGATAGGCAAATTCTATAGTTTGTTTCCAGTGATTACATTTTAGACACTAGCTTGTCATTAAGGTCATTTCTTCTTAGTCACTGTCTCTCTACCATGCACCTTTTTTCCCTGCTTTGTCTTCTTTCTGTCATTAGTCTTATAGTGACTGACAGGTATTTTTCTTTCCAAGAAGGTATCAAATGTATTTTCAAATGCATTCATATCAATCAGGCAACATCAGTCCTAAGAGCTTACAAGTCATTCAACTGCCTTTGAATGCCCACTCACAAACCAATCAACACAAACACAGTGTCCCTGATGCACAAGGCTGGTGTAGCTCTTGAAATTATCAGCTGAGAATTACATTAAGCTTAGCTGAAAGTTCCTTGCATAAATTACCTACATAGCACAAACTCTTCCTTAAAGTGTCTCTGAGTTACAGGCTTAAAGCTTGGCTGTAATAGTGAAGAAAAGCAAATTGAACTGCAGCTCTGTATAAAAGACAATAAATTTTCTACTAGATGAGGTAGCCCAGTATGTCTGCACAGTCATGCAAACCCAAATACTCAGTGCCACTTGAACTGGTCTGTCCTTTTCCTGTTGACACCACTACTTGGATAACACTACATGAGAAGGAAACAAACTGTTAATAACAGAATCAGCAATAAAAAGTACATTGCTTGCTATTTCCCAGAGAAGCTGTCAAATCTCTTCAGGCCTAATTAACAGCCAGGAGCTTAAAACCTTGAAGGGAAGAAAACAGTTGACTGTAGCGAGTTGTCTCAGATCTTCTCATTACAAGGAGTTCCTCTAAGCTAGCAGTTCCTAGGAACAGGTCTCTGCCAGTGTGCTACAGTCCACTTGCAGCTGGTGATAAGTGTCAAAATGGATATCTGTCTCCTGGTCTGTTAAATGCACAGGTGAGCTTATTAAAACAGTCAAGAACTGACAGACCACTCCAAATTACTTCACAAACAGTCCTTCAGAGCTGTACTTCTTATTTCAGGTATTTTTATTCTGTAAAAAGAGACACCTAGGCCCATGGCAAACACAGATTCCAATACTGACAGAAGTAGATGCTTTTTGTCTTATCAGTGTATTACATTCACGCATCTCCAGGTGTTTCACAGCAATTCCTCAATCCTGTGAGCATGACCAATGCCATTACTCTTCTTTACTATTTACACAGCAGCAACTTAGGGTTGTATTGCTTTACACATACACACACACGTGCGCACACACACACAGAGTGAGAGAGTAAAATGCCATTATTCAGTCATGCAAAACAGCCTGTTTCATGGGCAGGCACCACATGTTCAGCACATACTTCAATGTCTGATATCAGCCACACAAAAAAATCATAAGCAGTTTGAAATTTTACTTATTCAAGATGTCCCTTTCTGTTATGACTGGTAAAGGTACACCATAACAAGTTCCAGGTAAGAGTTCCTTATTTGTCAAGACAGTTGTTATTTCAAATATTTAACTTAAACATTCCCAAATCTCTCCTGAAGAAAACAACTGCTCTAGAAAAGGAAAACCAGGATACTTCAGCACAAGTATATTGCTTGCTCACATATAGATTGAAACAGTCATTTAAAAATATTTATGATCATGCGTATTCAAAAAGTGGCAAAGTTAAATCTGAACATCAAAAATCTCTACATGCTGACATCTGTTACCAGAAGCAGTAGGAACTGCAAAATCAAGACTTCCTGGCAGCATTGAATGCGAGCCTAAAAGCTGCCTTTGATCCAGCCTGAATTTGTATCACATCTCCCTCTCATATACATACATGGGCAGATGTGTATTCACAATAGTTTATTCATCCTCAAGTGCCATTTTGGTCATCTTAAATTCAGGTTGCGTTTGCAACAACTTTTGCAGAAAGCAAATTCCCTTTGGCTGAGGTTACTCTGGGGAGAGCTGCTCTCAGGCTCTCCTGCCATTTCACTTCACATACACGTACATCAGGGCATCCTGCCATCAAGGCTACAGAGCCAGTCTGTTATGTTTCCAAACAAGTCCACCAGGAAGGACTGGAGGAAGTCCTTCTGCTTTAAAAACAGAGATTGGAAATGAGGTCTCCTAGCTCCTCTCAGGCAGGTAACAGAAGCGCTCAAGCCCAGAGACACACTGGGAGGTGGGATCCCCTGGTTCTTGCTTTAGCAAATACTCTCAAATACTGGTTCAAAACAGAAAGTCTCAGCTGCAGAGACCATGACACCTAACCCTAGAAACCTCCTTGGATAGCAGTTTTACTATTCTCTTCATCTCAAATCAATGAGAAAAATGAACTTCCTGAGTTTTATCTAAGAGCCACTTCTTTCTGCTTGCAGCTCTAACTCTTCATTTCCCTACACTAAAACGTTTCATTTCAGCTTACAGGCAGCTTTCTCCTCTTCTCCTGTTTTTCCACTCCACTGAGACAATGCAAAACATTTAATTTTCATTTGAGAGGTAAGTTTGAAGAGTTCAGCTGTAGCTTAAGTGAAGCAGAGCACAGACTGCACATTGACGTGGTTATGCGCTTTTAAGTGATCGATAAAATATTGATTGTTTAACTACCGTGCTTTGCCATCTCTGCCTCTTCTATGTTCTAACGTCACGCTGGGCTAAACTTAAATGCCTGGGTGAAGTCTCCTTGCTTCCTCCTAAGGGGAATTGTAAAACAGTTTTCTCCTTGATCCGCTGTTCTGAGATAAGGAAAGAGAGAGACGCGACACAGAGCTTGCCCTTGAGCAAGCTGCCTCTCTTCCACTGTTAACATCAGGACAGTAGCTCTTAACCTTGAAGCCTCACTGAAACGTGATGTATTTTGAGTTTCAGAATAGCATCAGCATCCAGGAGAAGCCACCATCAAAGCCATACCTTAGGTAATGAGTGTAGTGAAGCCTTGTAATCTCAGTTTAACTCTCCCTCACACTGCGCTCTTCACTTCTCCATGTGCATTTATGGTTTATATTTACACAGGATAATATTCTTAAGACAAGAGAAAAGCATTTTCAAGGAGGTTGTCAAACTATGTTTAACATTACTCATTTTCTAGTCCTGTGTTTCACATGAACTGATTCTTAACCCAAGCACAGGAATATAAAACACCATCGTAGGGTGACGGAGTAGTGGAACAGGCTGCCCAGAGGGGTTGTGGAGTCTCCTTCCTTGGAAGTCTTCAAGGCCTGGACATGTTCTTATGTGACCTGATCTAGGTGGACCTGATTCTGCAGGGGGGTTGGACTAGAGGATCTCTAAAAGTCCCTTCCAACTCCTACCATTCTGTGATTCTATGATTCTATGATCATCTTGATCAGAAATAAAGGCTGTGAGCAGTATGCTGTACTCCCACTTTCCTGAAAACAGAAAGAAATGAAGACACTGAGAGGTTGGTGAAGCTGCTGGAAGCCCTGTGGGTTTCATGTTCCCACAGACCATCAGGAAGAGCTGTGACATTCTGTTTTGTCATTATCACATTGTGCTCTTATGCTAGGGGAGAGGATATAAAGGTTTGCCATGTACTTCATTTGACTTGGTGGACACAAGGAGGATCTCGTGCACTTCAGATCCAGTTAGGAACATTTCCCAATGCAAAGTGTAACCTAAGAGTCGACACTTCAATCATGCTGTGAAATCCTTCTGTTGTGACAATGAGTGTACTTGACTAGAATGTACAAAGTTGTTTAACTGTTCAAAATTAAGTACATGAAAAAAAAATCACTCTGCCTCTATGAGAACTCTCCCCTCCTTTCTGCTCTTTCTTACACCTTTGTAAAACATCTAGTCTGCAAGTAGTACAATTCCCAAAACTCACTTAAATATGTTCAGGTGAGAAGATGAATGATCTTATGCCAGAGACATAGGCTGAGACATGAAATATATCTAATATAAAGAAAAGGAAACTATTTCCTTAGCTACCAAAGACTGCAGCAGCCACTTCAGTGGTTAAGTACATATAGAAATACCAGTCTCCAAGAAGAGAGTATTTCAATATAGTGGAAATCATCATTTGATGGAAATTAGAGACTAAAAAAGAAAGCATTATTACCCCAAATAACATTAGCCATGGATTTAAACTCAAGGAAAGACAACTGCAGGTATGGTTCAGTATACCACTCGGAATCTGAGTAAGCAATGGTTAGATCGACCTGTTATGTGTGCATATCTGACAATGTCACAGCTGGACAAATTTATCAAAGAGCTCAGAGAAAATAAAAGTGTTTACACATACAGCAAACAACACTGAAGAACCTCTTAGAGGTTACAGTCCTCTGAAGCACAAAGCAATCATCATTATACAACCAGCACCAGTGACTGAAAGCTGGATTTTGGCAATAGCTTCAGCTTTCCACATAAAGGAAAAGTGCTCTTAGTTTTTCACATAATGACATCCTAATCAAATGAACTGCTTTTAGGACCATCAACCTTACTACGTAATAACCCCATTTCCCAGGGGCACTCATCTGTCAACTAGGATTTACCACCTAACTTCTGCACGCCCACTTCTCTAAGAGAAGTTGCGCTAAAATCAGAGCTCAAGAGCAGGTGGACCAGAGTCGTCGTCATGTCTTTCTAATCACGGGCTATATGGAGGCTGGGAAGGACTAACACATTTCAGAGGACTCAGAGGCTCGTCAAGGATGCATCTCCTCCCCCGCTCCTGTTGTCCTCTCAAATGCCCCTGAACTCTCCCAACATGCATCTGTATCACCAATCTGCCCACACCATAGATTTATATCAGGTTGCAAAATCAAGTCCTTAAAAGGACTTAATCTGGCTCTGTGCTACTGACAGCACAAGGGCTTCTCTGCAGAGGTTTTGGCACCATATTAATAAAAGGATTTCAAGCAGGATTTTCAAAAGGCCACAGGAGCGAACATTTTATCTGAAGATGAAACAATACAATTCCTGGTGTGGGGACTCCTCAGTGCCTCAGCCTATGGCACAGGCACACACTTGGGCTAGTTTGCACAAAGCACTTTTGCATTCCTCCATCTATTTCCCAACACTTTGAGTTACTGTTATATACCAAGCAAAGTCTAGAGAAACTTACTTTTTAAAGTTGTGACTTTTACCCCTCCCTTCCTGATTTTTATCTAATGCTGCACTTTCTAGCAAACATTTGACTACGAAGGCACAAAGGGACAAAGAAAGAGATGGTTCATTTGTTACACCATCTCACTGGCAGATTTGTTTCACATTCAGATGGAAACCATTTGGCTCAGAGGTGTCACTGCTTAGTAAACCAGCTGCTGTTTCCATTATTCTCATTGTGCTACCAGGGCATCCAGCCCAAAACGCCTGTTTGGCTGAAGTGGATGGAAGCACCAGGCAACTGCCTGCACGCAGCTTTTGTTCTTCAGTGACAGAAAGCTCTGGAAAAGATCATCACTTAGAGCATGGCAATGCTGGCAGAGACCGTTTCATCCCTCTGAACTCTGAAACCTGCTCACTTGTAACTTGGATCTGATGTTAGCTCTCAGGACAAGAGTCCTCTGCCAGGATGGCAGTACTGGATCATCTCTTGATGTGCCTCTATTTCTTTACATGGAAAAAAAGTTCTCTGGCCCAGTAACAGGTAAATGAGCTGCCCCACTGTGTGTCTCACCTGGGTGGCTGTCCCTGTGCTCTGAACTGAACCTTCGGGATCACCTGCCCCACAAGCATAGGGTGTCACATTGGCACACAAGGCAGGTGGGATATCCTCGCTGCAGGGCAGCAAGGAGGGGAGGCAGCAACATATAGTGCTCTCACTGCCTCTGACAAATGGGTGAGAACAGCAAAAATCACCCTGACTTTGTTCTCTCAAAGTCAGGTCCTGAATCAAAAGGACTGAAGAATTAATATACTTGCAAATTGCCCTCCTCTCTCTCTAGTCCCTAGACCTCAGCAGCAGAAGAGGCAAGGGGCAAAAGTCTTTTTTCCTGGACCCATGAGGCTCATCTCTCATGGACAGACAATAGTGCTGGACATCACCAGTTTCATGTGAAATTCATTTATCTCTAACACAGTGTCAGATCCTGAACTTTTTAAAAAAGCCTTCTGAAAAAAAATCCCAAATAACCAAAAAATCCCCCATCATATATACTCAACCTCTCAACTCTTAGAAAGCCCTTGGGAAGATTTGTCAGAAAAGTATTGTGCAGGTTGAACACAGGCATTGGGAGGAGTGGGAGATGGGTCACTGACAGCTGCTGCCTGTCCATAATGTGCAAGGTGGTGGGAGGTCTGCAGGCAGATGCCCAGTGCTTGACTGCAGATCCAGGCAGAGGATGAGTTCAGCTGCTAACAGGCATTCCCTTGCAGAAATAGTAACTTCCACAGCAGCTCCAAGGTATAAAGTAGGTTTCATTTGTGATGTTGGACTAAAAGAAAACTTTTAAAAAGTGGTGCCCAGGAATCTTCTCAATTATGTTTCCAAATTCACTTTTTCCTCTCCAACAATCTTTCTTCTGCAGTTAGGAAAAGCCCAGTCCAGTCTCTGTTGGACATTTCTCTAACAGGAAAGTTTGCCAGATCCAACATTTAAAACAGATTTTGTCTTTTGTATTCCTGTTACTTAGCATTTGCCATTTCATACATGAGTTCTTAGGAAAGAAAGCATCTGGTTTATTAATAAAGAGGATTATTTCTAGAACATCAGTTTGGGTTAAACCAGCTCAAATTCAAACTGCTGCTCCTAAAAATCATCATCCTTGGAATATTATAATTTGAAAAGCTGTTACTTAGTAACTCGTGCATTTTTCCAGCATTTATCTTAAATATGTCTATGTATCATCACCTATTCTGCAAACCAGCTGCCCTCAGCACATGCTGTCTGGAACTGAGTTTGATGAAAATGTGAGTTACAACAGCATCATCTCATTTTCCTTTCTTTGGTTTTTTTTTTTTTTTTTTTTGACACTTATATTGCCTGCATCCAACCTTCCAACCTTGTTCAGGTGCAGTGGTGATTAAAAGAAGATCTTTTTAACTTTGGTTATTAGAACTTCTCCCCTGGAAGAGCCCCAGGTTTGCCATTAAAGGGTGCAGAGCCAGCCATGAATGGCTGGCTGCCTGCTGCTGCAGTGAACAGACTGAGAAGGATTTATCAGAGGTGCAGGATGCTGCAATGGCTCCCTGTTAGTTGAGTCAACTTACTTTACAGGGAATATCATAACTAATCAGCACATAAAACTCATCTTTGTCGGACCCAAGAGAACAGGATTCCTGATAGGGAAGAAGTTTCCCTGTTTTAATAGATGTTTGGAATATAATGGTGCATTTGATTACCTTCTTGAATCTTTCATTTGCTGGATACATCTACATCTGCTTTGAAGAAGCAGTCATTAAGCAGAGAAGATCATTCAATTTAAGAATACTTTTAGCTCAGGGACCTCGGGGGTAGGGAGAAACTAGGCTCATCACAGTGCAACATCCAGCTACACTGGATTACACAAAGACTCCAGTCTCTGGAAACACTTGCCCCTTGTGCTTGTATTGGTTATTGAAACTGCACCTTGCCAAATGATCTCCTGCACTAGTGCTAAAGCAGTGCGTTACTCTCAATTGCCTGAGAATTTCCAAGGCATTTAGACACTTCAGTAGAATGTTCTTCTCAGAGAGGTGTCTTCACATTCAAAACCTGTTGAAAGACAAAGCCACAACAAGCAACTACTGACAGCAAAGCAAATGATGAGGCAATGTGCCATTCTTTGCTGAGACTTTTCAAAATATGTTGTTGCTGTTGGCTTTGTGATTGTTTCTGTATTTCACACTGTCAGAGGCTGAGCACTACTCTGTTACTGCTGCATCCAGAACTTTAGCTGTGCTTACAAGCCCTAATGGGCAGCAGGGTGAGGAAGCAAGATGGCTCTTCTGCCAGTTTCTTGTAACAATTCACTGACCAATCACCCATCACAGATGTGACCCAGCTGCTCTGTAGCCTTGAGCTTAACCCTGATGAAATGGAAGTCCGATGGCAAGGCTGCTCCATTTCCCTTTTAGGCACCTCATTAGACACAAACTGCAGACTCCTGAACTGCTTGAAAATATTTTGATGACTTTGGAGACACCTGCCAAAGAGATGAAATCAAAACTCCAAGCAGACCACATTATCCTTTCTACACACATATCAGTTCTCCTAACTGCAGTCTGGCATGATGATGCCATATCTATTTTACATAGAATAAACAGAAGAAAATAAATTATTTGTATGAGGCCACCAGAGAAATATTTTTGCAGAGCAGAGGAGTGAACTAGTACCTCTCAAATCTCAGATTAGTATGCTACACAAAGGTACCTCTTCCTCTAGTAGGCTTGGGACTCACTGATCAGAAGCTTTCTGTGCAGCTTAGTAACACCAGTCACTGCAGAGGTCCTGCAGGACCTGAATGCTGCATAGTGCTGCATAATGCCAACAGGCTGATGTAGGAGTATGATGATCCAGCTACACCTTGCTGGATTTGCAGACAGCCACACATACAGAAGTTGATCTCAGCAGGTTTCTGGCTGACCATATGTCTCCAAACACAGCAACAGTGCACAGACCAAATACCTAAAGACAGTATTGAATGACCCATGACGTCACTATAATTGCAGGAACAAACCAGGCAACAAATTTCCAAATGTATCATACACTGTATTGAGATGCATTTTGCATAGCAGGGAACCAGGATAAGGATCTTTCAGATTCCCTGTGGCTGATGGCAGCAGCTCAGCTATTTTTGTTGCTTGCTAGTCTGGCCTGACCAAAGGCACGAGGGTCAGGAGTTGGGACTGAGCTGTACACGCTGCTGAGAAGGCCAAGCACTCCTGGGCACTGCCAGATGCAATGGGAAAATTCATCTTCTCTGTTGAGGTCATTGCTCCAATTAGGTCTTTTAAAGTCAAAAGTTTACAAAAGGAAACCTAAATGTCTGAGCAGGTGAGAATGACAGTTCTTTCTCCTTTACTTGTCAAAGCTGAGATACGGTCTGAACTTAGATGTATGTCTTCCCTCTTCCCACACTTCACTGCCAGATTGAGGCCTAAATTCTCTGTCTAACTATAGCTGATGGCACCCTCTTAGCACTGGCAGTTTTAAACAACAAACAGATGTCACTATGGCCTCTAATACATTGCTGGACATCGCTTTAGAGCATCATGGTTTTGTTGAAAACATTCCCAGTTTGTACTAGTATCATGAAACCAAACAAGAAGAATAGAGAGGAAGTTCAAAGTGCTTAACACTTTGAAATTCCACTTCACAACACACAGGAAGTATGTGGCACAAGCAAAAGGCTCAGAAAATCAAATCCTGGCCTCAGTCAAAGAGGTCCATTACTGTTTCATTTCCTGGCCAATTTCTATCCATTCTGTAAATATCTACCAATTGAAATGTTTCCTGCACTCTGTCATATATAGGAAATGGACTCAGAATCAACACAAAAATAACAGTCAGAAGGAAAAAAAAACCAAACAATCCACAAACAATTCAACTGCAGTGTAGAATTTTAACAGGTAGTTTGGTATTAGCATGAATCACCACACTTAAACCCCTCCATGGGACAGTTACAGCACGTTTCATTTAACTTTTAGGCCTTTCCCCCTATCTAAAAAGTTCTTTTTGAGATCAGAATAAAAACCTCTAGCTATAGCCTTTAGGTCACTAAAGAAGTTTTCGTATGCTCCAGGAACTTCAGCAGACCCTGTCCTCCTCACAGGAGGCTCCAAGACAAAAAGCATTTAAAAGTTCCCACTGGTGTAATGAAATTGAGGAGAAAGACCAGAAGAATATGTGAAGTTCCTCATTTCAACAGGAAAACTGTAACAAGCACTGTCAAAATATCAGTCTTGCTGCAGACGTAAGAATCAGTAATAAGAATCAGTAAAAATAAGTACTCTGGGATTTGATCTAGAGTTTACAAACAACAGTCAACTCCACTTTCTTTTCCTGTTTTTTTTTTTTTTTTTGTCTTTTTTTACTGCCTATCTAGGCTGTGGCATAAGCTTTAGTCTCTTAAATGGTATCTGTCCCCTTCAATACCACCTTTTATTTGGGATTCTTAAGTAGATTCAACTTCATAACAGCTTCTGAGGCAAGGAAAATATTATTGCTTCTGCGGCCTGGATGGAGGGTGAAATTCTCTCTGCCTGCAGCAGATAGAAAAGCAATCCTCATTTTCCCAGCAATATAGGATGCTCATTGTAAGAATAAATATTCCGAAGGATCATATATGCTTGCAGAACAGTTATATACAGTGCATTTAATTACCAATGCAAAATAATAAATAATAATTAAAAATTAATAATTTTGACTTGTGTAATGCAATAGGAATAAGTGGCCCCTACTTCTAGTTCACTATGATCAGTCGTTTTCAGGAAAAAAAAAAGATGATGTAGTGGTAAAGCATTAATTCTAAATGTTATGACCGTAATGGAAATGAAAGGAGTTTGTTTATGCGAGGGCATTAATGTGATCATGCTCTACTAGACTTATGTACAGATTTTTTTAAAAAATCACTTCAGGTAAATGCAAATTGATCTCACTCCCACAATGGTGTGCAGGTCCCATCAATTTGCATTGCTTTAAAGAAGTTTATATTGCCAGGTTAAGTTTTTCAGGTAGAAAATACTGCACACATAAAGGCTGCAATTTGCATGTCTTTCCATCACCAGAGGATGATGCTTCAGCTTCTGAGTGCTAGGGGATTTCACCAATTTCAAAATCAAAACCAATTTGCCTTAAAAGCTCAAACAAGCTAAACAGCCATAGTCTCAGTGGAGCTGAACACTTTCAACTCTCCCATAGTTCATTGTCCAGGAGTGTTTAGTGCCAACCACAAGCATAGCTTCTCAGCTTCCGTGAAGCCCTCCACAAGCAGTCCTCACTCACATGCACATGCACACAGGCTCAGAAACTAACTGCACTTACACCAGGCTCAGGCAGGGCTGGAGTGTTAAGAAATCCCAAGCTCTGGTTGCCTGTGACAACCCTCCTGTCATGCCATGGTCATTATTTCCGAAAGCTCTGCCCTCTAATCCAGGGTTCCTGCATTATGAGCAGTGCTGAGTTCATCAGGTGCTATTTTTCACAGCATTTTGCATGACCACTAGTACATGTAGCATCCAAACTCTGCACAGCCAACAGAGTAATTTCCTCGTGGGCCTTTCCTGTTGCAGAAGCTTTATCTTTTCCAAAGATTAATGAAATCCCTTTTGCAATGCCCTGTGACATTACCACCCATCTAGTACTCATAGAAGAAAGATTGCATGACTGCTCCTAGTACAGACTCGTTCTTTATAATCAAGCCAGATTGTTTCTTTAATAGCAACGCATATAGTTCATCCTTTAACTTAAATCAATAAGAATCAAAATAGGTTTTGACTTCTATGCCTACCCAAAGGCTTGAGACAGTCTGTAAATGGCTGTATGGATTTTGTGGAGCCTGAAAGATGACTTTGTCAGAAGCATGGAAACCTGGCACTTTTTCAAAGAGTCAGAAAAGGAGGGAAATGTCTTCAACTACTCTCGGTGCAAGAGGATCTCCCAGGAGTGCCAGAGGCTAAGTAGGATTGTGGAATGTGCAAGGCAACACTCACACATACACCTCGATCCATGTTCCTTCATATATATGAGAACTTAAGGAGAACCCATCAAGTTATATTGTGATTTATCCTCCTGTAAGTAAGGTATCTGGCATTTTTCTCTTGGAAGCTCTTTAAGGAAGAGACAGGTATGAGAAAGAAACAGCAGCAAGAAAGGTTAAAAAAAAAAAGGAAATAAAAATGAATGTGCTTTGATTTTTTTATATTTTTTTAATAACAAGAACCAGTGCTGAGAAAGTAAAATAATAGAAAAAAACACTCCAAAGACTTTTGTACACTAGGGTAGTATAATTTTTTCTGAAATCTAAGGAAAATCGAGAAGGAGAATAAGTATGACTCATAAAAAGGTTTGGTTTGTCTATTTTATATATCTACATTGAAGAATGTTAAAACCCTCACGCAACAGAGCTGAAATATAAGAGGCATGAGTCAGCAATAGGATAGGATCCATCTTCCATTTGATTTAAAAGAGCTTGAAGAACTTATGAAACATAGAAGCATTCAGATGCAAGCAACCTAAGGAACATTATACTTATTTTCAACCTATGCAATGGGGACTGATTATACAGAATCAATGAGTATTTTCCAAAAGCCCTAGAGTCATAGCAAAGTGACTGGTACTACATTGTTTTTTTACAACCTATGTGTATGGAAATCTGTACCTCATATTTATATATGTGCTGCAATATATTTACATTGTATGCAAAGACTTCATGTGACCAGAATAAGAAAGTGCTTCCTACACTAAAAGAAAATGTAATTTGTATTCTTTTTAATACAATTGAAACAACGCAAAGAATGATCTGCAATGCCCCCACTGTACAAAGCCATCTGCGCCTTGAAAACATGGAATTTTCATCTTTCCAACAGATATCTGCTGTAACTCTGCACAATGGAGACGAGATGCCTCTGCTAATGGAGATTTTGTTAGAAACAGGCATTGAGACACCACTGAACTTCAGTGAGGAGCTGTTTCTACTGTTGATGACAGTGTAATGCAAATACATCATGGACAGATAGTTTTTTTAAAAAAAAAACCTTCCAGTTAAAAGTTTATTTCATCATGTATCCACTTGGAATAACTGTAGGTAGCTCATTTCAAGCAGCTACCATACTTCAGAGACTGGTCACAAAGGATCAAAAACATTACAGGTCATTACGGGTCAAAATTCTCAGTCTCCAGACATGTTTCACCACCAGCTGCATTCATAGAATCCCAGAATTGTGGAACAGTTTGAGTTGGAAGGCACTATTAAAGGTCATCTAGTCCAACCCCCTTGCAGTGAGCAGGTATATCTTCCGTTAGATCAGGTTGCTCAAAGCCTCATCTAGCCTGTCCCTAAAAGTTTCCAGGGATGAGGCATCAACCACTTTTCTGGTCAACCATCTACCAAGTTTCTGGGAATTATTCCAGTGTCTTACCACTCTCATCATAAAAAAATTCTTCCCTCTATCTAGACTGAGTCGATCCTCTTTTCGTTTAAAAACATTACGCATTGCCCTACAACTACACACTAAAAAGTCTGTCCCCATCTTTCTTATAAATTCCCATTCATTTTCTCCTATTCCTATTTTTAGGAAAACATAGTTGAAACCTATCTGTGAAGTGTCACAACATAACTGTAATGCTCCTAAAAGAAAATTGTGAGTATAAAGCAGAAGCCAAACTTCTTAACCCAGAATGAAATTAAATGTAAAAAAAAATTAAAAATGGCTGAAGCAAGATGCATAATCTTCAGCATATTAAGAAGGCAACTTCATTGTTTGTCTGGTGCACTAGGATTACATTTTCAGAACTTTATTAAACCCTCAGAGATGTCACTGCTTTGTTTTNGTTCCTTCATATATATGAGAACTTAAGGAGAACCCATCAAGTTATATTGTGATTTATCCTCCTGTAAGTAAGGTATCTGGCATTTTTCTCTTGGAAGCTCTTTAAGGAAGAGACAGGTATGAGAAAGAAACAGCAGCAAGAAAGGTTAAAAAAAAAAAGGAAATAAAAATGAATGTGCTTTGATTTTTTTATATTTTTTTAATAACAAGAACCAGTGCTGAGAAAGTAAAATAATAGAAAAAAACACTCCAAAGACTTTTGTACACTAGGGTAGTATAATTTTTTCTGAAATCTAAGGAAAATCGAGAAGGAGAATAAGTATGACTCATAAAAAGGTTTGGTTTGTCTATTTTATATATCTACATTGAAGAATGTTAAAACCCTCACGCAACAGAGCTGAAATATAAGAGGCATGAGTCAGCAATAGGATAGGATCCATCTTCCATTTGATTTAAAAGAGCTTGAAGAACTTATGAAACATAGAAGCATTCAGATGCAAGCAACCTAAGGAACATTATACTTATTTTCAACCTATGCAATGGGGACTGATTATACAGAATCAATGAGTATTTTCCAAAAGCCCTAGAGTCATAGCAAAGTGACTGGTACTACATTGTTTTTTTACAACCTATGTGTATGGAAATCTGTACCTCATATTTATATATGTGCTGCAATATATTTACATTGTATGCAAAGATTTCATGTGACCAGAATAAGAAAGTGCTTCCTACACTAAAAGAAAATGTAATTTGTATTCTTTTTAATACAATTGAAACAACGCAAAGAATGATCTGCAATGCCCCCACTGTACAAAGCCATCTGCGCCTTGAAAACATGGAATTTTCATCTTTCCAACAGATATCTGCTGTAACTCTGCACAATGGAGACGAGATGCCTCTGCTAATGGAGATTTTGTTAGAAACAGGCATTGAGACACCACTGAACTTCAGTGAGGAGCTGTTTCTACTGTTGATGACAGTGTAATGCAAATACATCATGGACAGATAGTTTTTTTAAAAAAAAAACCTTCCAGTTAAAAGTTTATTTCATCATGTATCCACTTGGAATAACTGTAGGTAGCTCATTTCAAGCAGCTACCATACTTCAGAGACTGGTCACAAAGGATCAAAAACATTACAGGTCATTACGGGTCAAAATTCTCAGTCTCCAGACATGTTTCACCACCAGCTGCATTCATAGAATCCCAGAATTGTGGAACAGTTTGAGTTGGAAGGCACTATTAAAGGTCATCTAGTCCAACCCCCTTGCAGTGAGCAGGTATATCTTCCGTTAGATCAGGTTGCTCAAAGCCTCATCTAGCCTGTCCCTAAAAGTTTCCAGGGATGAGGCATCAACCACTTTTCTGGTCAACCATCTACCAAGTTTCTGGGAATTATTCCAGTGTCTTACCACTCTCATCATAAAAAAATTCTTCCCTCTATCTAGACTGAGTCGATCCTCTTTTCGTTTAAAAACATTACGCATTGCCCTACAACTACACACTAAAAAGTCTGTCCCCATCTTTCTTATAAATTCCCATTCATTTTCTCCTATTCCTATTTTTAGGAAAACATAGTTGAAACCTATCTGTGAAGTGTCACAACATAACTGTAATGCTCCTAAAAGAAAATTGTGAGTATAAAGCAGAAGCCAAACTTCTTAACCCAGAATGAAATTAAATGTAAAAAAAAATTAAAAATGGCTGAAGCAAGATGCATAATCTTCAGCATATTAAGAAGGCAACTTCATTGTTTGTCTGGTGCACTAGGATTACATTTTCAGAACTTTATTAAACCCTCAGAGATGTCACTGCTTTGTTTTTGTTTTCCAGCTACACTGGAGTCAGTTATCTCCAACCTTTTAAATTATCTTGTCCAAAACATAACTTACTCTCTGTTGGTTCAATTACCCATTATGATAAAAATCTTAGAGGAAATCATTTTGCCTTAGCTTCACTTCTTTCATTCTGCAGGAAAGAATAAGGATGCTGAAAAGGTGCCTTATAAACTTATTGCTAGCAGAACAAGGTCTCTTCCAGTGACAGTGCTGTGAAAAGAAGCTACAGGATGTCTTTCTGCACTGCTGCTTGTGAACACTTAAGTTAAGAAAGCCATTCTGGGCACAAAAATGTGTGAGGGTCACAATGCTGCTACAAGTGGTAAAAAGCCTCAAAGGTTGCTATAACACAGAGAGGGCAGTAAGTCCATTAAGTTTTTTTATGGGCCAGTCCTGTCCTCAATATAGCCAAATGTAGGAGCACACAAATTTCCTTCTGATCACATCCCTCAATGGTGCAAGTTCAGCATAGCTTCAGTGAAGTCACTGGAACTGCCTGAGGAGAAAAGCAGTTACCCAAGTACTGAAACCCCTGATTTTGATAGTAAGAAGAAAACTATACAAGAATTCAGACAATGAAAAAAAAAACCAACTACCTCAGTAATTTTGGAAGACATTCAACCCTTACTTACCTCACTTCAGCTCTTGGTATCATCATATCTCTCTTACCAATTTCTCTAAAGAAGATTCACTATATTTTTTGTGATCACAAACATAGGAGTTACAAAACATCTTTAAAGCTTTAGTTGACCTAAGTTTCACAGCAAGTTGAAACTGGGGGGCCAAGTACTGCAAGTGGCTGTAGTACCAGAGTTCTTAGAACACCTGAGCCACAGCCCTTACAGATGTAAGTTCCCTGTGACAAATTGAAAGATTAAAAATTTCAAGTACCTAACAACACCTTACAGTGATATTCAAAAGTTGTCTACATGCAGTCATTATTCTGCCTTTATTCACTCACCCACATCACTTTCTTACCATGCTGTAATGCCAAAGCCAATATGAGTATAGCCTCTTCCCTTTCACATTTTGCTCAGCCTGAATCTTTAATGTCCCTATTTTACCACCCTAGATAAGTAAAAAAGGCCTACTGAATAGCAGTTCACAAATGAGTAATACCACTGCCTATTAGATTTATCTTTTGCTTCCCTCACCTGAGACGTGCTTTAAAGCATCAATCTACTTTCCATTTTCTACTTTCTGCATTGCAAACCTGCTACTAATTTAATGAACTAAGATTAAATGCAAGTGTGCAGCCCAAGCCTGCATTTCTGAGAGATGTAACTCTAGGAGGTGAGAAGCAGTCAGGAACCCATCTAACACATCACCATTTTGTGCTGCCTTTATAATCTTAACAAAAGGTGAGAAGGCGGCAAGTACATACACACACTTGCTGTTCAGGGACTCCAGTCCCTCTTCCCATTCTGGAAAGATGCTCTTTCTGTGTTGGGCTACTCCAAAGTGTAGATGCAGATGTTAAAATTCTGGCTTTTAGTGGGCTATCAGCAATCTCTGTGCATTACTCTGTGTGCTTCTTACAATGAAGAAAAGGCATGTGTTTCTTGCATTTATGTTGGAAGATGCAATGAAGAAATTTGTCAACCTGAAGTAGGACTAAGCAGCAACTATATGGCACATTGGACAGCCAGCAGATATAAAAATAGCAACTACTGACTAGAGGAGACAGATTTTAACACATAATTGCCAGTGATAAACAGTATAACTTGTACTTGCGTGGGCTACCCTATATGAGAGCTTCCCAGGAGTTTTTAAAAGCACACACATTGACTTTTTTGGGGGTTGTTGTGGTTTTGATTTTGGTTTTAGCTTTGGTTTATTGGGGAGTTTCCAAACTAGTATCTGTGCAAATCAGATTCAAAACCAAAATACAGCACTTAAGAGAGGCGTGGGGATTTATCCTGTGCTTGTAGGTTGAGAATCCAAAAAAAAAGATGATATTAAAACATGTTTTAGAGATACAAACTGGATTTCCTATGCCACAGATAAAATCTCATTCCACTACTATTCCGATGACTCATGGGAGTATAATACCAATTTTCTTCAATTCAATGCTTTTGCATTAGAGCAGGTAAAAGAGATTGCTCAGGTTCAATTAACTGGGAAGTACAGGCCTTATTGCTCACCCTTATGAGATGAGCAGAACGGGTACAACTTTCAAACTGGTTTTATAGTACTACATTTGATCAATCACAGCTGAAACAGAAAGCTCACCTTTGAAATCTAAGAGATGGGGTTTTTTTGCATGATTTCTCCTCAGTTCACACAGAAGACACATTAAATGCCATTGGGAAAAAAAAAGGTCTAAGAGAGAGCAAAACTAGGGGACATAACAACTGAAACAACAGGATTGTGCCTTGTGTACACGACCCTTGTACTAAAATACTTCATTCCTTTCTGCACGACGCCACCCTATAAAAAGGTCAGATATACTGTATTACCAACCTATAAATAATTCAGGGCTACAAAGCTTCTTATCTGATGTTGAAAATGCAGAGTGCACACAAGAGTGCTCTTTGAATAAAGTCTTCATAAACCTCACAGATCAGAGTATATTAAATTGTGCTGCCTTTACCGCAGCCCCGATGAAGGATGCGCTGTTCCCTTAGCCTACATCACCTACCACTGCTAGGTCCCCAGGACTCTCTGCACAAGTTCCTGGTGAAGATATATTGCCAAGAAGTTTAGCTATCCCAGCTCCTGACTGAAAGACCGAGTGCACAGGCTGGTCTGGGCTCAGAAGCTAGAAAGAAATCATTGACTTGTCTGGCAGCTCTTTCACACTGGACTTTGTACAAGCACAAAATAATGGCTGATGGTTTCTACTGTGAGCTACAGTGGTCTAAGTGTTCAGGAGGAAAAAATAGGCTATTACCACAGTGCAAACACAGATACTTCCATATTCTAAGGTCACGCATTGCTGCACTTGCAAACTTAAATATGCCCAAAAAAAGTGAATACATTCTGGTGACGGTTCTGATGCTGCTATCCATACACTGCCACTTTCATGTAGTCCACAGTCTCCTTTCTCTTTCTAGAATGGTGATCAATGGGGCAGGGTCTAGTTGGCGGCCTGTATTTAGTGGAATCCTTCAGGGGTTGGTACTGGGACTGGTACTGTTCAATATATTCATTAATGACCCTGATGAGGGAACAGAGGTCACTGTCAGCAAGTTTGCTGATCATACTAAACTGAGGGCAATGGCTGACACACCAGAAGGCTGTGCTGCCATTCAACAAGACCTGGATAGGCTGGAGGGTTGGGCAGGGAGAAATCTAATGTAATTCAACAAAGGCATGGGTAGAGTCTTGCATTCAGGGAAAGAATAACCCCAGTACAGGTTGGGGAATGAACTGTTAGAGAGTAGTGTAGAGGAAAGGGACCTGGGGGGTGCTGGTGGAAACAGCAGGATGACCATGAGCCAGCAATGTGCCCTCGTGGCCAAGAAGGCCAATGGCATCCTGGAGTGTATTAGAAAGGCTGTGAGCAGTAGGTCGAGAGAGGTTCTCCTCTCCCTCTACCCTTGTGAGACCACATCTGGAATATTGTGTCCAGTTCTGGGCCCCTCCATTCAAGAAGGACAGGGAGCTGTTGGAGAGAGTTCAGCACAGGGCCACCAAGATGATGAAGGGAGTGGAGCATCTCCCTTATGATGAAAGGCTGAAGGAGCTGGGGCTCTTTAGCTTGGAGAAGAGGAGACTGAGGGGTGACCTCATTAATGTTTACAAATATGTAAAGGATGGGTGTCAGGAGAATGGAGCCAGACTCTTCTCAATGATGTCCAATGGTAGGACAAGGGGCAAAGGGTACAAGCCAAAGCATAAGAGGTTCCAAAGAAATACAAGAGAGAATGTCTTTACTGTGAGGGTGATGGAGCACTGGAATAAGCTGCCCAGATGGGTTGTAGAGTCTCCTTCTCTGGAGGTATTCAAAACCAACCTGGACGAGTTTCTGTATGACCTACTGTAAGAGGTCCTGCTCTGGCAGAGAGGTAGGACTAGATGATCTTGAGGTCCCTTCCAACCCTTAAGATTCTGTGATTCTGTCATTCTCTGTTTCTCTAAGTAAAGAGATTTTAAAGAGTAGTACTGGAATTGTTGTTTTCACAACCCATACAGATATTTCAGCATATGGTTTTTCAAGTTTTTGAAGAAGAGCTGCCAGTAAATACCGAAAAGTCAGACATTTAGGAATTTCATCTTATGAAAATTATTAACAAGAACAGAGTCATCTTCTTTCTTTTCATTACTTGTGGCTTAAATATTTCGTTCTGCTTCTGTATAAAATAAAGAAAGAAAAAGGTGGCTTTGAAAAGAACTTGACTTTACTAGATAAACGTTTTTCTTTCTAGATGATGTTTTAAAAAAGTTGCAATAAAGCAGAAATATACTCTTAATCTGTTTGAACAATTTTTCCTCTCTATATATTTTCCCACTGTTTTTATGGATTTAAAAAAAAAATGCCTCAAAAAGAAACATCTGTTTGACCTTAAAACATACAATCTGTCCATTGTCTCCTATGGAAAACACAAATTGTATTGATTTTCCAGCTTTTTTTCCTCTACAATGGAAAGTTGAAAATTGGTTCAGCATGCTTAGAAAACCTTAGCCTAGATCTGTATGGTCCAGCTGGCAATTCTGTAGGCCAAATTGATCTTTTAGGAGCTTTTCTACCTGTGCAACTGTCTTTTCCTTGGAAGAGATTGGGAATGGCTGCAGAGAGTGACTGCTCAGCATTAACAGACAACTGTCTGTGTCTATACCTACCCCTCAAACTACAGTCACATCATCCACTTCGGTGGCAGGCCTGGGGTTACAGTGCACTTAAGATTTGGCCCAACATTTAAAACCACTCATCAGCAGGAATGGGGGAGAGGGGGGAAACTATGGTCTGACTCTGACAGCTGATGGGGATGGATCTGCATTATCATTATCTGAATATGCCATTATCATTGCTGATTGTTTCAATATCAGCTCAAACACTATGCACACTATACAGGCACATAAAGAGAAAAATCCTTGGCTTAAAGTAAGGCACGCTGTCCTGTATTTATGGCTACCATGCAGACGTAGCCTTGAATTGCTTCTTCACATCTTTGAGCACATTTGTGGAGAAGCAAGCTATCTGCCTGTCTGATTAGGGGCAAACCACGAGAGAGTCAGCCCTCACCTCCTCCCTACCCTGACAAATCAGCCACTCTGCACAGGGGGCAAAACCCCACTAGTCAATAAATGCAATACTTCTCCTGAAGGCTGGAAATTAAAGTTTTCTTGGAACAAAGTGAGGAAGTGATAATTTTTTTTTTTTTTTGGATGGCAAATCTTTTCTGAGGTGCTTTGAGAAGCAGCACAGTTGCTGCAATTTACAGAATGGTTATGAATGGCGACCAAAGCCCATAGTCCCCAAGTTAATCCACTCTTTCAGGACTGAATTCTACCAGGGACCTACTGCAATCAATCACATTCTCAGAGAATAAGAACTGCAGAATGCACAGGGTCAGAGTAGCATCTCAAACGGGAAGAGGAAAAGAAAGAAAGAATACAAGGACAATTGCCAAGACTTTTGTTTTCTGAGTATTGTTCTTCCTTTTCACTTGTTTATTATGTGCCAAAACTCTTATCTCTGATACAAAACAAGAAAGCAGGTCCCAAATGTATTATATAAATGCCTTAATAATATAGTCTTAAAATTTTAAAAGAAGATCTTAAAACATTTTTTTCCTTCATTTTATTTTGATGAGAGAATTAATTAATATTAATGCAATGAGCACATTATGAATTTGCATTCATTTTGCTTGTTGTTAAATTGCTGTACATTCCCCACTCACTCTTATTACTCATCGCTATTTTCTTGCTCCTGTGGTAGCTGCAGGAGTGAACTCTCAGCTGTCTCTCAGTCAGCTTGAGAGCATTAACAGTTATGCTCTGATAAATCTGCCATGGTAGGAACAGGATTAGGTCTTACGTTACTTTAGTAGGATCAGAACTAAGCCTTGAATCCCGTATACACACACACATGCACACATCAGCAAGCATAATACTTTAAGTGATTCAAGAGCCTTGTAGTACCTCAGCTTTGCAAGATTTGTTATAGACTATTAAGTAATGTAATCAACAGGAGTCTTGTGTCAGATGAGTCATAGTGTAGCAACGGACATGTGGCTCAAATGAGTGATACCAAAGGAGCCCTGCCAAGGTACCATAACAGAGCCAGGGAGATCAGGGAAGAGGCAGCAAGGGATGCTGAGCACAAAGCATCATGCCAACAGCCCACCCTGTCTCCTTGGCTGTTGTCACACACCAAAGACTGGCCAAAGTAAAGGTGACTGCAATGCCCGGCAAGCAGCTAAAAAGTGCTGACCACTGAGAATAGTGTGGTGGATGGCAGCAGCAACAATGGCACAGGCAGGTTCATGGATTGCGTGCAGGTGTGAGGCTTTCCAGGAGGCTTCATCCTTGCAGTCCCCTGTGCTGAATGCCTACTCTTGCAGCCCAGGCCAAGCCTCCTTCCAAGGGCATGGAAGTTGAGCATAAAGGGACACAACCTATGCATAGAATCATTTCAATTGGAAAAGACCTTTAAGATCACCAAGTCCAATCACTAACCTCACACTGCCAAGCTCACCACTAAACCATGTCCCTCAGCACCTCATCTATGCATCTTTTAAATATCTCCAGGCATGGTGACTCCATCACCTTCCTGGGCAGCCTGTTCCAGTGTTTAATAACCCTCTTGGTGAAAAAGTTCTTCCTTATGTCCAATCTAAACCTCTTCTGGCACAACTTGAGCCCATTTACTCTTGTCCTATCATTCATTACTAGAGAGAAGAGACAGAATCCCATTTTGCTATGGCCTTCTGTTACATTGTTGTAGAGAGTGATCATGTCTTCTCTCAGCCTCTTCCAAGCTAAATCCCAGGTCCCTCAGCTGCTTTTCATCAGACTTGTTCTCTAGTCCCTTCACTAACTTTGTTGCTCATCTCTGGATGTGCTCTAGCACCTCAATGTCCTCGCAGTGAGGGGAGTATGTTCATATTTACCCTTAACGCATGATTTGGGGAGCAGCAAAGCCTCCTCTGTTCACCATAGCCCACATGCTAATTGGTTTTGCCTTAGAGAGACAAATATCTCACTTACCCAGTGATCCAGCTGCAAAGGCTTTGTCCCTTCCACATACTACAGAAATGGTGTAACAGCAAACAGATATATGGCATGACATTGGAGAGAGACTTCCCTTAGCCTAAAATGTATGACTAGGCTAATCAGTTAATACTTCTGCAGTGACTTGTGAAACTGAAGATATCGGATCTATTGAACCTTGCTCAAACATTCCAGTATTGGAAATCCACTGTTTCTTATTAGAAGGAACAGTATTATTAATGTATTTTCTATATAAAAGGGGAAGAACTAGATGGAAGTAGTCATTTCAGCCACTGTTTAACATTTTGCTTAAAGCTATCTTGGTCTCAAATGCCCATTTATAAGAAAACAGGGAATGTTCTTACATGGCAAACCCCAGGCACACAACTGTCTTAGAGGCATGTGCGTAGAGCCATGCAGCTAAACCACATATAAGCAACAAGTGCCAGATGATCCACTTGCACTAACACTTTCCTTATTATGGGAGTTATTAAAGACAAATACTCAGTCAGAAAGAGGCAGTTTTTAGAGAAGGCAGAAGGAAACTTCTTTAAGCTTCCCTTTCCCTCCCTAAAATCTATTTCTGGCTTTGCTTTAGTTTGCTTTTAAGTTCCACTTAAATATAAGAAAAAAATATTTCACTGTGAGGATGAGAGAGCCCTGGCACAGGCTGCCCAGGGAGGGTGTGGAGTCTCTTTCTTTAGAGGTCTTCAAGACCCACATGGACATGTTCCTATGTGACCTGATCTAGGTGAACCTGCTTCTGCAGGGGGGTTGGTCTAGATGATCTCTAGAGGTCCCTTCCAACCCTACCATTCTATGACTCTATGATTCTATGATCTGCCCTGTACCATCTGCCCCTCCTATGAACCGCTGCTGGAAGAGATGAGTTCTCATCCTTTATTTATCCTTCCAGTCCCACAGCAACCTTCTTGGAGCAGAGTCAACTTCTCTCATGGAAGGTGTACTGCTCTCCTGAATTGAGAAACACCTACCTCCCACATGGTTGTCAGACAAAGCTCTAAATAGTCCAGGTACTCTTCTCAGTGAGAAACTGTCAAGCAAGTGGCTACCTCTGCTGCAACAGAAATTAGTGTTGGATTGGGGAACCATTTTAGAGAATCTCAAAGGTACAGTAGGAAAAAAGGAGCTCATCTCAATCTGATTTGTAAAATCCTGGGCTGTATTCACTGTGTTCTTTTGAGACCTGTACGTGTACAAGGATAAGTCTACGACATATATGCACATTTCTCCAGAAGACACCTTTTCCAGTAAAGTGCTCAGGGAACTTCAAGTTAGCAAACTGTGGCTTCAGTTGTCATCGCTCTTGTCGTGGTTTGGCCCACCTAGCACAGCAGCACCACGACAGTCCCTTGCTCGGTGCTCCCATTCCCCCCCACCCTTGTTAGGATGGTGGAGGGCCCAGCGAAATGGGAGTAAAAAGATAAGCAAGGTTGTTGTGGATTAAAACAAGGACAGGGAAGGCTTACTGCCAATTACGGTTCCGGGCAAAACAAACTCCAGTACTCGACTTAGAGAGGAAAGTAGGAAAGTTTATTAGATGGGCTCTGCCGCTTTAAAGTATCTGTGCAGTCTGTCACATTAGCTACTGGATGAACATGCCCTCCTACCTCTTCAAAAAGCAGGAAAGCCTCACTCCATTTCCAGTGAAGGCAATATCAACATTTGAATTAGGCAATGGGAAACTTCACCCATGTTTCTATAAAATCAAAGTCAAGTCTCACTCAGAAACGAGCAAGCCACCTGTGTAAGCATGGAGCATCTAACCATTAGGCAACATGCTTCCTTCAGTGTGTCCCCTCAAAAAAGCTGAAGTATGTCCTTGCTTTCTAGGAAACAGCTCTGCAGACTCCGGTAAGATGCTTTCCAGCCTTCCCAGAGAACATGTAAGGAGCAGCAGCTATTGTTCTCAAGCTTAGTGGCAGGGTTTTTAGAGTATGAAAAGGCTTTAGATGCAGTTTTCATCCCACAGAAAGGACCATCAGTATCCTTCTCCATGTGCTGGCTTCTCAAGTGTATGCCTCAGAGATGGTCTTAACAACTGAGGATCAATTTATTTCCCTTCAAAAAATGAATGGAAAATTCTTATTAAAACCAGTTTCTTGCTTCTCACAGGAGGCATTTTCAGAACTATCACACTAGGATGGCAAAGCTGCCCACAGTGACTTTGTATCAGAAGGGCAAAACACCAGGAAAAAGGGTGTTAGAGGAAAAAATCCACAGTAGACAACCTCCTATGATAGGCAGGATCCATTTGCACAAGAAATTGTGGCTGTCCCTTTAGTCATTTTTAGTGCAGACCTCAAGGAAGAAAAGAAGTAACCTGGCTGGAGAAACTGAAGTACCTCTGAAAGGTCTAGAAACACCCATGGACACATAACTCAGCATGGGGTCATTACCTGCCACTGAGATTTCATTCATATAATTTCATAAATAACTGTATATACATCACTTCTATTTCATTGGTCAAGCTGACAGCTCTTGCTTATAAAATATGAATAGAACAGACAACAACAGGATTAGTTCATTTTCATCTAACTCAGCACTGTTATTATTTTACACTAAAAATGCACCAGAGTATCTGAATTGCAATCATCCAGGCATAACTTTGTTATCATGAACAAATTATTATAGACAATTTGTGGTGGCTACACATTTCTGTCTCTAGTAAACAGATTAAATCACTGCAAGATATCTTCAATAATCAATATCTTCAATAATCATACAATATTGTTACGATGAAAACTCCATTTGCTGGGTCTTTTTCCTTAATGCTCCAAGTACCACAATCAACCAATTCAGTGGTGAGGCAGTCCGTAGTACTACCAGTGAACATTCAGTATGAGCGCAGTGGAGAATAGGGGAAAATGCTGATAACTTTTGTAGAAGAATAGGAAAAATACACCCTTGCTTTCATGATTTCTTCCTCACAGTGAGAAAACAGTATCTCAATGTTACAAGACACATGAACTTACAGAAAGTTTATCCTCTCCTCCTACACAGATGGCCAGAAAACATAAATTTTAACCAATGTACAGGGCAAGGCCTACAGTAATGAAGGATACAACTGATAAGCAACAGCACTGCCAATGATATATTTACCAATTTGCAGTAATGTAAATGAAATCCCATCTCACTGATGGTTACTTTTCTTCCTGGGCCTCATTACTCTCTTGTAAATTCTTTCCTGAAATTTAGTGGAGTTCACATCAGCCACAGAGGCAAAAATCAGGCACACCACCCATACAAATCTTTTCCAAAGCAATTTTTTGCTTCTGGTGCTCTGGCAGCCCCAACTGACTGATAATAAATCAGAGCTGTTGGCTGAGTCAAGGATTGTTTTAAATGCCATTGTCTGTAAAAACTCATACCAATTTACTGGTGCTATGCTCCAATGAACGGAAGACAACAGTGTCAAAATCCTTTTTAGAGTGACACCTTTACTGTCAGTATTTTGTAAACAGTATTGAGGCTGATTTGAGTATCAAAAAGAAGCATGTAAGTATTTTGTTACAGCATTTATTTCAGGGATGTTACAAACAAACAAACAAATAAATAAATGTTTATGCACAGAAATAGCAATTAAAGATCCTGTTTGATTTTGTTCAATCTCTTCATTCTTCCAAGCACAATTCAGGCTTGTGGGAACCTCACAGTACTGTCACAGCATTTAATTGGCAACAGCTATTTTCTACCATTTGCTTTGATATCTCCTGCAGAAGTTTTGTTTGCTCCTGGCGACAAACTAAATTTTGAGCAAAGTTCCAGAAATGAGTGATACACATCTTCAGGGCTTAAATTATAGATTTTGCCAGTATTCAAAAAGAAAAAGGCAGAAGTAGATTATATACACAATGAACTAGCAGCTTTCCACCTTAATCTTAACCTGAGGGCTGAAACCAAACTGACTGGCTAATCCAAGAGCCATAAGAGCTTCCTAGAGCCACTTTTATGAAGAGGACAAAAAAAAAAAGAAAAAAAAAAAAAAAAAAAAAAAAAAAAAAAAAGTAAATGCAATCAAGTATAATAGAACTTGTTTTTATCACTCAATTGCCTAGAAATTACCAGGTACATTCACACTACCGTTAGAAACCTGTTATCATTAACAACCATATTGATTTCCATTCACAAAGGCATCTTTGAAAGAGATAATTGCCCAGTTTGACTAGACAATTCCCTTTTAACAACACACAGAAATCTGTGGCATTACAAATCTCTACTCAGCAGCTTGTTCTCTACCTACACTATGAAGGAGTAGCTGCTCCTTTTTTATTTTATGATTTATGATGTAACTCATATGAGGGCAGTGTTTTTTGTTTACTGCCCTCCCAGTGTGACTTAAAGCTGACTTGGAAGAACGTTATATAGTATTTCTATCTGCCCAAGCTGTGTGCAGTCACACTACATCCATTAAAACCATCAAGCATCTCTGTTTGTTAAGATGACAACCAACGAATGGTTCTGCTTTTGTGATGTACACTTCACTCAAAAAAGGAGCTGTCAGTATTGTTCTGACAGTCTATTCAAAAGAGGAGACTGCGATCGCTGAGGTGTGACTGCTGAAGGTGAAAACTTTGCGTAACCTAAGGGTTCTGTTCAGGTTTCATCAAAGGGCTGGAACAAATGGCATCATTCTGCCAAGAGTCCAGTTGCTCGATGAAGTGGACATCCAAAGCAGAGCAGGGCTGATTAGGGGTGCTAATCACACACCAAATAAAAGGCAAATGCTCTTGCTCATCTTGTGACTGATTTTGTTCATCTTGTTGCTGATCTTGTGTCTACTGCCTAGTCCCCAGGTCAGTTTGTTCTGAACTACTTGAGAGCCGAAAGGGGAGCTATAAGGAAAAGATTTGACCCCCACCTACACTAACACCTCCTTCTAGAAGCAAGTTTTAAGGAAATTATGGATCTCCCTGTGGCTTCTAGAAATAAGACTTCTGATGTATAAATGTGAGAGCATAGACCAGCAACAGCATCACAATCTTCAACAAGGATAAAGGAAAATTTAACAGTAATTCCTAGATTCCAGTATAAGAAGGAAATAATATATTTAAATTACAATGCAGATTCAACAGTTCATAACAGACTTCTATCCATTTCTATGAGAAAAAGCTTTTATCTTAGTTCTTTTATGATGCTCATTTACCTTTTAACTAGTTTTTCTGCAGGCATATACCATAAAGGCATAAAGGTTAAATTTTTATACTGTAACATCTTCAAAGCTGTGTGCAGTCAGCTACCCTAATGTTACTGCTTATTGGAGTCAGCACCACTGAATTTATCCTTTTATCATTCATAATCTTCAAACAGCAGATACAACTGCACTTAATTCCAAACACATCTATTTCCAACATATCCAGTATCAACTCATTTATTTTGCTTGACTGACAGTCCTATACAGCAATAGAAAACGTGTTTAATAAGCTGAACAAAAGCATCCTTCTAGCAAACAAACTCTTGGTGAGAGTATCATTTTCTATTGTTCACTGAAATTATTGGAGCTCTCAGTATTTATAGTTGCTTAGACTGATAGTTCATTATTTCTGGAATTTTATTCTTTATACCTAGTAGTAGTATAGTTTGTAAATTATTACTTACTTTGATCCTGAATGGAAGAACTGGAATGGGGTAATAGAAATATTTCAGCTGGTGTAGATGTAACGATTTACCTTATCCACTTCTCTGTCCAACACAGAGCCAGAAAGATCTTACTCTACAGAGTTTCTGGGATTATATTTTTCATTATTTTAAGCTAATATCTTGACTTCTGCTCATCTTCTGTGTAAAATTTCCTGCTCATCCTCCTATTCATTAAAGCCATTCCAAACTGCTTACTTGCTGCCCACAGCATCACCTGCACTGATACTTCCCAGATGTGTGAAAACAAACCAAGCATTCTTCCCTGCTATTTTTCTCCTACTGGAATTATATCAGACTTATGATGCTGTCAGAGGACAAAGTTGGACCTTTTCTAATGATTACACGGAGAATCAATAAAAACTTAAAAATAGATTTCCCAAATAATTCTATAAAGGTACCTTTTCTGTTCTAAAAGTCCATTTTGGCTAACCATACTGTACAAATATTGGGTCTTACCCTCTTGTAACAGTTCAACACTGTGATATGCATTATCATCAGTCTGTGTTGCAGCCTTTAGACTTATTCAGGAAAGTTTGCACACTGTAAGAAGGGTAGGCCAGTGGGTTGTGGGGCAACAGAAGGGATAGGTAATCCTGTGTGACTTCAAATGAAAGCAAACTCAGCCACAAGCAAAGAGTACTGTAGTGTACTACCCTAAGCAAAATATACCTGCAAATGTGTAAGAAATTCCTCCTATAGTTAGCTCAGCTTAGATTGTACCTACACTTTTTTATTCCTTATGAAGGTTCAGAACGCTTCTCCACATCTCCCCCATGCCTTTCCTTCATGTCAGCCATGGGCCTTCCTGCACTAGCCATTACCTGAAACCACCACTCAGTTCCAGTGCCCAATTTGAACAGGAGCACACTTTTCTCCTTCCCTCAGAGGAAAAGGAACCTTTCAAACACAAAGTAGCACAAATCTTCCAAAATTCTTCTGAAAAACTCATGGACTCTCCCCAGTTTGGTTCATTTTTCATAGTCTCCCTAGCAAACACTATCAGTGAGCCCAAGCAAGCAGGGACTGCACACTTGAGGGTTGCTGGTTCATGGTCCTCAATTGGAGTTCCTTGACAGTGGCCAACTACAGGGAATTATGGAAGGACAGATGGTATTTGTGTTTAAGGAATATTTCATTTTCCCTCTGACATTTAATTGTCCATAATTGCCTTTTTCTTGGTCATGAGTGCTATTCTAAACATTATCTCTTTATTAGAAGAGACGTCTGTCCGCTCCCAGCACTAGCAAGCTTCTGCAATGTTTTGCTTCTGAGGCAAAGCACAGGTTCTGTGTAATGAATGGAAACAAAGAATGGATTTGTGGGGCAGGAACGCAGGGCAGAATAGGGAGAGGTGTTCCCTGTAGTGAACAGTTCGTATAGATACACTTCTGTGCTTTTCTATCTGTAACATAATAGCAATGCTTTGGGGAGCACTAACAAGATCACTGTTTAAAATGGATTAGAAGCACCATCACTTTTCTGTGCTGGGTCATGCTTTAAATATACTGAATAAAAAGCAATTAATTTTGCAACCAATGGAGAGTTAAATCACAAAACATCTCTTGTCATCTCTTTGTCAGGAATACTTCAGCATCACCAAAACATTAAAGCAAACATAAAATCATAGAATCACTGAATGATAAGGGTTGGAAGGGACCTCTAGATATCATCTAGTCCAATCCCCCTTCTAAAGCAGGTTCAGCTAGAGCAGGTCACATAGGAATGTGTCCAGGTGGGTCTTGAAAACCTCCAGTGGAGGAGACTCCACATCCTCCCTGGGCAGCCTGTGCCAGGGCTCCCTCCCCCTTGCAGTGAAATAGTTTTTCCTTATGTTTAAATGGAACTTTTTGTGTTCCAGCTTCTTTCCACTACCCCTTGTCCTGTCACTGGGTACAATAGAACAAAGGAATGCCCCACCTTCCTGACACCTATCATTTAGATATTTGTAAATTGTAAATATTAATGAGATCCCAGGGCTCCGAGGTGTCTCTCTGCAGAACTACTCTCCAGCATGTCAGCCCCAGCCTGTACAGGTGCATGGGGTTGTTTCTCTCCAGATGCAAGACTCTGCGCTTGCCCTTGTTGAACCTCATGAGGTTCCTCTCTGCCTAACTCTCAAGCCAGTCAAGATCCCGCTGAATGGCAGCACAGCCTGCTGGGGAATCAGCCAGTCCAACCAGTTTGGTGCCATCAGCCAACTTGCTGAGGGTACATTGTTTCCCATCCCCTAGGTCATTGATGAAGATGCTGAACAAGACTGGCCCCAGAACTCAGCCCTGTGGAATTCCAGTGGCCACAGGTCTCAAACTTGATTCTGTGCCATCGATCACCATCCTCTGGGCTCTGTCATTCAGCCAGCTCTTGATCCACCTCACTGTCCACTCATCCAAGCCACACTGCCTGAGCTTTCTGATGAGGATGTTATAGGAGACAGTGTCAAAAGCCTTGCTGAAGTCAAGGTAGATGCCATCCACTGCTCTCCTCTCGTCAGCCAGTTATGCACTCATAGAAGTCTATCAGCTCCCTCAGCTCTCTAGGATGCATCCCATCAGGTCTCATTGACTTATGACTGTTAAGCTTGCACAACAAGACTTTAACCTCTTCCTCATCCACCACGGGCAAGTCCTCTGTTGTCCAGGTCATCATACTATCTTGCTGGACTGGGCTTCCTGAGGAGCCAGCCTTGGCTTTAAAGACTGAAGCTAAGAAGGCATTCGGTAGTTCAGTCTTCTCTGCATCCTCTGTCACCAGGACACCCTCTGTGTTCAGTAGTGGGCCCATGTTCTCCCTGATCTTCCTTTTGCTGCTGATGTACCTGAAAAATCCCTTCTTGTTTTATTTTCCTCTCCAGTTTTAATTCTTAAAAGGCTTTAGCCTTCCTGGTTGCATCTCTGCATGTTGTGGCAGTATTCCTATACTCCTTTCAAGAAACTAGGCCCTTTTCCCACCTCTCATAGATGTCTACTTTCTCCCTGAGTTGTCTTAGCAGATCTTTGTTCATCTGCCTCCTTTCCCCGCTTTTCTACATGTTGGGACACGCTGATCCTGGGACTAGAGGAAATAGCACTTGGAAGACGTGCAAAGTTAGCAAGTGAAACCTGCCAGTTTTAATGAATGACATCCTAAGATTCCTTTTAAGCAGCACAAAATCACCAAGATAAAAATAGTGACACTCTTGTGTCAGCCGCAGTGCAAAACAGATTCCTTTCACATTGACTTTTTCAGTGATGAGTAAGTCATAGAGAATCACTCTGACTTTCAGACGCCTGAGCTAGGGTAGTTGCTTTCTCTGAGACATGTTTGAATGCCACTGCAATAAAGCCACATTTAAAAATAGCTATCAACACAACTGTTTTCTCTCTTGAGAAAAAACTTTCCATATTGCAATACCTTATCAACAGAAAGCTTACTAAGCTGTTGCTTTGACTGAAATCCATTATTACTACCATTTCAATACAACATACCTTGAGTTTGCATTTTTAAATGCTGCTTTGGAGAATGTATTAAGTTATAATCAAATGAGAGTCTAACACAGACTAAAGAATATGACATCTGACAGTAAAATGAAAACATACTGATTTATCTTCCTATTCTGTAAGAGAAAGATTTTGCCTTTTTTAATTGTATTCCTAAATTAAAACAAAACAGACAAACAAAAATCACTTAGCTTAATCTTTTTGCGGTAAAGAATCACATTAGAGGTAGATACGAACCAGTATTACCGTCTCAATCTATTTTGATTACCCAGGCCAGACAGTTCATTGGCAAGAGGCAAATTTAGCACAGGAGAGTGATTTCAGTGACTCATAGACATCCCACTATTGTGTAAGCATGTAGAATATCCAGCAGCTTCTTATTGTGGCTTGTGTATTTGTGGACGCAATCATAACTAAGAGCAGGAAAAGGCAGTTGGTAGAAGCATTTATGTAATAATTCATGTGTGATGGATGGATGGATGGATGGATGGATGGATGGATGGATGGATGGATGGAAAAACACAGGAAGGACATTTGCTGCTTAAATTACTTCACTTGATGTCTTGAGACTTACAAAACCAAGTAATTATACGTACATAGAAACAGCCATGATGGAAGAAACACTGAAAGTGGAGGGCTTATAGATGCCTCAAGCCAAAGACTGTTCCACATATGTATGTGAACTTTTGTACACACAAACCTATCTGTGTAATAACAGCAAGACTTGAAAGGGTAAAGGAAGTGGGTGTGAAGAAAGGAAATGAAAAAAATGTACTTTTTGGTCCCTTCTAGCTCTGTCATTGCTCATGGCTCAGAAATACTGTGAAACATGGAACTGATTCATCAGGTTTCAGACTTTGCACCTCAAGCATAAACACCCTCACACAGGCTCAGTCCTAAAGGCCCAGGTGACCCCTCCAGTAACATGGAATAAACAGAGCAATGAAATAATTTTTGCCAACAGGACAGGGGAACATCGGCTTGGAGGGCAATGGCAGCTCCTCTAAATCCAGTCCTGTATGGTCATAGATAATTGCATCTTCTCCTTCCACTTAACAAATACTGTCTTGGACCTATTTTTTTTTCCTATTTAAAAGTTATTTTCAACATCTCATCCTTTCAAAAGTTAGAAAACCTGATTCTGAATTCTATCTAAATACACTCAAGATCAGTGTAGATCTACTTTGCATAAGTCTTACTCTTTGTTTCTTAACTACTAGTCCTGAGGCCCCATTATATTTCCTCCTGGAGTTCATCAGTATAATATTTTATATCAAAAGCAATACTATGCTGTCCTCCATTTTCAAATTGAATAAAACATATTGGCAGAAAACTATTTGACCACTAGCTCTAAAGGGTTTGGAAGAACACCATGTCTTAAAAGGCCAGCACATGAAAAGCAAAGACTACTGATGGATGCCATATTGACCTTGAATTAGCCTGTGAAACGTTCACGGTGGCCAGGAAAACATTCTCAAAACGCCGATTTTGGCAGCAAGGGCAGGCTCCCACCTGGCAGTGAAGTTGTTCCATATCTGGTAAGAAGCAGTATCCTGTTTCCTATTACCTGGAAATCATTGGGAATTCTCCACGGTTTCTCCAAGTAATCTTTCAGGTTTTTTTTTAGTACCATTCAAACTTAGTAGCTGTAAAAGAAGGTAAAAGAAGGACCATATTCCTAAAAACATTTTGTCATTATATGTTTGTTATTCATGTAAATATGGTGGAATTAAAGTTTAGGACATTTAACCGAATATTAATATATTAGTAAGTCTAGTAGAATTTCAATTTAGTTCTTTAATCAGATGTCTACAAAAGCTAACTGTACATGCTTAAATATACATTGTGTGAAGAAATATACTTCTGTGTGAAGTAGAATGTAGTTTTGCTATATGTAGTATGCCTCAATTTTTACAACAGAATAACAAAATAAATTTCTGTGAAAACCTTCACACATCTAAAATCTTCAGGGAAAGTCCTATGGCTTCTGAGTAGATCCTTTTTTCCTTTCATTCCTACATCAAGGTTATAGCAAATAAATATAAAAGTTTTAATATTATTTTAGTGCTTTTAAAATTACAGCCTAATTCAAATTTTTAAAACTTTGAATTGTTGATTTAGTTGATGGTGGTTATACATAAAACACAGGATCAATAAAAGACCTTGAAAAATAATGCTAAGAAGGGTATAAAATAACCTCACTGCTTCTTTCCTTTCTTCACAATAGGGAGAAGACCACCTTGTCAACGATATTATTGCTTATTATCACTAGAAGGCCATGACAATAGCTTTATAATTCACAAGATTAAAAACCAAAAATGCTTTTTACCTTTGTATCACACATTTCCAAAGATTTATAATTGTGGGATTCCTAAAAGTATGAGCTGGGTTTTCTTGCATAGATGCTTGTGTCTAGGAATTGTGCCATCAGGGTAAAAAGCACCAAATGGAGTCTTTTCATGAAATTATAGGAGCTGGCAAGCACTGTGGTTCTTGCTATTTTATTGTGAATCTTAAACTATAAAGTGGGGGGTTTTTAATGGCCTAATTCTCAGAACCAAATGGTGCCTGCAAATGAAAATACTTTCAATACGCAAAAAGAAAGAACTAGCTGTTAGTCTCCAATGGTAGGTTGGCTAGCACTCAGAAGCGTGAGTTTAAATGTGTGGTTAAAAAATTTCTCATTATCATGTGAAATGAGATTTCTGGTCCATCTTGAACCCTTTGTCTTACACCATCTGCTCCAAATCTCCTCTCTTGTGAAGGCAGCTCAGCCCTCACCTTTGACCTCTAGTGAGGCAGAAGAGGTGCATGATGCTGAGCATTGGGTAAGTGCACTGTTTTATTCTCTGACTCTTTCATTAATATCTCTCTTTTTCCTAACACTGTAATCAAGGTAGAAAACTAGTCAAATGCAAGCCATTCATCATCTGGAGTCTGTCCAGAGAAACAGTGCTGGAAATTAAGAAGTAAAACAGAATACATGCTTTCTAAACACAGACAATCAGTAAAAGTCCATCAGAAAATGGAAAAAAAACATTGAGAATGATCACAGGGGAAAAAGGTAAAAGCTTGAGGAGCATGTCTGCAGATTCATTACACCTCATTCAAGCAACTAAGCCAATCTCAAGTGTGTTTAAAAGAGAGATGTACGTGTTGGATGTAAAGACCATTCAGAGCAAAATGCAGTTCTGCATTAGGATTACATTTCATGCAGCATTCACATCTCAGCATAACCTGGAGGCTAAACAGCAGCAGATGACAGAAGTAAATGGAGGAAGGAAAAGCAGTAAAAGTGGAACAGCTTTATCCCATATTGCTGGTGTGCTGCTATCTGGCTGCTTGGCTGTTTATTAGGCAGATCTCAGCTAGGATCAGACTTTGTATAATTTAATGATTCACATTTTTTTTAAAAATTAAAATTGTAAAACTAATACCAAAAAGCCAACTATTTATATTGCAGTATTTTCATTTTACCTCTCTACTTTGGGAGATTCTCAACACTGAGACTTTTAAACTAATATCAAAGAGAATGACAACAACATAAGCAAAATCCTGGGCTTCACTGCAGGAAAATGAAGTCAATCAAGTACCTGAAAAATTAATTGCATGCTGAGATACTAAATTGTAAAATTAATGGAACAGAGTAAAAGCAGGTTGCTACACATTTTTAAACACCATGATGAGATTCCTTTGGAAAAAGAGACAAATTAGAGGCATTTCTACTAATATCAATGACTTCACTTCCACAGGAACTACATAGACAAGTTGCTCATCCATGCTCCCCAAGACTATAATCAGTAGATCTCTAATATATCTAGAAGACACCATGGAGAATGTCATTTATAAGTCAGATATGCAAGAAGATAAAAGAGGCTGGGAATGGAGGAAGGAGGAACCAGTGCTGGAGTCACCATCATCAAGACAGAAGGAGGAGGAGCAGGGTGAGGCTACAGTGAGTAAGGTAGGACAGGCACCATTCCCAGGTCTGAAGCTTGAAGCATAGAATCATAGAATGGTAGGGTTGGATCTGAATAAATAATATATTTCAATGACACTGTAGAGGAAACCCTAAAGCACTTAGCACCTTAAGTCTTACAAACAGTTTCTTATTACTTTTGGTTGTACAGCAAGGTGTTAACAAGCCCATACTCCACACAGCTCTGCATGGCCTGTCACCTGACCATTTTGCATTGCAAAAACTATTTTACTCAGGTTATTTTCAAAAATTGCTCAAACCAGCTCGGTCTCTTCAGCTTACTCCATTGCCTGTGCTCAGCAACTCACAAAAACTCTAGTTTAACAACAGCAAAAGATGGTCCAGCTCACCATTCATTTTGTACATTTTTTTTCAGTATTGTTGATAAAATAACTCTGATTCTAATACTACTGATTGCAACCAAATGTAATGAACTCGTTACAGATTTAATTTCATAAATAACCATTTTGCTCTTGCGATATTAGATGCTTTTTGAAGTAATAAATCAATTAATAAACACAGCAAGTGGCTTTTCTTTTTCAGTACTGACAAGGTATACATTTTTTCACTTTAGATGTCAATGTCTATGATTAAACTAGTAGGCATACTCTACATAATAAATACCTAGGCATCACTCCAATTTGTTGGCACTGCATTTACATTTGAAAAAGAGTAAGAAAAAAAAGTTGAAAATTATCCCTTCTATAATCAGTTATCCTGAGAGAAATAAAGAAAAGCCTCAACTTATTATCAGATTGGTTTTATTTAATTCCTTACATTTTATTATTTCTGATTTATTTTTCTGAATGCATCTCTCTGATCTTCACTGGAATGCTCTGGTAGAAAATCACAGGACATACAAATTGGTCGCAAAATTTTAAGCAAGATGTTAGAAAAATTGGTAAGAATGACAACAAACAGTCAATTTAATCACAATGTATGCATAATTATTACACGACTGTGTGTTTTATTCTGTTTTGAAATGCTGATTTGCAATCACTGAGGTGAGTAACGTGGTTCTACAAGGACATTTGTATCCGAGCAAATGGATATTCACATTCGAGCAACAGGAAAAAAAAACTTCTTGGGGATCAGAGGTAGAAAAACTGTAACCCAGACACTCAAAATTGGAGGGAAACTAAACAGACTTTGTGTTTTTATAGCTAAGACCAGAAGACTTGAAACAGCTCATGTGGGGAAGAAAGTGTTGTAAAATGGCATCAATGGGTTATTCTGAAATATTGACATTCAAGCTCCTTGTTCCCAGATAATAGATTGATTTCAAGTAAGTATTTTCATATTCTCAAAGGGCTTAGGTTGAACTTGGCTTTTAAACTTATTCCTCTATACTAAAGAAAAAGTTTACCTATCAAAGATTTCTAGAAATCATCTCAAAGAAGTTGTCAGCTATCTGCAGCATGCTTAACTTCCTAGCACAAAGTAATACAAGCAGAAATCTAACCTGATGTCTTTGCTTCTGAAACTCTCAATGGCATGATTCAGATGCAACCAAGAGAAACGTAGGAAATAAACTTAAGTCATCAACGTGTAACGATCATTTTAATTTTGTATTATGTTACAGGCCATGTACTCTTCAGAACTGGACAGATGAAACATGTGAGACGTTTCAAAAATACTGTTAAAAAATTTAATTAGACCAGAATTATTTTTGGGAAGTAGGGAAATCATTTTCTTCATTTAGAAGACATAATAATGAGTATGCTTGGAGAAAAGCCTCAGAAAAAAAAAAAAAAAAAGTTGTAGTTTCAAAATATGTTCTCCATTAGCAATTATCTTTGAAATTTCTGCCCCGATCTTCATAAGACTTACAGAAAGAGTTTGGGTTTCTGGGATTTTAGGACCAAAGGAAGAATAACTAATGTATAGGACAGTGTCTTGCACTTCTAAGTGCTAACTTTAGTATTAAGATTCATTCTTTACAAACTGGCTACCTCCCTAATATCATTGACTGAGAAACACTTGAAACTCAGGAGACGATATTTTGTTTTCCTCTTTCCAAATTATTTTTTTCAGCATTTCTGTCTGTTTTTTTTCTATTACAAGAAAATTCTCAAAAGGACACTTTCAGCTAGAAACGGGGCTTTTTTTTCCCTTTGAAAACTTCCAAGGAGATAAGTAACCTTTTTAGTTTTCTGCAGTATTGAACCTGTGAAGAAAATGCTACATTATAGCTGCAACTACTCTCCCAGTTCAGATCAAGTCTGATTTCCGGTATCTGCTGACAAAGCACTAACATCCCAGAAGAGACCACTGCTTAGTGTTACACTGTTCATCATCTCACAGATTCTCAAAGTTCTGATTAAGCTTTCTGTTTAACCAATGGTTATGTTAAAGTAAAATATGTTTCCAAAATAAAAAAAAAAACTGTAATAAATTAAAGGTTTGCATTAAAGCTGGTAGAAAGCTTGTACACTCAAGTTCTTTGGTATATGTTCTTCACTATACATTGTTCAAAAAAGCTTCATGTTGCCTAAAGTAAAACAATGTGGAATCATAAATTAAGGTCACTGCAATGATGGCAGTCACCTTGTCTTTCCATTAAGGAGGAGTACAAATCCACTGCAAGGAAGAGAGCTTGTCAACTCCAGCCCTGCTAGTGAGAAGCACACAGACATCTGGTAGAATATGTTTTCCATTGCTACCACCATGGATGAACTGTCAGAAGTACAGGTAGCTACTACACATGCAGTGAGCTGAGTCAAATGGCTGTTGAGCATGATCACTGTTGACCATACTTTTTTGTCAAAAGCAAATGAAAATGCTAAACTTCAAACAGAGGTAAATGTATTCACCATGGATAAGAAAACACTTAATAGCAGCAAGGAAATAAACATTTTATCTACACTGACTGTCGCACATATTTTGTCACCATGGCATGGAAATTGAAGTCTACATCTTCAATATAATTTTTATTCTCTGCAATATAGAGCTGTAATGTTCTCATTTTGCTTCTTTACTGTGAGGGTGATGGAGCACTGGAACAGGCTGCCCAGATGGGTTGAGGAGTCCCCTTCTCTGGAGACATTGAAAACCCATCTGAATGAATTCCTGTGTGACCTACTCTAGGAGGTCCTGCTCTGGCAGGGCGGTTGGACTAGTGTTGGACTAGATCATAGAATCACAGAATGGTAGGGGTTGGAAGGGACCTTTAGAGATCATCTAGTCCAACCCTCATGCCAAAGCAGGTCCTTCCAGATCAGGTCACACAAGAACGTGCTCTGTGATTCAGTCTTCATATACACAAAATGTGTCACAGTGGCTGCCATCATGTTGTTAAAAACAGAAAAGGGAAAGAACTGCCCAACTATCCATTCTATTTCCAAGCCAAGAAAAGTTCTTTGTTTGGTGGGTTAGAGATTTTTTCTTTACAGTATATACTTCAATTATCTGCCCAGAATAAGTGGACACTGTGATTTACATTTCTCTTGTGGAATTTTTTAATGATCTAATTAATCCTAACAGTAATGACATAGATAGTGGTTTAAAATCTTCTTGCAAGTGGAAATCATTTGCATAAAATAATAAAAAATATGTTGAAGCTGCATTGAATTATGGCACACAGAAAATCTTATCATTTAGCATGTTGCAGAAGAACATCTGTCCATCTAGGAAATAATTCAAATCTCACACAGTAAGAAACAAAAGTACCACTATTGCTATTTGTGGAAAAGCAAAATGGGAGAAAATCAATAGTTGAAATCTGCTGGCTTTGAAGTACCCACTCTCTGCCATTCACATGACTACCAGCCAATACGTACATTTCTATTTCTCATTTCCCCCTGGAACTCATCTCTGGGCTGAATCACAACCACATGAAAGATGACTTTTCCAAGGCAGCAGTGTTTCAAAATTTAGTATGTGCATCAAATGCTGCTTGCTTAGTTTCATCACATTGCTTTTACTGAATTACTGCAAGCAACACACCACTCTCTCTGCTATCCCTATAGAAAAGATGAAAAATGTAGAAAGAATTTGGTTGAAAAGCACTTTTCAGGAATTTTGTTAGCCTTCTCTACTACAGCAGACACATCTGATTCCATACATTTGCTTCATGGGCAAAACCAGCCACACAGTCTCAACCATGTCATGAAAAAGACACCGGTTCCAAACGCTGCAAGGAAATAGAGAAAATGCTTTTTAACTAGAAAAGCAATTCTAATATTTTAAAAGAAAAGAAATCCAAATGCTACAGAAGGGAAGAAAGGCTATAAAAAAAATCTGAAATATAAAGCAAGTTCCCTGATTTGACAAGCCTTCTTGCATATCCCATCCAGACGCTTCACCTGTCTACTGAGAGTTAGGAAAGCAGTGACTGAAGGTCAGTCAGGCAGCATAATCCCAAATGAGATTACAGTATCCCTGTCTTTTCACCCTTTTCAAGATCCCAGGCACTACTGTAAAGTATTATTAGGTCTGTAGGAGTACCAGCCATGTTTTGGGTTTAAAATCAAGAAGTAAATTAATAAAAACCATAAATCTGAAAACAACAGCAGGCGCCAAAATTATTCTTTGCTGTCCCGCTGACACACACACACACAGATTCTTCATTTTTAATTTCCACCAGACTGGAAAGCAGCAGAGCTGAAAGCAGCATGCTCTTACAAAACTCCTTACGTACACGTCCAGCACACATGCCACTCACTCCTCAGAGCAACTTTGCATTGCCATCCTTTGTTTTTCAAAATGCCCCTGCTGTGTGAAAAATAAATAGCTTCCCTCCTCTACAGCGCTGTTCACTTAACATTGTGTTGTTAAATAAATATTAATGTAAGACCAGACTCACTCTTTTATTACTAGTAAGTGGTACCTTACTCTGCAAATATTTTCATTCTCTTTACCACAGTAAGGTATTACTCTGCAGAAGTAAAAAAAGGCAGAGCCTGGCTCAGCTCAGCAGCACCATTTACTCCCCTTCCCTTCCCTTCCCTTCCCTTCTCCCAGCTTGATTCAGTGCACTCAGGCTCAAAACCAGAAACCTGCTGCCTCTGTGGAGGCATGTCAAAGGTGGAGACAGCCCTGCAAGACACCACACTGGGCTCGAGAGCACATTGACATCGAAAACACACCAACCCCTTCTACAACACCACAGCCCCCTTCCATCTCTCCTTCTCCCATGGAAGCACATGTGGACGAGGCCAGGGGAAAGCAGGCTGGGCCAGAGCCTCCAAAATACAGCTGGTGCCTACACTGAACCTGCTGAACGCTCAGGCACAGGAATAGTGTGTCATGAACACATGTGTTTACGTACTTGCAGCTTTTTTTTTCCTCTTGGGTTACAGGAAGCGAAATTTAACGACTTTGCTATTTGAAAAGGAGATAAAATATGATGTGGAGGTATCCAAGCATGTAGCCACTTCACCACCTAAACAATTTACCTTGCTGCATATTGTCAGTTTGTAAAATATTCTCCTTGCTTCAAAGACTCATCTAATCTCTCCAGTTTTACTTTGTGGTACTTAAAATACAACACCTAATGTTATAATGCTCTGTGCCATTTCTCCACAATAATCACAATTTTTTAAAGCTGCAGTTTCTTTTCACAGACACTTCAGCTTTTGCTCATCCGTCTGTCCATCTGTCCATCATTCCTTCTTGTTTACTGTTTGTATTTTAATGTACATTGGATTGAAAAACTCTTGTCTTGAGATCTGTGTAAAGGCTGCAGGGAGAACTTCTTAATCACGAAACCTGGTTTGTATGGACTCTGTGCATCCTGGATTTTGGCTAGAAGATGGTGGCCAATGGCTGGAGTGGCTCCAGCTGGTGTTGCCAGTCTGACCTGGCTCCTGCTGTGGAACAGGCACAAATCCAACAGCCAGGAGTGCTGCTCAGCAGAGCAAGGACTGGGAGAGATGAGTCAACTCTCCAAAAGAGGAAAAAAAAATGTTATCTGCCTTGCACAGCACAAACTCTAAAAATCTTGTTTTACCATGGAAGTAAGCTCCCAAAAACATCCTCAAAAGATGTACTTTGAGTCAAGCAAAATGTTTCATTTTCTTCTCAAGGGGTTTTCTGTACTTATATTGTTTTGTGGTTTAATGTCTTTCGTGGATTAATTTAACCATTATAAAATGAAGCACCTGACTTTGAAAATGTAAAAACAATTTTACATCATAATTTTTTCCTCATTATGCTTTATTAGTCAAATTCAGCATGCAGCTGTGAATGACAAGCAGTCTCCCATCTACCTTGGGCAATGCAATATGAAGAGAAGAGAGGGAAGCAGCAGAATAAGGAAAGCATAAAGGTGTCCACAGAGAGCTATAAAATCATTAGTGTCATGGTAAAGGACAGGGAAGAGTTACCTACCTTCTGATAACAAAATTAAGGGGTATCAAATTATATTAGCAGGTTCAAAACAAGGAAGGCAGCTCTTTTCACACAGCTGGCCACTAACCTTCACATCTCCTTGTCATGGGCCTTATGAATTTTTAAATTTTAGCTTTAAGGAGATTCAAAAGGTACCAGGAAAAAAGGTCATAGAAGAAAAATCCTTGAAGTGATATTAAATACCAACAAACTGCTTCTGATCCTTTCCCCTAATTGTCTGGGTGCCAGAAGATTGTTCCAAAACCTGACATTTTCATCTTGCCCTTGCGCTGTCTCCAAGGCAGCAGCGCTGGAGACTGTCCAACACTGGACACTCAGTTAGATGGACCTCTGTGAGAGGAGTCATCTCTTTATGCTTGCACCTGTACTTTAATGAGGTTCAGTAAATATTTGTTGCAAGATACCAACCCAGCTAGAGCCACATAACTGTGTATTCCACAGTTACTATCCCAGGCCACACTTTTGTTTTATATAACTGCCATGTTTTATATAACTGCTAAGAAAAGCAGAGATCTCACTTTTATCTTCACCAAATAATTTCACTGGCTTTGCAAAACTGCATTCCCCCCAAATGAAGGTGGTTTCTAAACCACAGCATTCAAATATATTCTCAAAAGATGTGCTGGTAAAAATGCAAGCACAAGCACTCTCATTTATCAGGACAAACTCAATGATTGCATGCACAGCTCTGGAGCAGAACTGCACCAAAGCCCTGCATGCTAATGCTTGCAGGGAGAAATGAATACAGACTAATCCTGAAGCTGCCTTTGCTACCAAATGTGAATTGTAACATTGTAAGTCAGTTTTTCATCAGGTTCAAGTTTGTATATCTTTAAATGTTTGAGGGCAAATAATTATTTGCACTTACCAATTGTTTGAACTTACCATGTTCAGGCACAATTTACTTTGCTCAAGTCTTACATCAAAAATTCAGCAGACTGCCAATATACTTCAGACTTAATATGAAAGAGTATGTATTTCCCGAGAACTTTATAAAAGCTTTTAAAAGCAGTAACTAACCTAAAAAACACAGGCATCAGGTTTAGCAACAGCATAAATGAAAAACTCCAAAGGGTCTCAGTAAAGAAAGAAAGTGAAAGGAACATGAAGTTGAGGATTCAGATTTGACATGTAAAATAGCTCCTATCATCTTGTTCTGTCATCTTGAAATTTCAATACAATGATACAAACCCTAGACAAGAGATGGAAACAGGCAGCATATGTCCCTGCAAGCTTTTTGGACTTCAGTCCAAACCTACTCTTTCCTCACAGGAGTAGAAGTCAGAACAGTTTACAGACCTATTAATTCTTACTAAGCAAACCTATGACCAAAAAAGACATTTTATCAAAATCCTTCCTTACTTTATTGCTTGTATGCAATGCCCTGACATCATACAATATCTGAGAGGGAAGTAGAAAGACGCAGCAACGGGCACAAAATTATTGGCACTACAACAAAAGAGGCTCAACATAATAATAAACGATTGCAGGAGCATCTCAAGGTGATTTTTGATCAAATAACTAACACTTCATATTCAATCAGACATCTTTACAGTAGAGCAAAAGAAGAATGCAACAGAGAGGCCCAGAATCTCTTACTATTCAGGCTGACGCACAAGGTTACAAAGAAAATCACATTTCTATTTTTGGTCTCTGTGACGTTGAGCACATAGGGTGCATATAAGCCTCACAACTACCATTTATTGATTGCAAACATTTAGCAGGCATGCTGACAAACTTTTATTGCAGCTCTGCAGAGACAAGGCCATGAAGGAGACTTAGTGGGAGAAGGAAAAGCTGCCTACTTTCTCACAGTGTGAGCAGGTGGCCAGGCCTACTGAGCAGTTCCATGTCAGCAGCTGCCTGGGTCTCACAGCTCTGCATGTGACACGAGGTCCTGTCAGAGTCCCAGGAAAGCAGGAAGCTGCAGTGGGCTGCAGTCAGCAAGGGACTCCTGTGCAGTCTGTTCCCAATTGTCTCTCTCTTGGACATGATTTGGGACTTGTTATGGGCTTCTGGCTGTTGTTATCACTAAGGATTAATGAAAAGGCCATGAGAAACTGGCTGTAGGTGACACTGCTGGAGCATGGGGAGACTGAAAAGATGACCTCTATCCAGATGCCCCTTACACCCATAGCCACTCTGTGATTCAGGGAACAAGTGAACTGAGTGAAGAATCACCAAGGTATAAGGGATGCTAGCACATTCCTGTATGCCATATCTGAGTTTGATATCATAGATGAGGCTATAGGCACTTCTACAGCCCAGAGAAAGATAGTGAGTGGAAGCTATGGGAGCCCTGAGGAAACAAGGTACCACAGCTGGGTACACCACCAACCAAACTATCCTTGGAGGTTCACAGGTGGGACACTCCTCCTCTAGGTAAATAATTTGTAATCTCACAGCAAGAATTCAAAAGAAATTAAAAAATGTTTTAATATAGTGGTTGCACTGGACACAGCAGAACTGTGTTATCTGAAGCTTCTTTAGAGTGGCAGAGCTTTGTCTCACTATCTGAGCAATACACAAACCTGGCAGGAGATTCTAGTTCCAGTCAGTCCATAGAAAAACCTCTAAAGGACACAGTGCCCCACTACATCTCCAGGACAAACTGCCACAGCAGCACAAGTCAACAGTGAAATTAAATTGCAGTCCCTCATTCTCTGAAATGTTACCGTCAAGTAAATGACATCACCACAAATTAGGCACCGTGGACTTATATAATTAAGTCAAGGTCAGTTGTCTCTACATAGAGTTCTCCAGCCAAGCATAGGGTTGTGATTAAAATAAGATTCAGAGATTTCTATAATTTAAGATGTCAAATGACAGTTTTTACTGATGTGTCACTAAAAGACACACCAATACTGTGCAAAAATGGCTACAAAATACAGGTTTGCTTTGTAGGTTTCTAGTCTAAGAGGTATTATAGCTTGCTGGAAGTGCCACTTGACTGACAGGATCTTTCTCAGAATTGAGCTTACAGAGAAACCATCCCAGAAAGTGCCTAAAGACCTGGATTTAGGAATCTGTCTGTCTGAGTTTAGCTCCCAAGTCTGTCAAAGATTTCCTGTGTGAATTTGGGCAAGTCGTTTAACATAAAGAGATCAAAAATAAAAAAGATGTAGACTAAAATTATTAATAAGGTTAAGCAGCTTTTATGGGTGACTGGATCCTGACAGGCTTAGGAAATCCCACAAGGTACTAAACTTTCTTGTAGCTTCCAGCCCTTCAGACAGAGAGAGATTAATTACCAATCACTACAACAGCAATCATGCATCCTCTGCCTTAAACTGTTTTGCCTCAGGCCAGTATCTTTGACATCCTGACTGCTCTTTGTAGGCAGCAATAGGCAAGTCTGAGGGTCTCATTTTGCTAAGGGTGTTTTACTGTTACTGAATAGAACTAATGCGATATCATCACAGTCACTGCCCTAAACTCTCAGTGAGGGCACAGGTAAGCAGGAACTATCCAGCATCTTGCAGTAACACTCATTGCTGCCCCAAACCAGCTTATAAAAATGAAATGTGGAGTCAGAATAATGTCAGACAAGTGAATAGTCATCCATGGCATACTTTGCATCTTGAGACAGATCTGTGCAAGTTGAAAAACAAAATAAGCTTATTCTGGTTGGCTTAGCAAAGTCAAATCATCTGCTCAGGAATAGCCTGTATGGTGAGCAACACTTTGACCATCTCAGCTGTCTGATAGAGATTCTACTCCTTTCTCTCTGATGAGAAGCCTATTTACTTAATTCATTCTTAATCAGACTGCAGACTGATAGGCAATGCACAATTTCTAATTACTGTAGAGCACCAATGTGAATCCTCAACGCTGTAACCTTTTGTGCTAAAAGCAGCACTGTCAAGTCAAAGAACTGAATGGACCTGCAGGTGAGGCCTGAAGAGCAATGGAGTTGCTAGACACAAAATAAGGGACAGAAATATGCAACCAAAAACAAGAAAAAAGAGACAGTAGGAATCTCTCCCTCTCAGCCACTGAGAACTGCCAGATCAGGTCAAGACACCTCATACAATTTTAAGTTACTGGAAGCTACTCAAGCTTCTAGAATATAAATCGTAGTTCAAGGGAAGTCTCTCAAAGGAAGAAAAGTCTGAGAAGCCCTCTAACTTTTTTGGATTAATGGTATGTTCCAGAATCACACACAGGAAAATGCATTTTTAGAAGATTGCATCAATACTTGAGTGCAGAAAAACTATCCCTCTGAAAAAGTATACAGAAAATTTTCCTACGGATATGAAATTTTGTCCATTCTTCATTGTTCAATGGAGATGCAAAGCTGTGAACTACTAACATCTTTATTTCTAAATATACAGAAAAGCTTCATTTTTTTCTCAATACTCACAGAACCTCCTTAGGCATGAGATCTCTTGGAAGGAGCTGCATGAATGGCTCCTTACCTTTCCCAGAAAAGAGGAATGCCTAACAGTTCAATAAGAATGATAATAGGTCTCCAGCACTGAAGAAATGATCACAGATAATGAAGAAGAACTGTTCTAGGGGAGAAAAGCAATTCAGAGAAGACTTCAAAGTGATTTCCTTGCAGTTCCAAATACTATTAAGGGATAATAAAAAAGAAACTTGAATAAAGATAAGACAGATGAGGGTGAAGATTAAAGAGCTACTAGGAATGGAAAGAAGTTAAAAGCAAAAAGAAAAGTGATTATCTGAATTTCTTAATTCACAAAGTACCAGGAGATGTTCCAAAAGAAGTCATGTCGGTCGTTCCAAGAGACACCATCCCTGCTGTGCTTGCTGCAAGAGCAAAACTCATTACCTGGAATTATCATGAAGAAGAGGAAAGGGCAAGTACCCACAGCCTTTCCCTTGCTCGGCTCAGCTCAACCAGTAGGTGTCACAGCAGTCAATGTTATCCTTGCACAACAATTTCGGCCCACACAGGTACTTAGTTTAAAGAAAGCTTAATGACGGTAGTTAAAATAAATTGGCTTTTATTTAACAGGAAAAAAAAAAAAAAAGAAGAAAAAGAAAACAAGAAGAAGTCATTAGTCTTTTTTATGACTTTCTATCAGATATTTCAAGTATCCTTAAAGAGCTTGGAAAAAAACGCAAACCAAACAGACCGCCAAACATGTCAGCAAATACCACCACTCTTATGCCTGCACTTAGGGCTTTAGCGAGGCATTAAATACTCCATGCTGGCACAGGTAAAAAGAACAGAGGTGCTTACTGCCCCCTCCCCAGTTGTATTAGCCAGCCTAACAGGCACACAGGGCTGCAGTTGGTTCCCAGCCATGCCTGGTCTGTGAACTACAGCTAGCAAACATCCAGCTGCCACAACGCGAACACAAGGCCAGAGCAGTACGAGTCACAGAAGGAAGATAATTTCAAAGCAATTTTAAAAATTCTGTACTTCAAAGAAATGGAAAACAAACACATCTGAGAGAGCTTCTCGGCTTTCGCTTCCTTTTTTCCTGGTGTATATGCTCCAGCAGAAAAACTTTGGGCTCAATGTTTTCCTATCCTTCTCCAGTACTAAGGGAAGCAGATGGGCTCTAATCATATCTCGATACAGCAAAGAAGAAGAAAAGCATATGATGGCATTCCCCATCATGAGTCTGCCTTTGCACTTGCCAGTCAGCTGTGCACATATGAAGTGATCATGCCTTTGTTTGGCATTTCCTCTGGAACATATGGTGATTTACTACACAGTTTCCAGCATGTATTGACACTGATTTGAATTGCACTTAAATCCTTCTCTACTACACACACAAATATAAATACATACGTCTTATGTTCAGGGGCATGTCAACCTCATAGCCCAAGAGTCCAGCCGATAGCTATACAGCAGCTGCTGAAAGCCCTCCTGTCCCCAGTACCCAGAGATCTAAGTGGAAAGAAATGGCTTTGTATTTTGGGGAAGGCTGCAGCAACTTGCCACAAAGCAAGACAACTTCAAACAGACCACCTGTGCCCTTAGCACCTGGCTAAGCACATCAAATAGTTTATCAGCATGCAATCCTGCTCCATGCCTTTCTGCCTAGTCCCACTGAGCAGAGAGTTGCATAATGATCCAAAAATAGATCACTAAAATATGAAAATTATTAGACATACCTAATAATAATCCCTGCAGCTACAACATTTTTCATAGCAGGCAATTGGCTGGCAGGTTACACAATTTAACATCCAAGATGTAAGTGTGAGCAAAAGAGAAGAAAGTTATAAGCACATCAGTTAAAAAGCCCCACAGATTCAGGCAGTGTGCAGCTCATTACCAAGATACAGCAAATGGATCTTTAAAAACTGTGCCATTTTGGAACAAGTAACAGTTTTCTTTTCCTACCCATAAATGAAGACACCATCCAATTAATTAATCTTCTCATGACAGAAAAAAGCACACTTTTTGTTGTTTAAAAAAGCAGCATTAATATGAATAACGTAAACTGGATTTAGCAGTCCAAGATTTCACTCAAATTTTGTCAAGAGAAATAACAAATAACATGTACTGTGAAACACCAAGACTGGAACAGTCTTTCTTTTTTTAAAAAAAAAAAAAAGAGAAACCCCATTGGACTGACACTGTGTTGTCTGTTGATCTAGACATTGTCATACTTGTAACACTCTTGCAACATGAGAGGAAACATAGTTTGTCTTTTAAAAGACAGAAGTAATTCCATTGAACAAACTTTTACTCCTTCTCTCCTAGGGAAAAAAAGACGTACTGCCCACAAGACACATCTGATCAAGAAAATATAAGTATGTGTCATACTGAATGGGGCTCTACTTTGCTTTTAAGAAGCTATTAACATTTGCTGTTCTCAGTGCATAGCCTCTACCTTCTTCAGCACAAACTAAAATGCCCTACCAAATTAAACCAGTATACTCAACATACATTTCCTTCTCTGAGGAAAAGAAATGAAAAAGAGTAAACTATATATGGCAGATGTCCAGATGATAGTGCTTTTGCTTTACACTTCACCAGAAGACACTGAGGTAACATGGTGATCAAGACTAGAGCCTGGGTTAAACTGAATAGAACTGAAGGGGGAAAAAGAGTAAATGCACTGTTGCTATTTTAGTGGTACAATGACGAAAACTAACTAGATGAAAAGAAGTTATTAGTAGTACTTTTAGAGTGTCAGGAAAACAAGAAGTCTGCCTTTAAACATCTTGTCTTATCTTAGAGTGCATTAAGCAAGCCAGCTAAGCACTCATGATTACTCAAGGGACTTAGGTTAGTGTTTCGCTCACCTGAAGCTCCCACGCTTCTGTGAAAAGCTGCTGACTGCTTACTAAGAACTAAGAACCACAGGAAGGAGAGTGATTCAAAGTATCACATTCAGTCATCAAAGCACTTATTTCAACAATGGCCTTATGAAAACAGTTAGATTTTAAACTTAGACTCTAGCAGTCTTCCAAAGTCCTTACTCCAATCTCACCTAGTGGTGCGTGCATGCAGATCCCCACTTAAAGGAGGTAAGAAAAACCTCCAGCATTGTGCATTAAATAGCTTTCTGGAGACAAGCAGTAGCCTTGTAACTCGCTCCAGGTTGCAGTGAGGAGATGCTCTCTAGGAAGCACAAGATTCAAAGGAAAACAAGGCAGAAGCTCCTGCCTGGATGGCAGCACTAGAATCATAATCAAGGCAATAAAAGAAGCTTGATGGAACCCTAACAAGCATGAGTCAATGTATTTCAGGCTTGTCTGCAATCAGGAAAGGCAGAGACACTTTACCAATGCCCAATAAAAAGAGCAGTTTAATTTCCAGGGTCTAGCAAGCAGCTTGTTCCAAATCTGTTGTTTGCTTCATTGGAGTAGAAAACAAAATCAAAATCAAATAATTTGTCTGTTTCTCTAAATCACTTAGGATGTCTAATAGCAATTGAAGCTTTTTAATAGTAAACAAAGAATATTTGCATTGCAAAACAATCTTTACCAATTAATATTAATGTTATTAAAGAAAGTCTTTCTGAAATAGTTTATTGTTCACTCTCTTTATGTAGTAAGTGCAAGTTACAATATCTGCACCCTAATGGGAAGCTTTCTAATGCAATGATGACTAGAATGTCCTATTGTAATTATGTGGGTACAAAAGAGCCACTGATCTAGCAACAGTCAAATAGTGAGTAACATTAGCTACCTTCACACTGCACCCACTACATAGGTAATTTTTTTACCGTATTATTATTATGTTAAAAGACTTCACACCTTAATCTCATCTGCTCACTGTTGCTTTACTGACCATGCAAAGAGTTGATTCAGCATGTACAAAAATAAAGGGACTAGAAACACCTAGTTAAAGAAGGATAAGGAAATTCTTCAGTAGAAGTATTCTCCACTGACATTAGATCCATTTTAGGAGACTCCCAGACATAACTGCTTCTATCTTGTTTGTTTGTTTGTTGTACAATTCCATGAACCACAAAATATCCTGCATTAAACTGTGATGGAATCCGAAGCAAAAGTTTATGTTTTCAATAGTTTGTGCTAGAAACCTCCAAAGAGCTCAGAAGAATAGTAATCTTTTTTTAAAAAAAAAGCTTATTGTCTTACAGATCAATTAACATTGAAACTCCTACAGAAAAATTAACACTATTCAGTGTCACACTGGCCTTTCAGAACTTTCCTGAGTACTGCATAGATAAGATAGGCTCAGGTTGGTGCATGAATGGTGTCCTATACAGCTGCCTGACCTGGTGTCTCTGGCAGGCTCTAGCTGGTCTTCAGTGCATCCTTGACAGGGACATAGATACCACCATCCCTTGTAGCTATGCTATGTCTTTGCATTGTTTGTCCACACCATGCACACTCCTAAAACACAACACAGTACGATGGAAGCAGTTCTGCTTAGCTCTGCTACCTGTCAGCATGTATTCAGGCAAGGGGAGGGGAATGGAGAAAGAAATCAGAAAGAGAGATCTAGATCTAGATCTCTGAGCCTCACCCATCTGCTTCCCTGAGCCCACCAGGGGTCATACTTGAAAAGCCAAACACTACTGACCTCTAGGTGCTTGTCCCAGCAGACCTATTTGTTCAGATGGGACAGAACATCCTCTCACCCCTTTTTCTCAGGCTCTTGCATCCAGCTCTGTCTCCTCAGATAGTGGTTTCAAAACTCAGCAATATGACATGTGTCAAAGAGCAGGAGAAATACCTGTTGTTAGAATGGACAGAGCTGGCCCAGGTCACCTTCAAAGGGTGTTCAGAAGGTGTGGGGCTCACCTGCTGGTGGGCAAAACCAAGCAAAACACACACAGAGAGTAAATCTTAAGGGGAAACATGACTTGGTGGCATGTTCCAGCAGGGTAGGCAGCGTGGTACGCTGATAGTGGCTTGGCACATCCCGAGAACACATACACGGTTGCTAAGCGAGTCTGGGTTGCCTGACAAAGCCACATTTGGCACTTATCCAGCTACCATGGTGCAGCAGCCTCCAGCTTCATCACAGGTTGTTTCTCTAAGGTGGGAGGGCTGCAGGATGCAACTGTTATACCTCTTTTGGTCCTTAAAGCACCATGCCAATCATGTTCACATGGGAGGAGTAGGAGCAACAGGATCAATCGTGCACTATTTAGATTATCATGTGGAAATATCAATTAAGATTGCTTTTTATAACCACCATGGCACAGGCCCAGCAGTACAACCTGCCCTGTGGCAGAGGTGGGCTCTATATCCATGTCACACAAGTACTCCTGGGCAACTTTGTGCTATTAATAAGACATGATGCAGCGTGCACCACTGTGGTCCCACCTCAGACTTTCTAGAAAGGTATTGGTAGGGTTACACTTGAGTACTAGAGCAACCTTGGATGCTAGGTATTTCAGATAGCTGAGAAAATGCTCCAAGTGCAGTAACGGCACTAGAAAGTGTTCCTGACTTCTTATCTGCTTCTGTTGGCTACTTTAGTAATGTTCCTTGGGGATCATGAGAGAGTAGATGTTATTGTGTTGCAACTTCTGCAGCAGAACAGAGTGACAGATACGCTGTCAAATGGTGTAATCAGAAGGGTTTTCTTGGGGGACAGCTAGAGGAAAAGTGGGTGAATAAGACAATTTGAGGTTGGACTTTACTGTGTCCACTTGGTCTAGGAAAACGCTGAGGGAGAATGAGCTGCTTCCTGCTGTCTTACAGTCTTGTGGATCACACACCACCAGCTGATCCATTCATCCAGTTTTTTTCTACCCACCTCCACGGAGAGATACCAGATGCTCCACTCCTTTTCTCTCCTACTTCTTTTTCTGTTTAACTTGCTTACGTACTGAGAGGCTCTCTTTGTACTTGCAGTGTTCAACAGTGGAAAATGGGCAAGCTTGTGTTCCAAGTACTATTTTTCTAGTCTCTTATGGCAACCCTGTCCTTGTTTTTGCTCACTCTGTTGCTTCCTTTAACATGCTTTGTATGTACTATTAAATACTTATTATTCCTAAGGTGGTTTGTCTTTCAGAGAGCAGACACGAAGGCCTTTCACAACACTGCAGCGCAAAATTAGTCTGCTTTTCCACTACACGTAGCATAATTCAACATGTTATGCTACAGACCTTCTAAAGTTTTTCTATGTTGTGTATAGTATATGTCTAGAAAATCCTGGTTCTGTTCCTCATCATCACTGAGAGACACCATACAATCTAGCAAGTAACTTAATCATCCACATTTGAGTTCCCCTTCAAATAAAGACAATATATTATTCAATATCTCATAAAAATGAAGAAATCAGTCTGACATGAGATCCTTGGATGAAATGCTCCATTTGTGTACCTTAAAATGTTCAGTAAGCATATTCCAACGTGTCATAAAATTACAATATTATAAAAGATAATCTGGTAGGGGTCTTAAGGTTCTACAAAGTATGTGTTTCTGAACAGCTCCATGGTGATGATGAACATCCCCAGAGAAAGAGACTCAAACTCATCTGGGCAGCCTGTTCTAGTGTTCCATCACCTTTACAGTAAAGAAATTCTTCCTTGTATTTCTTTGGAACCTCTTATGTTCCAGTGTGACCTACTCTAGGTGGTCTTGCTCTGGCAGGAGGGTTGGAGCAGATGATCTTTCGAGGTCCCTTCCAGCCCTGGACATTCTGTGATAGATTTTCAGAGAGCACAATAAGAAACATCCACTCTGTATTTTTTAAGTTATGCCTTTATATCACTAACAAATATGCTAAATATCATAAAAATAAAACAACAATACCAAATTTAGGCAAACTATCATAAATTCCTGAAATACACTACAAAGTAGGTGCCATAAACTCCCTTCATAGCTGCCTCTGTGTTACAAGGTAGTTTAGGTATGACTGATGAAGGTCATTTATGAACTGTCCTGATTGTCAAAAGCAAATCACAGTTTTGAGCATTACTGATAAAGAATGTCACTATGCTCTTATGTTAAAGGACAGAACTGTTCCCAAATGACATCATAAATAAAAAATTTTCTTTATTACTTCTTCCACTTAGTCCAATGAATGTGACATTGGACTAAATTAGATGATCTTACTGATCTCTTCCAACCCCTTCCATTATGTGATTCTGTGCAAGTGTGAATCTCTTCTTTCAAAATGAGCACATGATAATCACTGCAAGCATGCAGGCTATTGAATTACCTAATACAACTTTTAGTCCTACAAGACTTGCTGCTTGAGTAATTTGAAAAATGCAAATGAGAGAAATTAAAGGCTGATACTATGTTTCTAGACTATACCAAAGCCAATATCCATTAGATGTAGTTAATGCTAATTTCTTCTGCTGCAGTTGCTTTGTTTGTGTTAATATGAACAAAGGTTACAGCATTGGCTCAGATGGAATTCACCCAAGGGTGCTGAGGGAACTGGCAGAAGTGCTCACTAGCCACTTTCTATCATCTACCAGCAGTTCTGGCTCATCGAGGAGGTCCCATTGGACTACAGGTGGACAAGCGTGACACCCATCTGCAAGAAGGGCTGGAAGGAGGATCCTGGGAACTGCAGGCCTTTCAGCTGGACTTCACTGCTGGGGAAGGATATGAAACATTCTTGAGCACCACTGAGAGCCACATACAAGACAACCAAAGGCTCAAGGCGAAATGCTGTGGATGTGGTCTTCCTGGACTTCACTAAAGCCTTTAACATAGTCTCCCACAACATCCTCCTGGAGAAACTGTCTGCCCACAGTTTGGATGGATGTACTCTGAGATGGGTGAAAAACTGGCTGGATGGCTAGGCACAGAGAGTGGTGGTGAATGGAGTTAAATCCAGTTGGCAGCCGGTCATCGGCGGTGTTCCGCAGGGCTCAGTGCTGGGGCCTGTTTTGTTTAATATCTTTATCAACGATCTGGATGAGAGAATGAAGTGCACACTCACTAAGTTTGCTACCAACACCAAGCTAGGCGGCTGTGTAGATCTGCTTGAGAGAAGGAAGGCTCTTCACAGGGACTTGGACAGGCTGGAGTGAAGGGTTGAGGCCAATTGTATGAAATTCAACTAGGCCCAAGTGTCAGGTCTTGCACTTAAGCCACAACATCCCCATGCAGCACTATAGGCTTGGGGCAGAGAGCTTTTCTAGAAAGCTGCCTAGCAGCAAAATATCTGTGGTTGTTAGTTGACAACATGTTGCCTGAACATGAGCCAGCAGTGTGCTCAGGTGGCCAAGAAGGCCAATGGCATCCTGGCCTGTATCAGAAATAGTGTGATCAGCAAAACCAGGGAAGTGACTGTTCCCTAGTACTCAGCACTAGTGAGGCTGCACCTCAAATACTGTGTACATTTCNCGGCTGTGTAGATCTGCTTGAGAGAAGGAAGGCTCTTCACAGGGACTTGGACAGGCTGGAGTGAAGGGTTGAGGCCAATTGTATGAAATTCAACTAGGCCCAAGTGTCAGGTCTTGCACTTAAGCCACAACATCCCCATGCAGCACTATAGGCTTGGGGCAGAGAGCTTTTCTAGAAAGCTGCCTAGCAGCAAAATATCTGTGGTTGTTAGTTGACAACATGTTGCCTGAACATGAGCCAGCAGTGTGCTCAGGTGGCCAAGAAGGCCAATGGCATCCTGGCCTGTATCAGAAATAGTGTGATCAGCAAAACCAGGGAAGTGACTGTTCCCTAGTACTCAGCACTAGTGAGGCTGCACCTCAAATACTGTGTACATTTCTGGGCCCCTCGCTACAAAAAGGACATGGAGGTGCTTGAGAATGTCCAGAGATAGGCAATGAAGCTGGTGAAGGGTCTAGAGAACAAGTCTGATGAGGAGCAGCTCAGGGGGCTAAGGATGTTTAGCCTAGAGAAGGCTGAGAGGAGATATGACCACTCTCTACTACTTCCTGAAAGAAGGTTGTAATGAGGTGGAAGGTTGGTCTCTTCTTTCCAGTAATGAATGACAGGACAGGAGGAAATGGGCTCAAGTTGTGCTAGGGTTTAGATTGGATATTAGGAAGAACTTACCTCATTGAGAGGGTTGTTAAACAGTGGAACAGGCTACCCAAGGAGGTGGTGAAATTATTGTCCCTGGGGATATTTAAAAGACATGTAGATGAGGTGCTGAGGGACATGGTTTAATAGTGGGCTTGGCAGTGTGAGGCTAGTGGTTGGACTCAATGATCTTAAAGGTCTTTCCAGTCAAAATGATTCTATGATCCTCATATTTCATCTCTAGCGTAAACCATCGGATCAACTGTGTGACACAAGTCAAGAGTAATTTTGGTTTTGTTAATTAAGACAATAACTGGCCATAATATAATCTTTCCTATTACTGTGAAACCTTGGAAAACAACAAAGTGCCCAACCCATTATTTAGAGGAAGACTGTAACATGCTGCACTTCTGCAACAGTGCAAAGAATGCTGGAGGTTACATAATGTTCAAATGTTGTACAAAAACCAGAGATTAACTTTGAAGACTGGAGACACAGATTTATCCATTCTGGTCACATTAGGTATACTATTAACTCTTTAAAATAGTAATGTCTTGAGATTTTTCTTTGGGGGGTGAGGGAGGAGGGATGTGCGTCTTTGGGTTTTGTTTGGCTTTTATAAAAAAAATAATCCAATGATTTTTTACAGTTTTCAAATTCATACAGTGTGTTTTGGGAAACATTTTCTTGAATTCTCTGCTGTCAGCTGTGTAAATGAATCATAAAATTTTATTGTGTGGTATATTTATTACAGAACGTATGGGAGAACTGACCAAGCACGAAGTTTATCAGGATGGTGGAAGCACATCCTTTGAAACTTTAAGACGAAGGCACAGTACCTTCAGATTAATTGCAAGAAAAGGCCATGTTGAACTGGCTGCAAGATTTCCTGTGACACATGGCTGGAGACCTGGTGTAGACGTGGTTTGGCAAAGTGTTTTCCTTTCTGCATATGAAAAAGACCCCAGAAGATGATGGCAAAAAGCAGAAACACCTACAGTAACAAAATCACATAGTCTTCAAGTCTCAAATATTCATAGAATCATAGAATTGTAGGGTTGGAAGGTTTTCACATTCATAAAGCTGTACTAATTAAAATGGATTTAGACAGCGTATGTCCTGATAAAAATCCAGTGAAAACATTATTCAGTCTCACAGGTGCATAGAGAGACAATGGAATTTGACCTGTGGTTAATTAAGATCACTTCATGTCCAGCTGCAGTTGTTTGTGGATAGCATTATTCCCCCTCCAAGTCCTATATGGACAGCATTATAGGACTGATTATACTCAGGGTAGCCCACCGCTGTGTGGTCCTGCTTCAGCTGAGGAAGATATTACTGAACTCAGTATATATATGCGCCCTTGCAAAAGATAGTGAAGTTCACACCTCATTTTGGAATGTAATAGGTAGAAAATGAATGACCAAAAAGAACTGATAGCAAGAGGGAGAATACGGACAGTATTTCAAATTGGAGCTGAGTGCAAGTTGCCTTTTCAGTTCACTAATTTATAAGAATTACTCTAAAAGCACTTAGTACTTTCATTTGCACATGGCTTTAATATTTTCTGCCAATGTTAGGTATCACATTTATGTTTGAAAACTTGAATTTAAACAGGTGATTGACATGATAATGCACATCCTTTTGAGGCAGGAATCATACACAGTTTGAGGGAAAATCCAGTTGACTGCTGCAAAAATAATACCAAATAAAGAGGGACTGATACATGATCCTGCTTTCAAAGTATTTCAATAAGTCCTTATAATAAACCACAGCCCAATAAAACATCCTTCTTGCCACTTGACTTTAGCTGTGGCAATAGTCAGTAGCTACCGTCACAGGAGTTGATTGGCAAGGTGCTCTATCAAGTTTTGTTTGCAATTGGTTCATTCCCATGATGGTGAAGCTTACTTGATTTCAAACTCAAAAACTTTCACAAGGCCACACCTAGTAGTTACTCCACTTCACATTCAGCAGTCAAACACTTCAATACCACACTGGAATGGGCAGCAGCCTGTAAAGCAGGTTGACATCAGACACCACGTTAGCTATATGACTTTCTTGCAGCAGGCTTGAGACTAAGGAATGCAGTATTCTCCTGGTTGTATCCCCCGCCTCCCTCAGCAAGATATTTGTTCGAAGGCAACTAGAGGGCTGACCGTCAAGAATGGATGCGGGAAAAACACCAGTTATTAAAACATGTAAGACAGTTTGACCCAAATACTGAGGGCAGCTCCCAGTGTTCAATAAATCAAGCTGGGAAACTTGCTTTGTTTCACACACAATCTTTTGCCACATTTAAGGCAAGCTACTTTACGCCCATGATGGTGGATATCAAATAGAGTCCTTAAAAGAGCTGTGGAGACCTAGCTCAGGTATGCAAAGACAAAAAGAACCTCCTTTGTCTTATCATGCTCATAGTTGTCTCAACATTTAAGCAAGTAAACAGAGGATCTAATGGCAAGGTTTGGTCTGGAGCTGAGATCACAATATCTCTAAACAACATTAGCAGTAGCCTCCAGAATTTTATTGCCTTTTCTATAGGGAGTGGTTATTTCAGCTTTCATTGAAGAGCTGAAGAAGGGAACAATCTGATCACTTAAATTTGATTGCTCAAAGATGTAGGTATATCATTGTAACTTAGCCTTCCTACTGCACGGGTATCTACATTCTCTCTCTTTCATAGAGTAACTTCAGTGGGTTGAGTGTTTGGACCTGTTGTCCAATGAATTTGGCTTTTGGCGACCTTACAAAAGACCAGAAGATCAAAGCTGTCAGGCAGGAAATTGCATCCTCTTAGTACGAGTTTGTATAGAGTCAGCTGCTTCCCAGACCACAGACATCAGACTGTGTTTTTAGAGAGGGAAAAAAAAATCAGGAGGGTGTTAAGTCACTGTTTTTTTGCTTGGTCAGTAACGCTCCAGTGTATGAAGCACTTGAGTGGATCAGAAAATACTATCAATGGGGCACAGAGGTTACTGAGACATTGACATAATTAGTGAGGCTAAAATGAAAGATAAAACAGGCAAAAAAAGTCCGTGCCACAGCATTGGTATATTAGAAAAGGTGCATAATACTTACTTGAGAAACTCAGCAATAGGCCAGTCATACATACCTATACACATGTACACACACATGGATGACAGGCACAAAGTGAAAAAGAAAAACCCAAAGCTTTTTTATAATTAGAAATACAGCGAGATTTAGAAACTCTGGCCAGTCAGTCATGTTATGATGTTGACGAGAAGATTTCAAGCTTTGGAGAAAGGGCTGCTCCTCACCCTCCTTTGAGTATCAGCATTACACATCTATTTATCAGTCAACACTACAGTAAGAAAAACACAATTTTGAACTAAGGACTGATCCTCCCTACTGTAAAAATATTAGTGAGCATTTCACTGTTTTCACAATGAAGACCCAATTCCCAGACTGCGTGAGAGCAGTTACAGTGTTTCTTGGATCATCATCTCCCATCTCTAGTGGTGGGCCAACATTTAGAATTTCCCTATTTTCAATAGGCTTAGGGGAACTCTTCTAGGAAATCCTCATTCACACAAAGTAACCTTTATGTATACCAAAATATATAAAAATGCCTTAGTCTATGTGGGTTTAGGAGGGTAAAAATCCAAGTAATGCATTTCTTCTGTTGCGATAAACAAGATGGTGTAGGTGGTTGTGCATGTTAAAAAAGGATTTTGTCTCATTTTTATTGTTAACTTCCTAATGCTCATCTGAAAATAGCTTCCCATAAGCCAAATATGCCCTTAAAAAAAAAAAAAGACTAAAATAGCTTGAAAACATATTCTTTTAAATTCACCACCAATCTTGTTAACTGTATTTTCTCATCTACTCCAAATAGCTTTATCATATATTGTCATGGTTTGACATAACAGCCTTTTCTGGTAAGGGGGAAGGTGCTGTAAAGATGGCGCCTGTAAGAAGTTGTTTGCAACTCTCCCCAGCTCTGAGCCAGACCCACGTCTGGGGCTGAGCCAATTAGACGACTCCACGATCACTTTTTGAGAAGAAGCCAGAAGAGGAGGTGGCTTTTCCTCCATCTTTTTCCTGCTTCTTCCTTCTTCTGTCCCTTCTTCT
>WBNH01002316.1:0-39573 GCA_013401255.1 Urocolius indicus | reverse complement strand
CCATCTGTGAGAGACTGACCACATCCCCCATTCCCTGCCCCCCTGAGCCGTTGTGGGGGGAGGAGGTAGAGATATCGGGATCAGTGAGCTGGGCCCGGGAAGAAAGAAGGGATGGAGGAGGGAGATCTTAAAGTGCTGGTTGTAATTTTCTCATCATCCTACTCCCCTTTTGCTTTTATTCCGTTCTGTTTCTTGTAGAATAAACTTTCCTACTTTCCTCTCTAAGTCGAGTACTGGAGTTTGTTTTGCCCGGAACCGTAATTGGCAATAAGCCTTCCTTGTCCTTGTTTTAATCCACAACAACCTTGCTTATCTTTTTACTCCCATTTCACTGGGGCCTCCACCATCCCAACGAGGGTGGGGGTCAATGGGAGCACCGAGCAAGGGACTGTCGTGGTGCTGCTGTGCTAAGTGGGCCAAACCACGACATATATGAAAAGAATTTATGAACAGTACAGATTTTGAAAAGGTCAGAATTTTTTCCTGTTATAGTTAAGGCTGAGTATTTTATGGGTCATTGAGGAAAAGAAAAAAACATTCAAATAACAATTGTAGCAGGTCTACTCAAAGTGTGATAAATTAAAAAAAAAAAAAGAAAAAACTCTGGATTAATGATTTAAGTGCTTAACTTCAATTTCAGGACAACCCAAACTCATTCCATTTGCCATATCTTTTTTTCCTAAGTACTGACATATAATTGGAATGTCTTTCACTGTCACAACATTGAGTACTTTCCCACATTTAGAAAACACATTGGGAAATGGCTAAAATCTTGATTTTATAAATTTGGTCTGTACAAATTTCATTTCTAATTCAGTGATCAGAATGCAAAAGATCGTTAAGTATTGTTAACAATCAACACAGTAGAACCTATAAATCTATGGTAGCACAGAACAGGAAACACTCTCTTCCTGAAGATACTTCAAGGCAGCTGTGGTTTTAGTATCAGCTTCATAAAAAACCCACAATTCTTCTATTTTAAGAATAATTGTATTTCAAAATTCACCCTTACCACTCTTCCATCAATTTATTTTCTTAATGTTTACTAACACCTACTGATTACCTTTAGTGCTATTTACTAGTGAACGACCTATCAGAATTTCAACAACTTAACATTCCTTTGGGGAAATACACATCTTGTTTTGTGTGGTATACTAAGTTATTTCTTTGTAACAATTGTACAGACATTATACTAGAGCACCTAAATGCACGAAAAATTGCTCATTATTCATAGTAGGAGAAGGCATCTCAAACAAGTGATGAATTCATCAAATCAGTTTAGAAGGAATTAATCATTTAAGAGCATTTTAAAGAAACATTATGCTATTTAGTCACATAGATTAATCTAAGTTACAGCCAAAATTTCCATGAAAATGTACCATGTACTGAATACAAGCAAAAAAAAAGTTTTGTTGTCTGTATAGGGTTCAGGTGGCAAAGATTTTATAGCAAGGGGGCTGCAGAGGTGGCTTCTGAGAGAAGGCAACTGGCCCCACATTTGAAAGAGTCTGTTTTAATCATCTCCAAGACAGACCAACCGCTGGCCAAAGCTGAGCCTGTCAGCGATGTCAGTAGCTCCTCTGTGACAATATATTTCCAAAAGGGTAACAACCACTACACAATAGCAGCTGAGAGAAGTGAGAATATGGGAAAGAAAAAGCTCTGCAGACACCAAAGTCAGTGAAGAAGAAGCAGGAAGAGATGCTCCAAATGCTGGAGCAGAGATCGCCCTGCAGCCCAGGGAGATCCACACTGGAGCAGATATCCACCCTGCAGCCTGTTGAGAAGAGCTTATCCAGGAGCTTTTTTTGGCAGGATTTGTAGCCTCATGGAGGGACTCACATTGGTGCATATTTTTCCTGAAACACTGCACCCCAAGGAAAGGACACACACTGAAGCAGTTCTTGAAGAACTGCAGCCCATGGGAAAGATCCACATTGGAGAAATCTGTGAAGGACTGTCCCACGAGAAGGATCCCACACTGCAGCACTGGAACAGTGATCACAGCTCCCATTCCTCAATTCCCTGCACTGCTCAAGGGGAAGGCATAGAAGATTTGGGAGTGGATTTGAGCCTGCAAAGAAGGGAGGGGTGGGAGGATGGTATTTTTTAGATTTGTTATTATTTATCATTATCCTACTCTAATTACTTGCTAATTAATTAAATGTATTTCCCTAAGTCAAGTTTGTTGTGCCTGTGATGGTAATTGGCAAGTGATCTCCTTATCTTGACCCACAAGCTTTTAATCTTATTTTTCTCCCCCTGTCTCGTTGAGAAGGAGGAGTGATAGTGCAGGTTGGAGAACATGTGGCAATTAGGCAAGGTCAACCCACCACATTGGCTTAGAACTTAGCAAATGATATCTTCCCTTGTACATATAAGTTTCCACTACGTCAAGCATTAAATCCCTCTTCTCATAGGACTTAGAAGATTGTTTAGGTAAGTATAAATGCAGGAGACAGAAGGAGACTGTCAGTTTGCCCATTTTGAAATCTATCATCAAATGGACCAATATTCTAAAACTAAAACCTTTCACTCCTGTAATTTTAAGAAAGCTTGTTAAAATCTTCCAGCAGTTCAGCATTCTAAACCAGAAAGGATCCTGGGATACTGTTTTGAACCCATATCATGAAAAGGAATTGGAAAACTTGTCATGTAGAAAGGCAGAATACAAGGCCATGGATAGCCTCTCTGAAAACAACCTGCTGCCAAGCCCCTCGAGATTTAAAATCAAGGCTTGAAGCATTCCTAGCTGAAATGTTTGATCTGAGAGAGGTTCTCTCTCTAGCTAGAGCCTACAGTATCAAAAGAAGAAAGGTGAAACTAATGCTAAAGAAGATAGCACAACTGTATTTAAAATTTGCTTTTAGAAACAGGTGATAGGAGCCCTGTCCACTGGCACAATTGGAATGGAATCAAATAAGCACACCACATGTACAAAAGCAAGCAATCCTATAAGAGCAGAGAGATAAAATATTTTGCAACCAGAATTCTCTAAATAAATATATCCTGACTAGGAGCTTTGGCTTTTAAACACTAAATCATGCTTGCTTTGTAAAAATGTAGAGTGGTTTTTGCCATTTCTTTCAGTCTTACAAAATCTCAAATAACATATCTACATCCTACTACATTCCTTCTTTTATTCCAGGACACAAATTTTAGCTTCTGAAAAAGCTACTTGCACTTTCTATCATGATACTCCAAAGCATTCAAAATTAGTCATTTAATCTCTATCTAGCCTAAAATGGCTTACTAGAGAAATCTCAGCTTAATAAATTATGCATAAGAATTCTCTCTTATGTAGCATGTGCCATCATTTGAGCTATAACATCATTTTCAGCTGCAGCAGAATGAACCGAGCAAATACACTGTGGTAAGTTAATATTGGTCACAAAGCTCATATACATGGAAAGAAGCAACTCCCAAAGCCAGAACACTTGCAACTGCTGCCAAAGGTCTTTCACGTTGCTAAAGAAGGTGCCAGCAAACTTGCACACCTCATTGTAAGCAAAAGACAATGACAAGTAGCTACTATGCAAGCTTCTCTCTTCTTACGCTTCTACTAACCCAGAGCTATGAAGTCCAGGCTAGAAATCCAGAAGTGTTTAAATATTTATCAGGGAAAAACAGATCTCCATCCAGACAGTGAATCCTGCTGCCCTCCAACCCTGTAATATTTCTCTTTCGACGAGCACACCCTCCACAAGAGAGAGTTTGTCACTTGATCATCCCACATATCCCCAGTGTCTACACTCTGGTTCCTCTATGAGATTCCAAAAATGGAGTGAAACATCAAGTTAACCTGCTTTAATTTCACAACATTGTTATAGTAGGAAGTGTTTTGAGAAATCCACTGTCAGCTTCCTTTCAGCTGCAAAGCCCTTGAGTTTGACATACAGCCACCTGCAGCCACAGGCTGCAGCTCCAGTTTCTTAATACGTTGGAGAGAGAAAGGCAGCAGCTGATTCTCCCCCTGCTTTCAGTTAAATGAACATTTCCATGACTGGCAGCAGGAAGAATTAATTAAAGGTCTCCCTTCTCTTTTCCTTTAGGAAAAATAAAAAGTCTTCTAAACCTGAGCTCCAGTCAGAGGTAACTAGACAGGTAATAACTTCAGGAGGGATTTTAGTCACTTGAGGACACTGCTCAGGCAATCACCTGACAGTGAGCTGACAGTTTTAGAAAAGAGGCTATTTCACTGATGTTTGTCAAGAAAGTGAGTGAAAAGAACGTTTTCACTGCACAGACATGGGCAGCTACAGCAGGGACAGAGCACTGAGGGCATTTCCCCTTGGCCACCAAGATGTCACAGGCAATAGCATTTCATAACTGCAGTCATGTTCTAGGAAGGGCACAAAGGAGACACACAGACAGAAGCATCCTGTCCTTCTAGCTTAGCTCAAAGCATATTCAAGTCCAGTAGGAAGAGCAGCACAAGGAATGGAGGTAAAATGCTTTTATATTGCCTAAATCCAGCTCTAGAGCTAGTTAAGGTCAACATCAATTGGTTTTGGTATCTTACAATGTGACTGTGTGCCTGCTTAGTTCTGTCACAGCTGTTAGCAACTGGACCCAGACCCCAGAAAGTGTGGGGAACATCTGTAAGGTCAGCACTGCTCACTGGTACTGAAGGGTCTAGGACAGGGAGTTCCATCCATCTGCATGAGTAAGGGATCACTGCAGGGGACACAGCAGCCAAGTAATATGTGAACATGGTGAAAGAATTCTAAAGCTTTCTTACACCCTGTGAAACTCGGCTAGAAAGCACCCTGCACTAGGCAGTGAGACTAAGTACCATGGCCAAATGAAGGCATATGCTCCCAGGAGACGGGGACACCTCAAAGGAATAACCAAGTCTAAAAATATGCTCATGAGTTCCTTCAGCCAAAAAAATCCCTGAAGCTGCTTCTTCATGTATTTGGAATGTGTATGAATATATTTGGGATGAATATACAGTATCTACACTTCAACTAGTTGAACACTTTTGGAGCCAGAGATGAAAGTGTTTATTGAAATGAAAAATGTAATTCTCATATTTATATTCCAAAGAATATGAAATAGATCACAAATGTAACTCACAGAAGGTTCATGTGAATTCTACAGAATTTCATTTGCAGAAATAGACCAAGAGAAGTGTTAGAAGTGACCGGTTGGGGAGCTATTTCTATAAAGATTCACATATATTTAAAGTAGATTAAATTTCAAACTCTAAAAAGTTGCCTTTTAACGTGCATTATCTCCAGTCTCTGAAGTATCACACCTTCTATGCATTTCCAAAAGCACATGTTATTTACATTATTTAAGATTTCCATTCCATTGCAATCATCCTTCTTTCAATAAAATAAATAAAATTACACTCTATTAACCTGGAGCCATCAAACTTTCACTTCCGTTGTCAATCAATGACACTTTTATGATGACTGCAACTCAATTAAAATCCAATTATTTGAATAACTGTGTGGAAATTGCTATCATACCATATACCTTTTTATTAACATTTGGTGTAAAAAATTGATAGCATAGGAATTATGAGACTGCGGTCAAAAAGTGCTTTATGATCTAGGCAAGGACAAGTTACACCAATGACTGTGGAGGGAAAAAGTATCGCTTCTGGAGTAGGCATTTGATTCTCAAACTGGGGCTTTTGGCTCTGAGCAGATCCAAAATCATGTGACTCTGCTAGCATTACTGTGAGTTTGTTATTTCTATTGATGTTGAAAAAACAGCAGTTCTATATTCTTAGATCATCTTACTGTATCAGCCACAGCGTTATTTTAAAATATGCCAGTCTGTAAATGCCAATGCCTCTTTCATTTCTTTTATTTCTTACATTAATTAACACCAGGTAAGTGGCTGGTTTTTAAACTTAGCTTCCAATGGAACATCTGAATCTTCTTGCAAAAGTATATCTTCTTGTTGTCATACAGCAACTAAATACATTTGGGAAAATAAAGGTCCTATAAGAAAATCCTGAAGTATAAATTTGCTTCTTAGTTTTTAATTACATCCGTTTTCTACCAGAGCTTTGATTTAATTGACCAAAGTGTGGTTAGCACATTTCTCTTCGTTTAATACCGAAAAGCTGAAGCCTTTGCTGTTGATAACATGCAGATAGAAAATATCATCACACAATTTCAACTTCAGTATTCCAACTCTAGGTACAAAACCCCCAAACCCTAAACAAAACAGAAAAATCAATACTCTAGGCTTGAAGTCTAATTTTACAAAATGGACTTAAAAGATGAAAATGTTTCTATTTTTTCAGGTGCAATTATCTAACACTGGTCACCTGGAAGTTACCACAGAGAACTGTTTCTAGGAATAAAAAAATCTCCCATCAAACAGATTTCTTTAGTTGATCTCAGGTATCTTTAAATCATAATAATTTAAAGCAAGTATAGGTGCTCAAATGAATTTATTTTCAATGCAATATTGTTGTCTTCTAAATGACATCCTAAAATCATATCAACTGAATTATACCTACTACAGTTTTAATAATTTCTTAAGAGGTGGTACACTGAAGATCGCACAGAGAATTTAAATTGGAATTACATTGATTTATTTTTTACAAAATAACTTGAACTGCCACACAGGAAGAAATGAGAGACAAAAAAAAAATCAATAAGAAGAAAATGGAGACATTATACATAAGCAAAGTAATTCCAAAATGTGATTGATACTAAAAGAAACAAGTCTTGATAGAACCAGTCATGTTCACATTACTTTTTCACATTACTGGCATTGACTTTTGTTCCATATAGCAGATTTCATACCTTTCCTTCCACTTTCCTTGTAACTTTAGGCAACACCCCTAACATCTTTTTAGCTGCTTTACAAGATGAAATTGCAGAAAGCAGTGAACACTATCCCAAGTGTGTGACAGTTCACAAATATGTCCATTTGGTAGAAACATAAAATACTTTCACATATACGCAGCCCAGCTCTCTATAAAACTAACACTGGAATAAATACTTATGGCCTTTTGACTCTACATGCTAGGAGGGTCTCTTAGGCAAGCTCTGAAAAAACCTTCTTATAAGAGAGGCTATGACTAACACCAGAATTCAAGCAATATAGTTTGGTTTTTTTTTTTTCATCCAGACAGTCCTTAAAAGTTATTATTTATATGGTATATCTTAAAAATTAAAGCTACTTACCCTTTTTCTCAAGTTGTAGGTCAAAATGAGATTTCTGGAGAAGGAGTGTGAAAAGGCTGTATAGAACTCCAGCACTTTCTGTAAGGCATCCCTCTTTATCACATGAAGATCACAGTAAGTCAATGCCCTTACATTAGCACAGGACTGGGCGAGGGTAGATTCCTTCCAGAACACATCACCAAAAACATCTCCTTTGCCTAGGGAAAAGCAGCAACAGTCCTTTCAACAACTGTACTATTTCCACTCAAAACTTAAAAGAACATATATCTCTTCTTTTTTATATGCTCAGGGGAAAAAAAACTTTGTCTGGAAAAAAAAATAAATTATTTCATTGATAACCTTTTCTACTATCTTCTTGTTAATTACAACAGCCCAGCAAAATTTTGTAAGTACAAATCACAATCAAAAATTTTTTCATGTGACAAGCCCTCTTTAAATCCCAGTAAAAGTTTTTCTCTAAAAATCATGTAACAAAGTGCTACTATATGACAGCATTAAAATAAGTTTGCCCTGCTTCACTAGATCATTGCCATAAAAAGTCTGACTTTACAACAGAACGAAAGAGCAGATCTACCAACTCTGTTGGCTCTAATGCTGTCCTGCTGCCAAGAGTCTCAACAGAATCTTTCAGTAGTTGTGTATGTGTGCTGTCATGTAACACAGTAGAGATTTAAGGTAATAACATAGACCAAAACAAGAATAATATCAGTTAGTTATCACCAAGATGATACTAACAAAGTAAGACTATTTAGCTGTTATGCACTGGAAGAATTAAAGAAACATGGCTAATTCCTACAACCCTTCCCATGTGCCTGTCTCTGTGAGCTTGGACCAGTCAGTGAAAGCTCAACTGGGGAATATCTCAGTGAGGACACTTGCACTTGTCTGGGTACTACAATGCAGGGCAAGTATATCAACATCTGCCAAAGGAGCAGCTCCCAGTCAGGATTTCACTGGTTATACCCCATCTCAGGCTAGGCACAAAAAGGAGTGTTTGAGAGAAAGTTACAAGCACCATTATAGAGTAATCATAGAATCATAGAATGGTAGGGTTGGAAGGGACCTCTAGAAATCATCTAGTCCAACTCCCCGCTAAAGCAGGGTCATCTAGATCAGGGCACATAGGAACACATCAACACATCCATGTGGGTTTGAAAATCTCCAGAGAAGGAGAAATCCACACCCTCCCTGTGCAGCCTGTGTCAGGGCTTCCTTACCCTCACAGGAAAGATTTTCTTTGTGTTTAAGTGGAACTATTTGTGTTCCAGATTATTAGGTCCATTACCCCTAACCCTGTTGCTGGAGACAACAAAAAAAAAAGTATCGTCTCATCCTCGTGACATCTACCTTTTAGATTAATCTGTAAAATTTTTTTCTGCTTTCTGACATATAATGATAACAAGATAAGAACATTCAGTTGTTACCTTGATAATGAACAACTATACTATTCTTGTTTTGAATGTTTTTTTAAAAAAAGAAAAACAACAAAACACTTCTGCTGTGTTGTATCACCACTGCACATCACTTTCAAGACAAACAACAAATAACTGCATTCACAATGCCTATCAAGTTGTGGTAAGAATGGACCAGATAGTCCCTTGTCTTATAAGCAATACTTCGCCCATAGCAATTCTCTAAGTCAAAGCATCAAAATATATATTACTTTATTGACTTCAGCCAGGCCATTTTAGATTTAATTCCCTAAATAAATAGACAGATATGAAAGTGTATATGAAAGTATATATGAAAGTCAAGAGAATTATCATGAGTAAAGAGGTCAAGAAATCTTCTAAATTAAGCTCAGAACTCCTGTCTCAGCCTCCGAGCTGTACTTCCACCACTGCATAGTCCTTTTCATTAGATGGTAGATGTTTTCTCTTTAAGAAGAAGGTACTAGCCTGAGAGTAAGGTACACTGTAGTGCAGTAAGTTGTGTGTGGTTCACACTGATGTGCTCCTACAAGTCTTCTGCAAAAGGCCTATTCAGCCCACCTGCCAGGGGCCAGTTTAGTCCGTGAACACAGTGAAGAAGCATAGACTACTCTTACATCCTAAATACATATATACACTGAAACCACCTGTTCCATAAGCATAGTTTTTCCCCACAAAGTTAGGCAAAGGCACCAAGAACTATAATCTTTCTTTCACCTCTACTCTCTTTACACGGGGCTGCACCAACATCCAGAAACACTACAAAAGCTGTATAGCAGTAAGCATGGCAGTAATCCAGTTGCCCGGTGCAGTAGGCAACTTTTCATTTTAATGACAATTACTTTTCACATTTTCGATTATTTAGATAAATACTTTTTCAGTAGAGACATTGAAAATGGTTTCCAAAAAGAAAAAGCTTTCATGCACTTAAAAATAGATCATCATCATCTACAAGGCTTTTAGACAGATAAACACACAACATATTCAAAATTTGAGTTAAACAATTTTTATGCACCATAAAAACTGATATGCTTCACTGGGTAAAAATGGATTGTTTGTCTTTTGAGTAAACATGCTTTTACTCACAATCTTCCAGGCAATTAGCTAAACAACTGTTTTAATTAACACTCTGGAATCTATCAAGCATTGAAATGTGCCATCACTGATGAGCAACAGTTAGAGCTGGTAGTCCAAGCATAGGCAAGAGGAATTCTAGCTCCTTTCTAAGCATATTTCTTAACATCTCCAGATAAGTTTCCCTACCATAAATCAATAGTAATTATTTTAGTGCCCCAGAGTTACATGAAGAATAATTATTACATGAGCACAAACAACGTGGTGCTGCTTTGCCTACATATTAAGTTACATATAGAAGACACATCTCACTTTTTAAAATTTAGTTCTGATTTTCACATAACACAGAAACACATGACTGTGTCCTTCACCTATGGCAGCAACTCGCTTCCCCTTGCTATTTGTATCTCCTGAAAAACTCCCCCTTCTGCAGTTCCCTGTCACCCTAAGGAGCCGCTTCCCATTACTGGCAAGAGTAGCACTTGAAGGAGCTGCATCTGCTACACATTCACTGAGCCAAACCAAACAGAGAAAAGCAACGCATGGACCACAAACTAAGTCAGAACACAGAAGTTTCAATTTTTAAGAAACAAAGCATGCTAAGCAAAGAAATTGTACTGTTTTCTACTATTAACAACTTCCTTGAAGTTAATCAAATTAATGGCCGATGAGCTAGCTGAAAAAAGAAAGAAAACAATCCTATGTTAACAGTTCCATTTCCAAAGCAAGGCACACTTGCAAGCACCACACCACTCTGTTTCTGTCAAGTGTATTTGCTAAATGCATATGCATTCCATAAGTATAAATTTAGATTGCCAGATTCTAAAAAAAACCCCTGTGTTTGACAGTCATAGAAAACCGGGAGGAAGAAAAGTAGCACTAGAAAGTCTTTAGAGTTAGCTGGAATCAAAATGCCACCCAGGGGTATCTGCATGGGATTAGAGTAATTGTCCTCTTATAAATAATAATGAGCTACTGCATACCACCTCTCTTCGTTTATATGCTCTCCGTAAAGTAGGATCAATCACTTAGAGAAAAGAAGAAGACAACAGATTAAGTGGGTGTTTTACCAAAAACATCTGTAATTGGTGAGTAAAAAGAGTGAGGTGAGACTTCTAAGTGTGTCAGAAGGCAGCTGGCAAAGTCTAATGGCTGCAATACAGAACCTGAGTCAAAAGCTTCTTTTTTTTTACATGTAACTTTATATATTTCACTTTATCTCTGAGGAAAGATTAAAAAGCCAGAGATATGTAGATGGCTGTTTGCTTGTCAGTACTTTGCGTTTCTCATTCCCATCTTGCTGAATTCCAGACATTTGCCAGGAACACTATCTGTCAATCACACTTAAAGTGGATGAACTAAGCTTTTACCATCAATCATTTATATTCCCTGCTGTATTTGTGAGCTGAAGACCTTTTCCACCATCAGCTCAGTATGCACTGGAAAGTGAAACAGTTTTTTCCCTTTTATGTTTCCTTGTTTGCTTTAATTATAACAACAAGTCCTCAAATCCCAATATATTTAAACATAGAGGAATTATTTTATAAAACCAGCAGTTTCTGTTTTCATATTTATTCTTTTTCAATCTTTTCTCCATTAACAGATTTGTTATTCTTCTTATGAATAAAAAGAGTTTTTCTCAGTTCTCATTGCAAATTCAGCCTGAGTCAAGCAAAAGGTCAAGAGACATTGTCTGTCTCCTGAAAGCAGCACCAGTGATGAAGGGCTGGTTATTGCAACTTAGCCAAGTGTTTTGCTGATTCTGCGTAAGAAAAGAAACACACTCACATATTACTGCTGTATTGCCTTGGTTTGCCTACCAGAACTTTCCTTACGCTTTCTTACTACTACAAACTGAAAGTGTTGAAGAATCATAGAATGGTAGGTTCTGGAAGGGACCTCTAGAAATCATCTAGTCCAACCTCCTTGCTAAAGCAGGTTCACCGAGATCAGGTCACGCAGGAATGTGTCCAGGTGGGTTTGGAGACCTTCACAGAAGAAGACTCCACACCCTCCCTGGGCAGCCTGTGGCAGGGCTCACTCACCCTCACAAGAAAGAAATTTTTCTCAGACAGAAGACATTCCAACCCTACTCTGAAAAAATATGACTCTATGTAGAAGACTTTGATAACTAAACTTAGTTCACTTTTGGACTCTGGGGTGTCTGGGAGTTGTGGAGCACTTTTGCCATGATAGCATCTGGGTAAGAAAATGAGAGTGTGAGTTCAATTGCTGAAGGTCTCACAAGTCAGTATGGTCTTTGATGGTATTCACATGAATTCATGGATTTTTAGTACAACATACAAAATATTCATGTTAGAATATTCAGACATTCACAAATCAATTGTAATAGCTGTTACAGCATCCAACACCAGAATCTAGCTCAGATCCCTTCCGGATCTGACTTCATCTGTGTGTTTGAACTACAGAAGAATTGTGATCCGACATAGTCTCAGCAGACCGAAAGATAAGCTAGAATAACCAAACACTGCTTGACAGTACCTCAGCAGCAACACAGCACTAAGCGTATCTTGAAAATCAGGTGTTGGCAAATACTGTTATCTGTGATGTTGATCCGCAGCAGCTGCCACACCTATGCAATGACTTTCCCACTGGCCTGTACCCTCAGGGTTTGTTCTCCACCTCCAAGCAGTAGTAGGAGACACCAACTGCTGTAAAGGCAAACACAGATTCTCTGTGTGTCAGTCTCTATTCTAGTGACTACTCAGCTAAAATGCTGCTAAAACTTACAAACAAACAAAAATCTCTGCCTAGGCTTTTTAAAGTTTTTTTAATTTTTCCTCCTCAATAGATCTGAACACAACCAGAAGATCTGAAGTCAGTCTGTGTCACAAGGTCCTACAAATTCTATTCAAGCATAATAATAAGGACGGTGTATTCATCTCTAGTGTGCAAAGCCAGTGATGTCAGACCCACATCAAACTCCCTCTGTGATGCCACATGTCTACTTGACTTCAACTGAAAATCTTTCCTTCTTCTCTCTTCCCTCATCTCCACCTTATATGAGTCGGGTGTGCAAATTATTTTTCCTTTTTTACAGAGAAAAGAAAGTTTCAAAGAAAATGGAGGTACCAGAGCAAAACTAATTTTTCCTCTTGGCACATTGTTTTAAAGTAACAAATATGTGTCAGCCAGAAAAAAATAGCTATCGTTTGGCATCCAGGTAGAGCATTCAGTACCTATCCCACAGATAAACTGAACAATTTGACAGCCACTGAAGAGCCTGTAGTTTAGCCCTCCAACACAGTACAGCTGTCAGGAGATTATGCATGGAATTGATTTGCTGCTTTGGGTTTTCTTGAGATTTCACAAGGGTAAACTGAGACACGTAATGAGAAGTGAATAACCAATGGCACTGCAGAGAATATACTATTTTTCATTAACCAGAGGTTTTAATTGCTCTTTTCCTCTAATAAGACCACAAGGAAAAAAAAAAGCAAGAGTACTAGTGCTACAGAAACAAGAAGTGTTACAGTGATAACAAACTGAAGTTGCCCTTCCAGTGCATTGCTTGGTGCAAAAATCGAAACACTGGGTATCTGTTCATGTTCTAAAACACAGCTTGGCAAGATTTTGTAGACAGTTTACTATACAACTGCACCAATTTTCTCTGTTGAAGCACATCACTGTACAGACAAAATAAAAACGTTTATTTTAGAGCAGACTATGAGTAGCAACAACATGAATTAGTTACAGCTAACATTTCTGTTATTACTAATGCATTTATTTGCATGGCTGAATAGCGCATGGATTATATTTCACTATTTGACTTACTGTGATGAGAAGAAGAATTTTAAAATGTCAACTGAGTACTGCCAGGCTTATTCACAAAAAAAGCTATGAGGTTTCACCAAAATCTGAATCATTTCTCCTTAATTTGCTTTTTAGTGGTTACTGTAAAAAAAAAATGTTTTAAGTATGTTTTCAGCTTGTACAAACTCAGAAGATATGGAAGTTACCAGCTCAGATAATGAGAGTCACACATGTATTTGAATGTATTTGCATTGGTTAAGCAATAAGAAAAACACAGCTCAGTCTGTGTTGCCATTGTGTGGACAGCAGCAGTTCTCTGATCAAAAATCCTATGAGAGGCTTAGATTGCAATATCCTCAGAGTTACTTCCTGATGACACAGACACAGGCTCTATGTTACAGCTATTGCTTGAAGTTTACATTAAAGGCCCAACATTTGATTTTTTTATTTTGGACAAAAGGATTCACTAGAGTTTAAAATAGCAGATACACCTTCTAAAATATATGAAGTAAATATTTTGAAAACCTCACAAAGTTCTTATCTGTAGTATACTTCTTTTTATTTAATGTTTCTAGCAAGTCCTTGAGGAGAAATCTACCACTTCAAAAACATACCTCTGAAAAGAAGTTTTCATTTGAAACATAGAGAAAACAAAGGAAAACAAATGTTCTGAGAAAACTTATTTTCTGGAATTTAAAAATTTTTCTTTGGCTTTCCAGTTAAAAACAAAACAAAACAAAACATTCTTCCTACAAAACGTTGAGACACAAACAAAACTCTACCCAGAACAAAAATGAAAAGTAATTTGGTTGGTCACCTGCCAGAAATCAGGGCCTCTATAGAAATCTGAGTTCTTTGTTAAATTACCATTTCCACCTCATCATAACCTCTGTTTGGTGTATACACACAAACATGATGGCCAAGCCTTCCTAGCACAATCTGAAATATCAAGGAACATGCTGGAATTAAAAGCCTCATATCTACCATGTCTCAGTTTCAGCTGCATTTTCTAACGTGTGGAGGACGAGAATAAGGGCTACTCTCTGTTCAAAACCATCATGTGGAATAAACCTGTATTTCTGAATAAAAGTTGCAATGTTGCTCCTACATCCACTGTGAAATTAAAATTTTGTATTAATGTAGACCTCTTTATGCCACTGTCTTTTAAAAAGTTTAGCCAGATCGCCATTTCTACTCCTCTTGCCAATAGTGTGCTTGGACATGCATTGAGGAAATCAGACTTAAAATCTTTCCTTCAACTGATGTTCACTAAACCACTTCATAAAAATATGCAAGTTGTCTGACCTGCTTATATAGGTCAACCTGGAAAAAAAAAAAGCTTTGAACTATAAATAGGAAAAGCACAATAGAACTACTGAAGATAAGGCTGGATTTTCATTTCAATCATTCCTTTTTCAAAGAACTGGTAGTCACATTACAATCTTATTCAATAGCACAAACAATGCTGTGATGTTAAGATATTGTTTTCAAAAACAATAAGCAAACTCTAATTCTATCTGTAATCCTGCAGCTGCTCCTTAAGCCTAAAAGCACAGCAGCTTGGTATTTTTAACACAGAGAGGTAAACCTAAATTTAAAACTCAGGTGACAAAACAATGATTTAGAGAAGCAAGGGACTTTTTCAAAGGCTTAGCATTAAATGACAACAGGCTCTAAACCAAACAAATTATGAAAATGGGGTTGTACACAAAGCAGTTCACTTTAAGGTAATACAAGTTAGCTCAGGTATGGGGGGATAGTATAAAGATAGCAGCCTGGGATTTGCACAGTTAACTTATCTGACATATTTAAGTATGCTGAGAAGTAATCGTCACACAATTGTGTGGAAGATGTAATGCTTTTTCCACTGAGAAGGTCTAAGAAAAATGTTTCTGCACTGCTATTTTCCCTTCTCTAAAACAAACCATTCCTGTGGTGCAGTTGTCCTTGCAGTTTGCACCATCCTATCTGGGTGCAAATCTGTCACACCAAAATCTGAATCAAACCTCTTGTGTCTACATCTGAATGAAATGCTTGTGGCTAAATGAGTAAGCTAAAGCAATTGTAAAGAAAACAAACAATTATTCTTGAAATGTTCCTTTAAGATTGCAATTGGATCAAATTAAATCAGCAGGAATTCCTCCACACAAAGCAAATGGAGCATTTAATATCCTGCTGAAACAAAACATGGCACGACAAGCTCCTCTACAGTATCATGTCAAAACCACAGTCTCCAATCTTGTCACTGTTATAGCTTTGTAAAAATAACAATAAAACATCTGTATTTCAGAGACATCAAATTTTCACTTTCTCAGTTCACATGTGATCATGGAAGTAAATCTATGTGCATCTTCTGTACATTTCTCCTCCACAGTCACTCCTCAAAAAAGGGAAGTTATATATCCCACTTTCCCCTGATGGCGAAAAAGGCATCCAAATCTAAACTATAAATTCCCATTCTTGACATTCTGTCTACTCTTTGCTTTCATACTTACATAATATCTACATTCTGTTATTTCCCTTCAGCTTTGATAGCAGCACAACAACATCAGAAACTGTTCTTGTGTAGGGCAATGATCTTCCTTGCACTCAATAAATTACTGCCTTGATTTCCTTTCTAATCTCATCCACTTTACCTGCCCTTTGTGGAGTCAAGAGTTGGACTCAGTGATTCTCATGAGTCCCTTTCAACTCAGGATCTTCTATGATTAATATTGTCTGCTAAACCAACAGTCAATAAAAAGAAGTTTATACTTTTGAAAGTTTTTAGCTCAAATAAGGATAGCAATAACATAATAAATACAGAACAGCTGGGATGCAACACTTGAGATAAACTGCTTTACTCTTGGGATAAACTGTCAGGGGGGGTGTTTTCTAACTAAACCATCTAGTAAATGTTATTTTTCTCATCATTGCTCAGCTTTGAAGTGGTTTTTCAAGGCTTTTCATTTTAAATTGCTAAATAAAGGCTTAAAAGCTCCCAGTCTCTAATCAAATCCATAAGACTAACTTCCAGACTTCCCATTCATACACACAGTGTCCTCTTACAAGAGATCATCAAGACCACTTCAGCAACTCTGAACAATGCACATACGTGGAGATCTGCTGCTCAGTCAGGCCCTCTAGGATTCATTAATAGACAAATTTTGCAGCACTCTGAAACTTTAAGGACAAGACACTGCTTTCCCCACTTTTCCCCAGGAAAAAAAAATAAAAATCCTATCATATCAATTTCAAGGGTCTTCCCCTTCTCCTCCTCTAGCTCCTAACTGCTATGTCTTCCTAAACTTCAAAGACTACCTCAATTCAAACAGAAAGGGTTGGAAGAATCAAGAGATGATATTCACTTGCTTCTTTCACATTTCCTAGAGAAGAGGGATTTTCTGTTCAATTTAGGACTAAAATGCTATCTGTCATATCTAAGCACCATTTTTCATATTACTAGAAATCTTGTGCACACATGTTAACATAATATAAACTCTTTTCTAACAAGCCTTGTCTACTCCTTCCATGTATTTCCAGAAAACACTAAAAATTAATTCTGCAACTATGTCAATTATTTTCTATAATTTTCATTAAATTCTCTGTGCACATATGCAATTGGAGACATAACACATGAACCAGTATTTCCTCTAGCAATGGTGAGGAGAGATTAAATAGGTCCAGACTAAAAGGCTGGAGGACTATGGAAGCACACTGCTAGCCTAGCAATGGCCCATCATCTGCTCAGCTGCTTAGCTTCTTGATTATCACAGTTCCAAGCAATCTGTGTTTTTGCATTGTACTAGGGAAATGCATATCTTCATAGCATTAAAAAAATACATTAAAAGTGCATTGAAAGACCATTCAGGTCTTCAAATTTCCCTAAATGAGAAACGACTACTAGCTACACAGGCTTATTTTGTGCTGCTTCTACAATCCCTCTTACCCTGCATATTTCAAAGAAAGCTGCAGCCAGACCTTATGGTCCCTGCCTGGAACACATTTAATTCAGGAGGAATCTTTTATGAAGATATTTGTTAAATTAAAATGTAGCAAATCTCTTCTGAATATGAGCAAATTTGAATTTTGCAAAGACCTTAGATAAGGTCAGGCTTTCAGATGGCCAGTGACTCAGCCTGAAAGCTCTGCTCCAAGGCAGAGAAACTAGAGCTGCTAAATGAAGTCTACGTAAATGGTTGATTATTTGTAACAGTGACAAAACAGCCCATTTTCTTTAACCACACTTGGATAAATGGGGAAGTTTTTAAGCAAGAGTAGTTCAAAGAGATATATCAGACTCAGACAGATACAGCAGCATCAGCCCAAATGGGAAGGCTTAGAAAACTGAAGAGGAAAGCCAAGCTGAAAACAGTCTCTTAATGGAAGTCCTGCATGACCTATGCTTCACTCAGTTCTCTACAGAGCAGGGACTATATGATTTGTCTCTGTCTTCCATAAAGTGCTACGTGTACATCAGTGCTTCACCCTACACAGTAAAAATGGTGCAAATGGAAGAACTGGGAAAACAAAATTGTGTTTCACCCAAGCAGCTTCCCAAAAGCCAATCTTCACTTCTACATAACCCAACCTGTTTACTTATCACATCAACATATAAAACTGTAGTAATTCAGTGGGCTGCCTTGCTATATCTTCCTCTTCTGACCCATTTGTATTAGAAAGAATCACAAATTAAGAAATAACCTGGCTTAAATGTAGTTTTATACTTTATGGGGGGTTTGCCTCTTTGATACATCAAATCCAAAAATGGTGTTGCATGAAAATCATCAATCTCCTTATTCCAGCAGAATGTTTGGATAGAATTCAAAAATACATCTTTTATCTCTACAAGTCAAACTTTGTACAGAAGATATAAATTTCTTCAAATGTTTACTGTCAAAATTGCCAAGATACATATATTTTTCAAAGTACTCATTTCATGTTTCTCTTCAAATCAAATTAATGGGGAAGACAATCTTTGGGGATATACAAAAAAAATTTATTGTTTCAGTGCCAGCCTGTGTCCAATTTCTTCCAACTCAGTACCTATATTAATCCAAGTCAATCCAAGTCAGTGCTTTGTTCTAAGAACATAAGCCTGAACTGAGAATATACCTGTCTCTTGGGTGTTAACACATAACTGATCTGGATGCAAGAATACACAATACACTGCAAATTCCAGGGCAACACAATACACTTTTACATGCCAGTCTGCAAGGAGAAATTATTTCAGAAGTTGAAAATGTTTCATATGAATTGGATCTCTTAAGGATTAAGCATAGTTTGCCTTTGGTTTTTATGTAATGCTGTACAGAAGCAACACAGACTAATTTAGAGATGCGATTCTTTTCTCTATTGTAAGGAAGATAGAGGCTACATTGCAAATTGCAAAGGTTGTTTTATTAACTGACAGCTAAAGCTGAGCAAATAATTCACCTTGAATAATTTATACACTTACTTTTTATATCCATTTCAACAATGTCTGAGAGACAATTACAGTCTCTCTAACATACCTGTTAACTGAAATTACCTTACAGAATTCCTCACACAGTTTGCTGTTACATGCCTGATGTTCATAGCTATGCTTAGCTGTGACTGGTAAACAAAATTTATAGCATAGGCTGTTCTAGCTGAATGATCAGCAACAATCACATTTCTTGTACAATGTAGATGTAGAGGTTTTTTCTTTGTAGTGCCTTCTTTTATCAAGACTTTTATCAAGAACTTGACAAATTCAGCTGAACATGAAATTTAAAACAAACAAACAAAAAAAAGCTATGCTACTGATAAGAAAACAGTACAAAAAAGTTAGGAAGGAAATCCTGACCAATCTCCTGCAGCATCCTTCAGTAATGTAGTTAGTTGCATTATGCAATGCTGAAGGAGAAGAAAGTCGAACTGATGTAGAATACTGAAAAAACTTAGTTAACTAATGACATCATTTCTTATCAGGATAGAGAAACCTTCAACAGAAGGCTTCACAACCTGAGGGAGGAAGGTACACATACATGTGGAAGGAAACTGAAGTACAAAAATTGATACACGTTTATCCAAAATGCAATATCACGGAATCAAAGACAGATTCCACTTCATTTTGCTTTCCTCTCTGATTACAATTTTCTAAATTTTATTTTACTTTTACTTTAAAAGAGATAAATATTATTTCAATGTGAGATCTTAAATAAATCTCATTTGAATTTTTTCAGGAAAAGTGGATTATTATCAGGGGTGAAAGGGAGGCAGAGAAGTCAGGCACTTTACACTCAAGTTTTCGAAAGTCCTCAGTGGAAATTCTAAGGAAAAGAGATGTGGCAAGACAGGGAGAACTCCAAGAATGATCAGAATCTCAATCCTCAAAAAGAGTTTCCATTGACCAGAAGAAACAGGGTGGAATCAATGTGGAGATGACGTGCTTCTGATTTACCAACATGGACAATAAAACATAGCTCACTAAGCTGTGGTAAAGCTAACTTGACAGAAGGCTTTCAAAGAACGAGTTAAGTGCTTGAGTCGAAGAGGCTGTAAAAATGCTCCACACATCTATATTTGTGCACAACGCATATTTATCAGCTGTGAAACTCACCCAATATAGCAACAACTTCATCATCCTGGATTACTTCCAAAGACCCCGAAACCACAAAGCAAAGGCTGTCCACGCTCTCGCCAGCGTGGTAGATGAGATCTCCCGGGGCACAATGCACTGTCTGAAACTCCATGGCAAGTGCTCGAAGGCACCCATCGCTTGCCAGCCTGAAGGCTGGGTGCTCCTTGAAAACTTTGCGGTTCAGGTGCACGCAGATATCTGCTCTCATGTCCTTGGGGCATATCTGCAAAACCTGAGAAGGAAAAGAAGCAATAAGCTCCTGTGCATGGCCTGTGTGTGTCTATTATCCCTAGTTTAAAAAGTTTAAAAGCTACTTTCCTCCTCCTGCTAAAATTTCTAATCTCAGTCCATACATTTATTTTTATATTATTTATACATATAAGCCACAATACTAAGTCTACTTTACAACACCTGAAGGAAAAAGTTTTCATCTCAGCAAGGTGCTCTTCTGGATATTGAATTACAAGGATAAGGCCTCAGGTTTTAAAGACAATAAAACTGAGAGCACAGCAGTACAGAAAGTGGTGCAGAAAAGCTTCCTGATGGATTGTTTCCAGAGGGTAGGTCACTCTTTTGATAGACAGGTTCCATGAAAAGCCTGTACAAGTTACATGCTCCAAGTAAGAAAAGTTTGTACAGAAAAGTGCAATCTCATATCTTGTTGGAAAAACAAACAAACAAGCAAACAAACAAGTTCTTAAAAGTTCCAGTAACTCATAATACTTTGGTATGCAGGTATTCAAATTCACTTCTCAGAGCCAGTAACAAGTTTTCTGTCTTTAAGGTATGTTTACTGTGTTGGGCAACTTTTGATCTTCCAAATGCGACACTCCTCAGGATCTGTACTCCTAAGGGTACACAAACTGATGCTTAGCACAGCTGGTACCAGCCAGAGCCATTTATGAAAGGTTTTAATAAATGAGTATTAATGAGTGGAAAGAATGAGTGGAAAGAATACAAAATCACTATTGCATGTACAGATTAAAAGTTCCTGGCAAACCCACTGGAAATACATAACATAAACGGGGGTTTGGGATGACAAAATCCTTGGAGGATAATCTGTGATGAAGTACATCTCAGGACACGTTATTTGAGAAAAACATTGAATAGCATTAGTCTACCTCTTCTTTTTTTTCCCCCTTCAGTAATAACTATTCCATCCAGTTAAGGAGCATTCCAGGTGAGCTTCAGAGTTACTCACACACGTTTTCCTGGATGGAAAGAGGTGGCTGCTTCAATGCAAACACTACTGGAAAACATAAAAGCAACATGGGAAGCACTACAGCTATGCCTGCACCTTGCAATGGGGCTCTGTGCAAGACGTGAGCAGAGAACCAAGCTCATGACTGTGTGCACTACACTGGTTCCAAATACTTGCTTCCTTTGCTATTCCAAAGGCAAATGACTCTACCACCAATATCATCATCTTTGGCCTGCCTCCAAGCAGACCTACTATTACAGATATTACTTCTGAAAGAGATATATTTCTATAGTGCTTAAGTGTAGGGCACTCATGGATGATGTTCCTTGGCTGCCCCATAGTGAGCAGCAGCCAAGCCTGCCAGTTCTGTTTTCCAGGCTCACACAAATGGGTTGGGGCAGCCAGATCGGCACTTAACGTGGAACACGGGCAGCAGCCATAGCTGTCTTTGCAATGATCTCATTTACTCTGGCAACAAAAACATTCTGTATTTGCAGATGCTTGCCAAATTTTGCTACTGGAATTACATACACATACACTTGAGTTACTTGAATATCATGCACAAAAAGGTTTGTTATAATAGAAATAGTAGTAAGAAAATCTGAATATACAAGGGAATATTTAAAATGAGACTCTTATCCAAAAACCTTTTGGTTTCCCCAATCTAAGAGGAAGTTAATTCATTTTCCATTGTCTGTTTAGAGAAATCATCTCCAGATTTCACCAAAAAAAAAGGGATTAAAGTAATTTTTGAGTTACAGATTAATGACAGCAGACTTTCATTTGTATGAGAGTTGACAAACATGTCTTCATGGGTTACTTTTAGAACCGTTCAGCAGCTCTTGGTTAGATTTTTTTATGCTGGCATTTTCTAGACTTACAGAGTTTGCTTTTAGCTGATTATTCGCTCCTTGGCATGGCGGTAGTTAACACTGAACTGACAAGTTTGTGGCCTACAAACTAGTCAGAAAATTGATTCTATGCTACATTCATCTTAATCTGTGTCATCTGTAGAAAGCTGTACTGCATTACACACCAGCACAACTATCACTGTTCTGTCACAGCAGCAATACATGCTTGATTCATTGTGTGACATCCCAGAAGTTCTACACGGGCATCAAAGCAACAGAGCTCAGATCTGAGAGTTTCTAGATTGGCAGTCATTAGTCCTTCCTATACCTGCTAGGTTTTTCTATGCAGGTGAAAATTGATTTCTTGGTTTTACAGTCATCCCTACTGGCAGTTTCGGTTATTGAAAACAACACCATACTAAGCTCTTTGATGTCTTGATAATTGGAGACTTCTTTTCCCTGTTCATTAAGATAACTCAAAGGCTACAGTGAGTCGTGTTTGGTTTGGTTATCCTGCTGTCTCCAAAGGCATTCTTACAGCATTTCTCTCCTTATCAGAGGAAGTCAAGAATGAACTTTGAAGATAAACTAAAATAAACATGGTTTACATAGTAATTTTTTCTTGCTGCTTTGTTAGAATGATTAGAGGAGCTTGTTACTGGGAGGTGAAGGAAAGCACCAGCATTCATTACACTATGTACCCTCAGATGTTGTCTTTCTACCTTCCTCAAATGTACGTACCTCAAATCCATAACCCTGCACAAAGATATTTCATGAGGAAACAGGCAGAGCAGCTTCTAGTCAGCATTATCCAGTACTAAAATACCGTTTATTTCTGAAAGCTAGTGTGACAGACATCCCAGCGTCACAGTCTGGGATCTAAATGGCAGATACACTGAAGACCATTTAGGAAAGCAAACAGTACCCTGTATAGCCAGTGGTCTCCAGACAGTCCCATGCAAGGCCACATCTGTTCTACTCTTTCATAATGATGTTTTAACAGATAGACAGAAATTAGACTGTTTGCTTCCTAACTGCATCATCTACAGTTTAGAATACTAAATTAAGCCCCTAACCAGAAGGCTCGTTACCAGAGTAATTCCTGAATGAACCATCCCACAAATTACATCTCTTTATGAGCAGAACAAAACCAGTATCTATCTCCATAAAAGCTGGCAAGTAATGCAAAAGCAAGTAGTTGCTTTTGTACATTTGGTTTGGTGAATGAGAACTTTCTTGTAATTTCAATGAATCAGGATGACAACATTCGCCTCACAGATTTCAAACAGTATGTTATTATTACAGTAAAGACTTCCAACTTTCACTGATATTATTAACATTCACATAGAATATTACACATTAATTTCTACAAAGACGAAACAAACTTTACTTTGCATTCAAGCCTACAGAGCTGCAACCTCAGACAACAGAAATAAGGCAAAAAAAAAGTCTCCTTTGAAGAAATTCTGAGGTTGCGTTAGAACTTGCAACTTTCCATTTAGATATCTTCTTCATTTATGGAAAACCAAGCTCATTCTTCCATCATTTTTACACTATTTCATGTCATGTCACCACCAAAACACACATACTTTTACCAGTAATGTATGTCGGTATGACAGAATAGTTGAAATACTGTATTTGAAAGTTTAAAATTAAAGGAAGCTACTACTTGGAACTATTTAAAGAGTATTTGTCTTCTTTACTAAGAAAGTACCTCCTGTTTATTCTAATGAAATGCTTTCAGGATGTGACTTCTTTCCTTGCAGTTTAATTTACTTACCTTTTCAGTATCTATTCCTCTGGACATTGACCAGGTGGAAACAATGTAATCCATCACACGTTCACTCAGTCCTTTAGGGACCTGGTAGAGCTTCAGAAAGTCTCGGACACTGTTCAGCATTTCATGGTATCTGTTTGTATTAGCATACATTTGCTGAAATATGGTTGTCACGTTGCCAAAAATGGTTGCATATAGAAGGGCTATACAAAAGAAGAAAAAACAATAGATAAAGTAAGTAATAAGCTGTGATGAGTGGTCTGTGTTCCACTGTGCTTTAAGATTGGAAACGCCAGGTCCACAGAGACACATTCAGTATCGGTGCTTTGTAAGGAAGGCCTGATGAGCACAAGCATTTTATGGGTCACCTTCAGCACTACAAATTGAGAACCACCACCACTTTTGTGACAGCCCCGTGGAGTTCCTGAAACACAACTATTTGTCCATCAAATAATTCAGTAGTATCCAAAACCTTAAGAAACCCCACTGGAAGAAACGCACATTTTAAGATAAATAACTTGACAGCAAATACTTTTAAAATTTCATCTCTGGTTTACAGCGCCTGTGTTGAAATGCCATCAGTGACAGATTTCCAAGCTTTAAGTGCATTACCACAGTAGTAAGCCGAGTCATCATCACCCACCTCAGTGTGACAACAACAATGCATCAAAGCAGAAGATGGAATATGTAATAAACTGCTACCACGGGTCAGTGATTTATAGATGTAAGTTTAATAATACATAAAAACTCACATTATGTTTTATATTCTTCAGGCAGTGGAACAGCAAGGCCTGAGGCAAGAGCTACAGCCCTCAAAGGCAGACCACTGCTCAGCCCTTCTGGCTGCTGACACAATTAGGAAGCCAGTAGGTTCATAAAGATGAGTTTAAGAATAAATAAAAAGGACGTTCTTCCTCTTTATCATTTCCTGTCCCACAAAACAGGCACCAAATTGACAGTTTCACATCTCTCCCACTCAAGATCAAAACAAACGATATATAAGTCATATTTAAAAAAAAAAAACCAAAAAAACCAACATTTTGCCTTACCTAAATACCCCTTTCTACTGTTTATTTATTCCCTCTTAAAGAAAATGTAGTAGTTCCTCATCCCATTCATTCCCTTGAGAATGCAGCTATTTATTCAGGCAGACATCCTTAAGCCAAATAAATGCTTTAGGGACTTATGACCAACAAAAATCCTTTGACAATATGCAAGAGAAACTTACAGGATCATCTTTTGCCTGATCATCAAGATACACAATTCAAATTTGGACTTGCTCAAGGCTTTTACACTGCTGATTCTCTACAGAATTTCTTCTTGACACTGTATGACTTCTTTTTAGAAGTAGAGAGCAGCTCTCCCTTTTTCCAGCTACCCCTCCGTACAGATGAATAAAAAACATATAGAAAACTGTGCAAATTTAAACCACAAAAAAGTGGAGAGTATGGATAGAGATGTCATGATCAGAAATGTATGGATTATTTTTCTGTTTAACCTTAAATTGTGCCTGAGCTAAAACATACTGGGAAGCCTGATGCAATGAGTACTGAAGAATGAAGGAACGCTCTAAAAGCTCCTTAATACATGAGTATTTTGTATTTGAACAGCATTACCTTCCCCTATGTCTTGTTTTGCTCTCTGTTATGCAGACATACCTTAGGCCCTACTTACGTGGACTCTTACCAGGTTCCCTAAGTGAAACCAAATCCAGGACCTCCAAAGCCTGCAAAGTTGCACTGGCAGGACAATGCAGCAGCACAAGGTATCCATGAACAATGTTTTTCTGTCAGTCAGTCTAGCACTGAAAATAGGTGACAGACTAGGAAGTGGGTCACAAGCAAATTTTTATCTGCAGATTCCTGGGCAACCATACTTGTATGCATACAACTATATCTTGCTCTCTGGCAAACAGTGAGGCCTGGGATGTATGGCTATATGCTAGCACAGGTAAAATGAAGTCCCCATTCTGTCCTGTTATTGTCCACCTACATGAAGCCTAAATCAAGAACAGAAATTTGCTTCTTTATTTGATTACTATGAAGCGAACAGTCCTAGAGCAATTTCCACTGCAAATTGCAGCTTCTGTGCTCAAGAACAACAATTATCTTGGCAAGAAAAATTATTCCTGCCTACATACATTTTTTAGTTTAAAAAAAAAATTCCAAACTTACAATCCTTAATTTTTCATTAACTAACCACTTTATTACTATTAAAGACACATTAAAGCCAAGGATTTCTGCAGCCCAATATTGGGTATATACATTAGCGTATTAAATACTGACCTCTTCTGCAGAGAGATAGCTAGCTGTGTGCCTTCTTTTCAAAGGAATAATGAAGTCACCGCAGTATACTGCAGTCCCAGAAAGATTTCAGAAACACACTCTCTACTACAGGAAGAAAGTTGGGCAATTTATGAAAGAGAAAAATCTCCAACACCTCGTCCCCTTGAATGTCAAGATCTCTCAGAAAAGATAGAGCCCCCAACCCCGATATTAATATTCTTTTCTGACAATACATAAAGACAAACACATTGTCCCCAACAATGTGGCTATCCATTTACAATGCAGTCTGTCAGTCCATTTAAATCAATGTTTAAATAACATCAAAGATAAATGCATAGTAATTTCAATAGCCAATTACCCACACAAGTGAATCATGAAGATCAGACACGGTTGGAAAGGTCACCAAATCATCTGCTACTTTTAATGATGTAAAAAATAAGAATAGAAAAATAAATACAAGTCAGTGTAGGTCTCAGCTACCACAGTAAAAGATCTGGGATCTGATTTTAGAATTATCAGAGGAAGAATTTCTATCTGTAAGAATGAGAGGTTTGCAATTACCCCAATTACAGATATAAGTGCTGCATGCGGTTCCTGAGATGAATCATCAGATTGATGATGATTTGCTCAAAATGCACTCATCCAAAGTCCTTGCATGCAAAATATGTGCATAAGAACCATACAGCAACAAGTGAGACTGACATGAACTAGTGAACAGCTCCTTACATCTTGCTCCCTAAGACTTGCATAATTTTCTAAAACTGAATTGCCTTCATTTTCTCATCTGGAAAGGTAATTTAGAAAGTCTGTCTGTCCGCATGTATGTCCTACTTAACAATTAAAAAACCCAAATCAAACCCCTTTTTACATACTTAAGAAGTAGTTAACCTAAACACTATTCAAAGAGCAAGCACTTGGACTTACAAACTGTAGACGATTTAAACGTATAATTGTACTTTTGTTTCACTGATAAGTTCCTAGTTTACAACAATGATTGAGTTCATAGATCGCTGATGGAAAGCACTGCCTTGAAAACCTGTTGGACTACATCACGTCTCACTGAAGACAAAACATAACCGTAAATTAAGTACAAAAATTGCACGCCTCAAAGGCATTTTTCAGATAACACGTTGTGAGGTCACACAAAATTAACATTGATCAGATAAAAAGAAAAGCAAAAATTAATAATTATGTGGATTATAACATAATTATACAAGCAGAACACATTGTTTTAAAATGTATAATTAGAACAATGTAAGAACTTGTAATTGCTTGAGATTAGGCGTCCTGATTAGTGGCAATTATGTCTACTTATGAGTAGAGAGCATGCAGTTAAGAGAAAAATGCTGAACTGTGAATTAGTCTGCAAACAAATACCAAACTGAACAGGTAGCTATCAACAAATTGTTTACAGCACTGGTTTGGAGACAATTGTTATTTGTAATCTTGCAACTTGAAAACAAGACATTTAAAGTAAGATTTACTTATCAAGTATCTATATAACCTTCTAGAACAGTACAGAATTTAAATAGGTTGCCCCATTTTCTACCAAGACAGATGCAGAGCTGCTTATCTTGCTACTTCTTAGGAAGCTTTGTGTATTACCATTTTCCTATTTGTAATCATTTATCTATATTTTATTGTTATTAATACAACATATAGGGATAGCATTTCATTTAGCTAGTAAAGAGTGAACAACCACAATCTAATAGGTCTATTAATATTATGGGCTTTATGAATTTTCACAAAATATTTACATACCATTTTCATATGGTACAAAACAAATTACAATTGCTACTGTCTTCTTAACATATACATCAACTCATGAATTTCACAACTTGGGAAGAGATTTTCTGAAGTGAAAGTGAACCCCCAGAAGCGCTCTCCCCAACGCTGTTCTGTTAGATCAGAATGACTGTTAGATCCTGCTCTTCCCAGAGCTCTCTGTTCTCCCAGACTGAAGCCATACACTGCTCCACTGCTCTCCTCTTTCACTCCTCCAGCTTGTAATTTGTACCTCAGCTTAGGTACCCCACGAGCAAAAACAAGACAGTAGCAAAGATCACAGAACCGGTATGCTACTATCAGTTGAGCAAGTCTAAAAATCAACTCAATGGTAAAGAGCAGAAATTCTGAATAGACCATAAGGGACATAAGCACCAAGCTACGTGGCAGGACTACTTCTAGGATGAAAGAGGAAAGACCGCAAGCAAATTTGATTAAATTCTTCATCAAATCCTACTGCACGTCATCTCTCACTCATCATCAGTCGACTGAAATCACCCTGCTGACGACAGATGGCACATAGAAGGGCCACACTGGGCTCCAGCTACAATGAAAATTCCTGCAGAAGGATAGGTCACCAGTGAGGACACAGTTGTTAAGGGCTAAACAACAAAGCATCAGACACATCATTTTTTTTCCTCTTCCCATCACCAGAAAACAAGAACTGCAATGAAAAGAAAGTCAGACATAAACAAGGGAACAGCTGCTCTAAGAAGCCACTTAAGCAACTACCAAGGACTTAGAGTAGTAGAAACATCTGTGCACCTTAAAATAGGCTGTCTGCAGTGTGTAAAAGCAGAAAGGGAAGAGTTAAGAAGAGCTATAGAACAAACACCACAAACAGCTCCCACTGCTCCTCTCCTTGCACCCTTTCCTAACTTTGCAAACAAAAAGCAGCCTGCCACTACAGCAGCACAGACCCACAAGTGAACAACCTCCTGTTATCTCTGGGATTTGAAACCACTGATGTTTTGCCAGTTTAAGGTTTAATATGGAAGAAAGGTAAGTGTTGGTAAAACCAACATCAAACCTTTCAAAGACACAGAGCTCCAGTATCCCTTCAAAACTTAGGGGATTTAATTTTCATCTGATCTGTCAGCACCCACACAGCTGGCAGCAGCAATCATAGGTGTTTCAGCTGACAAGACTTTCACAAGCCTGGGCATCGAGGGCAGGACAAATCTCTAACAGGTTTTGCTCTTGCCTTCAGCATGTTTGGACTGAGATTAAACAGCATGGGAAAACATAGGCCAAAACTGATCAGAGGAGTAAGCAGAGCCAAAGTAAATAAAAGCTGATACAATAAACTTCAGCATCAGCCCTCCAAGAAAGCTCTCAAACACAAACAGCTTTCTCTAAACTTACAGCGAAGGGCCAACACCAGTTTGCACTCTATGAAAAGCTGCATCTTGGATCCAAGAGCCTGCTTAAGAAAAGAGAGGATGAAGAGGAAAGGTGGCTATTACCTTCAGGGCCAAGGCTCCTACCTCAGTATGGCAGCACCTGACTAAATCAACACAATCCCACTGATTAACACTGTGAACTCTGGATGCTGGCAAATTAAGAATTGTCTAAACAAGTAAAATGGCAAGAATCCTGATCCACAAAACTCATCATTCATTTGTCTTGACAACTACAGTTTAGTATTATATTTACACTTAAAGGCACTAAGAGTCATCCAGAGGGAGATTTAATGACAGTCATGCACTCCATTGCAGCCAATATGCTTGCAGAAAAGCAGACTAGTAATCAGATGCCCAAGTCAGGACTCACCTGTGAGGACTTGGATGTGTTCTTGATTGCAAAATTAAATAATAAGTCTGGTCATAAATTACATTTGTGCATTAATGGGAAGCCAATAGAAGATGACATAAACAAAACACTGAAAAGAATTAAAGAGAAGAGCATCCTGGATACAGAGAAACTTCAAGCTTTGAAATCTCTACCCACAAGTTTCTGTCACCTTCTGGAAAACAGGGCTGCAAAGGTCTTATGGTATAAACAAACAGCACTTGCAGACCAATAGGTTAACCTGAATCTTCTCAAATCATCTGAAGGCATCAATATTTCTGCAAGGCCCTGTACTTCCACTGACTGGTTAGTCTCAATGGGGTAACATGGTTTTACATCCAAAGGTGCATCACAAACCAGATATGAAGATACATGTTGTGCCTCAACTTAATAGCTAAATTTGTAAACCTGCCAGATAGCCATGAGTAACTGCAATGACAGTAATGCCTAGTAATTAATTGAAGTGAGGGCTTTAGCCCTTGGTACCAAAAAGATTTTTGAAGAATTATTACAGTTGAATTGATGAGTCCACAAAAAAGCCCTTTGCAGAATAAAATCTCATTTCAGTAAAAATACAATATGAGATAGCAAAAGTGACAGACAAAAAGATTTGCAAGCATGCTTACTCAAAGCTGGACTAGAGGAAAATAAAGGAAGGTAACTCCCCAGAAACTGCACTTTCCAGTTACCTCTCCATGTTTTATCCCTCACAAGATAGGTTCATCTCATCATCAAGAGACCATCTCTGATAAGATAGAATAGCTAGGAAACAGACTGATTTTCACAACTAATTCTTTACAGGAATTGTAGTTGTTTCAACACGATATTTATCAGAACATCTTCAGGAAGGTCATAAAGGGTCTTAAATGCAGAGCAGGATCTTGATGATGCTCTATGTTTCAAGCACGTGTATTTCAGTGAATGCTAAGCTTTGCTGTAGTCTAAGCCAATTTGATTATCAAGAGGAAACTAACTGTACAAACAGATTACAGCTGCAAGAACCATCTGTATTCTAAACATATGAGGCCAGACTCACCAGTGGGACACTTTGGTCAACACAGGATGACTTCAGCTCAGTGTACTCGCTAGCAGGTTTTACCATGACAAGAATTATTAAAATGGCAAAATCTGATTAAATTCTCTGCAGTTTGTAAGGAAGGACATTATTTTACTGTTTTGTAGAATTTTATGGACAATAAAATTTAAATTGTCTAGAAAATTGAAATGGATTTCCATTTCATTTCCCAGCACTAATGAACAGATCACCATTTAAATGACAAGTGAGCTGTTTAAGGGCATCATTTTTCTTCTACAATTTATACAGGGTAATGCATGGCCATTTTCAATTACTTGACTAAAATTAAATCTGTAGATACTGCTTCTAGGTTTTTACTGACTTGCACCAATATGAAGGCTTTTGTTTTGAAAGCTCTTTTTTATCTACCCTCAACTTACTTGAAATGGTTACCCCCAATTAGAAGCAAACTCTCTTTTTTTTAAAAATCTATTACTGAAAAAGAGCTACACATTAAAAAAAACCCCACAGTTAGGAAATTATTAAAGAAAGGAATGAATAAAAAGAAGTTGTTCTCCTTTCATGTGAAACTGATTACATACATAGCTCTTACTGTTCCTCTGTTTACCCTGTTTCCTCTGATTTCTGTGATGTTTTCCACAAAGCCTTGCAGGAAGGAAATCCAGAGAGGCTCAAGGAGATGGTCTTTTATCCAAACTTTCAGTCCCTTTCCCTGCTGCACTTTCTTCTGGGCTTTGTATCACTGGCTCAGGCTCATTTCTGTCAGCAATTCCTGAGCCAGAGTTTGCAATAACCTACTTGTGGCCTTTGAGAGTACAGAACTGCATCTCAGTTTTGCACACCGGAGCCATCATCCAGCACATACACATACTGAATTCTGGACTGTGCTTCCCCCATCATTGATGCAACACAAAAATCTGATGATGACAGTCACTTGCTGACAACTGCCCATGTGGCTTTCTCTAGTGTGATTCCTTTTGGTCATTGCTCCAGATCTCATTTAATTGGGAATATTTGATTTTTTTGTTCTCAATGATACATTGATTCAGATGGATTCCTTCTACTCCCACCAGATCACCCATATGAGAAGTTGGTAGCTAGCTGAATTTCTTGCAGAGTACATTCAGATCTGAATCCACCACAGAGGAAGGACCCAAGGCCTGCCCTGAGGCTGCCGTGATCTCACTACTCATTAGGCTTAAAACCTCAACTCAGCTATGCACTGAGACATGGGCTTTAAATGCTACTTCACAGATGTGAGCACATATGCCTATGATTAAGTTAAGGACACAATTAGGAGAAAGGCTGAGACAAAGCAGCTGTCTTTGACCACTAACTTTCACTCACTGATTTACAAAAGCTTGTGCTGTCTATGTAGCAAGATCAGTCTTTTTTTAGGCTTTGTCTTCTCTGACAACAAAAGAAAAGATAACAATTTAATGCTTAGAAAGTATCCTAATATAAAAGCAGAGTGGGATGATGGGTACTACGGTTTCATTGTGAAGTGAACCAGAGGTGAGTGGTACAGTGCTGGCCTCACCTAGCCAAGCTGACGTAAAAACTGCACATCCCTTGTCCCACACATTCCAGACAGAGATAACTTTTCTCAATTAACTGCATTGTCCCCAAATAAAAAACTAGCTAAAACCTTTAAAACAACATGAAATGTGTAACTGAGATGAAACCTAGGTCTTCTGTAGCTTGCCTGGCTTACACTCACTAGCATCCTTAAAGCTGACTTTGCTCCAAGCGGTCACACTGCAAAAAGACCACACATGGGCTGTTCAGAGAGGTTGCGTTAATCACTAAGGAGCATAAAACCTGTTCAGCTGAAAGGCCCACCAGCTAAAGTTAAAAGCATGGCTGCACCTGACAGGATGAATGGATACCAGAGTTAAGGACAACAATTAATTTTCAGTTCAGATCAACTTTACTGTGAAATGAAGCCCCTAAAGATATTGCACTTGTCTGGACTGCTTCTCCACAGCTCAGTTTGAAGCTTCTAATGCAATAACCTTGGTAAGCCAGGATCCTGGGGTGTTGTTACTTCAGTCACCACAGGCAGACTACAAGGTGCTCTTCAGCCAACACTGAGTGAGCAGCCAATCCCACCTTGCATATGCACATCTTTTACTTCTGAGTGCAATAAGTACAAACAAGTTATGCGACTATATCCCATGCAAGGTTTTCAAACACTTCCCAAACAAACCTAACAACAAACCAGTCCAAAAGCTTCCTTCTTCTGGTGTCAATAAATAGTTACAAATATTTCATGGTGTTTATAACACAAATAAGAATGCTGACATTTTTAATTATGATGACTAAAACCAATGAGGTCTGAGATAAAGATGACATTCACAGATGAAGACTAATCTGAAGTGGTTAAAGAATATTTGTCACTGGAATGACTAGGTCTGAGTCACACTTCTCCCACACACTCATCACAGATGTGCGTGCGGACCAAGATCAACAGGTGCATACAGTATGTACAGGAATGGGAAATGGAAAGGCTCACAGACCATTAGTGGTTTCTCTAGGGGTCCCGCTAAGGGAAATGACTAGTAAGTGAAATAAGTGAAATGACAGGTTAGTAAAGACTCATATGCCTTAACAAAATATAACTGAAACAACTGTTTGGGTTTATAATGAGAAAACATGGAATACTGCATGTCAGAAGAATACTTTTCTCTGGAGTAATGATGAGGGTTATAGCCTAACTTTCAGAAACAGGTTATCATTACTATACCTATGCCTCCAGTCTTGAAAATGCTTGTCTTCCAGGCTGACTCTGCTCTTTTGTTAGAACTCAGCAGGACTGAAAACAGCAGTAAAAGTAAGCATGCATACAGGTGGGAGTACCACATCTAACTTAAAAAAAAAGATAAATCATTATATTCAGGGGTAGATATCATTGTATAATAATCTCTTTTTCAAGTAAACATTACATAGAAATCATCTGACATCTAAAAAAATGTCAGGTAGCTGTGAGTTGTGCTTTGGCAAATTTGTTAACAAGGCAGTACAAAATGCAAATATATTTGCACATCTACAAACTTACGTAACAATGTTGTGACATCCCCTTGGGACCTTTTTAGAGAACTACGTGGCTTGTGCAGTGCCTGAACCAGTGAGGCTCACCAGAATGGCATTTGCAGATGCTAACAAGCTGAAGCCAGTCAACAAAAAGTACAGAGGACTCCCAAAGGTAATGAAATGCCTCTGTCAATAATTTGTAGCTACAAACCATATCCAGCAATTAGGCACACAAAGCTTTTACTTGCTTAGGGAAGAATGATTTAGGGAAAACTACAGCTATACTCCCCTGCAATCTATGTCCATCTAGGGTGTAACTGACACGTGTTTCAAATCTCAGTACAGGAGTAGAGACCTGAACTTGGGTCTCCCATTTTTCTCTAGAGTTCCTTCTCCTAAAGATGAGTGGGTATTTTGAGAGAAAGAAGGAGAAAAGAGTTTTTACTGTTAGAACTGTTCCAGTCTCCATAAATACAGCAGGAATATGAAGGCTCCGTATCCTCGGAGACTTTTAACCATGAGGTAACTGTTTGGAATGGGGGAAGTAGATAACTCTGGCCATAAACACACATCTCTCTGCTCTCACTTCTCCACAGTCATGTATTTTCTGGCAGGCATGCTCCGAGAAGATCTGCTTGGCCAGTCCCAGCTGACAGAGAACACCTACTACCTCAGCACTCCCAAAAGATCCCAGGAAAAAAGGTAATTTGATTTCCCTTGTGAGTATCAGCAAAGTCTTAGGAACAACGGGGATATAAGATGGCTGTAGCAATTGGTAAAATAGGCAGAACCCCAGTTTAAGTTTGCCCTAGCACATCATCAGGAGTCCAACCTCAGTGTAACTTGTTCATCACTGTGATACAGGGCACAAAATACAAGAACAATGGCTTCTCCTGAACTTAAATCCTGACAGTTGGATTCCAGAATCACAGAGTCTTTAGGATTGGAGAATGAGAAGTCCCGACAGTTCACATCTCTCTCTGCTGACACAACACTGGATCTACCCTGATCCTGTGGCAGTCTCAAGGCAGTCCTTAAAGAAGCATTTCCTGCTAATTCTTGAAGATGAAGGATAACTTTTGCAACATCAGAGGGCATTCAGAAGCCTTTTTTCTATTACAAGTCTTTCCCTTTTTTAAGCACTGAAGAACTTGCCTTCTGTAATTCTCTGCCAAATACACTATCACTGAACTGGCATCTACCAGATCTTCCTAAGTTCTTCCTTCCCACTGATGGAGGCAAAAAGACCTTATAGCTCATACAATACTGGAGACCAAAAGTAGGAGTTGGGAAAACAATTGCAGTAAACACATTCCACGTTATTTACAGGCATTGAAGTTATCAAATTATGAAGAAATAAAATTGCAGGAACTCATTTTAGCACTAAAATTGTGGTAATAACCTGCACGTTCATCTTTTAAAGGCTATGTGAAGAACTGTTTGTAAGCAGTGTGTGCTACCATGAATATTCATTTACTGGTTTTAGAAACAAGGCAAGGATAGAATGCTTTTCAACAGCTCAAATTTTTTATATCATATAGCTACTGCTGGCTGACAGATATTAATGATTCTTGACAGAATACTTATCTTTGATCTGTTGCTGTAATCAATCAGCACATGAGCACCAGGCTATTAAAATATTTTTCTGTCAAGCTCACTTGACGTGCTTTGAATGGTACACAGCCTCAGTGCTGGGTTGGGGTTTCTTCAGGTTTTCGTTTCCTTCGTTTGTTGGGTTTTTTAAAAAAAAAACAAACCAACATCATCTACCTGCAAACCACACAGCTAGATTTTCTGGGTAAGTGTCTCTTGAAGCTGTCCCCAAACACCACTCCTGACGTTAAGCATTCAGGATCCAGTCACCATGGTTTCAGCTCCCTCTGATAAACATCCCTCCAATAGATAACCATCTATCCTGCCTTTCTCTATCTACATATGCACACACCATTCTTTAAGCCATTTTGTCCTGTCAAATTCCTATCATCTACCTGGCCTAATATTACTCTTCATGCTTCCTTCCACAAGTTCTATCCTCCTGTTTTCTCTCACATTTTTCAATTTTCTATTCAATACTCTGTCTTCCTCCAGGATTTTGGGAACCTGTCATAGGAGTAATGATTTAGCACTCTCTCTGCATCACAACGCAAAATCTAAACAAACAGCTTAGCAGATCCATCAAAGAGGCTGCCAGACCTTCTTGGCCTCAATAGCCTAATGACTAGGAGGGAATCAAAGTTAAATTAGGTGGTCAGGAGAACAGAGAGTCTTCACAGACTGCAGGAGGGGGAGAAGGCGAAGGACGGGGTGAAATCCTAAATAAGCAAACGGGTGGATGGAGAATAGGAAAAAGAATGTTGGTTAGGTTAGGAATGTGAAACACAAAGCACTAGACAATAGCCAAACTGGTGACAAATGCAAAGAGAGTTTAAATGTACAGTTCTATACAGGCTTGCCTTTACTGATACAATACCCTCCAAGTCAAAACGACACGCTTCAGTAGCACCACAGAGGGAGGGAATAGCTACAGTGGTATGGTATGTGCAGAACACAGTAAAAGGCATTCGGTACTAGTAAGATGTGAAGAGTTAGAGAGGCAAGGCAGGCAAAACAGGGACACAAAGCAGTTTGCATAATAGTATCACACAAGAGAGCATGTGACAGAGCAGGGAACTCAACCCAAAGCTGCCAATTCAGGTCCTCTCCCCTACGTGCTGGCCCTCACTCTATACTTGTGGTATTTTTCAGCACTGATGAGATAAGCATCAGGCCTTTTTTCACTTTTTGCTTTGCCCTTTGCAGGCCATAACATCCATTTTCTGTGTCCAGAACCTTCTACAGCTTCTAGAAGCTAACAAGCATTGATTCTACCTGAACATTTAGTAACCAGCTCCCAAGAGAAAACAAAAACACTGTTTCTGGGTGAATCTCCATTTCTCTAGGTACCTACCTTAAAGGACACTGCTTGAGTTAGGATGACATTCACTAAGAGCAATAAGTGAAATGCAGTAGTAGGCTGAGCTTTGACTAACAAGTAGCCCTAAAAGCTTTGTTTGAAGAGCGTGTCAGCATTGTGGCTGCAACACAAGACACTTCAGACTGTGCAAGTCAGACCAGAACAACACAATGCCTGTAATAACAAATAGTACCATGAGAATATTGTCTTTGCTAGAGGCTAACAAAAAAAAATGCATATTTTTCATACCTTAGAGCAAATGCTCTATGATTTTTATTTACTTTCCTCCATGTTTTCCATTCTGAAAGCTTAAGCAATAAGTCAGAAAGATGAAAGAATAAACTCTTTAGAACAAGCCAAGGGAACCAGACAACAAATCCAGAGAGATTGCTGCAGAAGGACTAAAGAGTACCAAAATGTTGGGTCCTAACAGTATCCTTCATACACAGCTTAAGTAAATAGGTTGTCACAAGCAGGGTGTGAAAGAGAAAGATAAAATCCTTTGTGCTGCTCTGAAGACTGGCAGAAAAGGGCTTCAAGAACTCCTGCCCAGCCACAAATCTCTTCATAGCATTTTTGCTTGCCTAAGTTTTCCTCATCACTGGGCCATCTAGAGATGATTGCTCCACAGTTGGAAGGAGAGGAGATACTGGTTCTTCTGAGCGTATTGTCAACATCTTGAACCATTTTTCCTCCCCAGATGTATGTGTCTATTTGTTAGGACCCTTCTCTGTTTGACATGATTTTTCTACCACTGAAAAGGAAGAGATGTAAAATTCCGAACAGTTCTGAAAACTACTCCACCCCATGCTTCACGTTAGTGTGGTCTGAGAAAGGCACAGGAAAGAGTGAGATTGCTCTGTAAGCCTTTTTTATTGAAGTCACCATCAGCATCCTCAAACCACAATACTCATGACAGTTTTCATCTTCCTAATCCAAGTGCGGGAGGAAGAAAACACATATGTGTATCACATAGAAGGCAGAAGATTCTTAATGTAAGTCTTTTTATACTTCACCTCACACATCAAGAATATCTTTCTCCTTCCAAGGCAATGACTGCTGCTATTGGAAAATCTCCAGCAGTTAATGCCCAGTCCTGACTCCCTCTGCTGGTACTTGCATAGTCTCCTCTTCCTCTGTCTTAGAAAAGGAGCAACATCCTCTAACGTTTCCAACAGCAATGGGATAGCAGGAATGTGTTGTCAGAGCACCTTCATGAAAATTTATAAGTATATTATAATGTGTTAAAAAAAATACTTTTGAATCTTCAGGTGTTCATTATCAGGGTTTCTTTCCTTCCTGTATTATACTAGGCTTGTGCTGTCTGATAGAATTCTACTTTCGGCTAGACTAAAGTTAGAAGAGAATCAAGTTCTGAAGAATATAAAACCTTTACTTGCCTTAATCCATGGTTTCATACTCCATACAGAAAGGACAACTGCTAAGATAAATCCTTAAAAACAACACTTCATCAATATTACAATAAGAGCAAAAGCACAGAGAAAGCTTGAAATACTAGAAGTTGCAAGCTGGAAGTGTGGGAGCTCATTAAAAAAGCACTGCACAAGAATGCTCAAGGCAAATGTCATTCAAACTTTTTTTACTCTGAAGTTATTTAATCGTCACAGCAATCGCAAGGGATAAGGCAATGTACAAAGGAATTGGCTTCTGTAGGCTTGCTGCTGTTCAGTCTTCTGGAAAGGTATTCACTGTTAAAGTGCCATCAATTTGAAATGCTTCTTGATTCTGAAAAGCAATCTTTCTAACTTGAGGTCTGATACTTCAAGCCACAGAGCATCCTCAACTGAAACAAGCCAAATGACATGTGGCTTACGAACGTCCGAAAAGAACAGAATCCCCAAATCGAGGCAAACTGAAGCATTCACCAAGTAGAAATACTTATTTTACACATAAAAAAAACATAAATTAATCGTCTTTGTGTGTGTTTATGTTTCACCAATCCAAATAATCCACCATTAGGGCAATATAGTTTTTGCATTAGTTCGCTCTGCTCTTTCCCTAGGCATTAAAAACTAAGCTAGAGGTGCAGTATCAGGAAAGTCTCTATTTCCATATAATACACATTTGCACGGAACTGCCCAGCTTCCCTTTTCACTGCATTTACAGTCACTTAGTCTGTTTTGCACAGATAGGATGAAAATATGCTACAAAATCAGTATGAAAATTTTTACAGACATAGAAATTATTACAATTGCTACAAGGCTGTGAGCAAACCAGTCCTGGCTATGTGCTCAAATACTCAAATTTAAGAGATCTGAGCTATTTTGAAAATAGTGTTACAGCATCAATGCTACCATAAGACTCAGTCTACCAAACTTTTCTTGCTGAAGTATCAATTTCTTCATTGCTTTCTTTCAGATAACAATCTATCCAGAACACCTACATTTCTCCTTACTTTCACAGGAAAGCCAGAATCCAGCCCCGCTTTCCCACCTCTATATTCAATGAATTGCTGTGAGGGAACATAAGTGGTTGGATTACAGGTGCTTGGCTGAGTTGAGCTTAGCTACCATCTCTAATGTTCAGCTTCTAGGCACAAACCCATTGCATTGGCTTCACTGTACAATGCATCCGATTTCTAAAGCTAGTTCCACCTCCCCACATCCACACCTCCTTATGCCTCTAAGTTACTGACAAAGTACCCTTGATGCAGGATGCACAGCTCAAGAACTAAAACAAACCAGCCTGTCATTATACGATGTAGTCTATTACCAGGTTCTTATTCAACAGCCCAACATGTGCAGTGTGTTTGAATTGCTGTTGCCTGGTCTCAAAAGTCAGTCCAAGGGATGAAACTTTCACACTGTCGTGGTTTAGGCCCA
>WBNH01002313.1:144749-208767 GCA_013401255.1 Urocolius indicus | reverse complement strand
ATTACATTGGACATATTTGAAGCTAATCGGGCTTAAAAGATGGCTTATCAGTCAGCAAGGACATTGTTGACAAGACAGTGGCAGCCTCTTTATTGGTACCTATGGGGCCAATAATTGACAAATTTTCTCAAGCCCGAAGATCACATGACTTTTTTTCACCAAAGTGCGAAAATGCTGCAAAGCAGTTTGACCTGACCATATCGGACGCTCAGGGTATTGTTTCCACATGCCCTGCATGCCAGAATCAAATCGGCCTAGAGGTAGGAGTCAGTCCCAGGGGTTTGGCACCATTAGGAATATGACAATCTGATATCAATGTCTATGCTCCCTTTGGATGATTTAAACATATACATGTCACTATTCATACCTATTTGGCCATGGTTTGGGCCACAGCCTTAACGAGTGACAGTGCTCCAGACGTTATAAGACATTGGAGGAGTTGTTTTGCAGTCCTTGGTGTTCCACGAGAGATAAAAACTGATAACGGCTCAGGATATATAGCCAGTAGAACATGTAAGTTTCTGAAATTATGGGGTGTCAAACACACTACTGGAATCCCAGGAAATTCTGCCAGTCAAGCCATTATCGAACGTACACATCAAACTTTAAAAGGATTGCTAGAAAAACAAATAACAGGGGAAGAGGGAGAGAGCCCTCAAGATAGACTTATGAAAGCCCTTTATACAAAGAATCATCTAAGACTTGTGGCAAACCGGATTGAACCACCAGTATTAACACACTTTGCCAATATGAGATCAGATTTGGATTTTACTGATAAACCTAAAGTTTGGTATAAGAATCCCGCTACTGGAGAGTGGCAAGGACATGCAGATCTGTTAATGTGGGGAAGAGGCTATGCTTGTGTCATTACAGATCAAGGTGGATTTCAGCAAAATGGATCAAGCCACATCAACTGAAAGGACTTAATGACTGTAAGAGCAATGGAAAAAACAATCTTGAGGAAAGAACCAAGTGATCCACCGTCAATCCATCACCCTATTAAAATGTAAACCCTTTCAACTGTGGCACCATGTATGCTGCTGTAAATTCCTCCAGCAACCTGTATCTCATTAAAAGAATTGAAGAACTTAACAAGACGGTCAATGGAAACTTGAGAGCAAAATGGTGTGTTTTCTACGGATGAAGAGATATTTCCAGCTTATAGATAATCTTCACAGATAAGCATGCTAAAGAAGTTAAAGGAAAGTCTGAAACTACATCCAGGAAAAAGAAACATCAGTGGAAGTACAGAGAATCCACCCCTTCTCGCCAGTGTGTGTCCCTCCTAGCAACACATATCACATTATGTTTAATTTGAATTTATGGATTTTTCTGCTATACTGTTCAGCGATGTAGCTGTTATTGACCTTTTGTTGTAAACTCATGGCCGTGGGTAAAAATACTTATGTTTTCTTCATGTACCTTTAATTTTGAAATGTGTCGCTGAAGGCTGGCTGGTCAAAAAAGAAAATGGGGGAAATTGTAGGCACAAATATGGCTTGGACCAGTCAGCCTGAATAAAGATAGTAGGGACAAATTAATGCAGCTGGCAAGCTACTTCCAATTATCAGAAACAGGTGGTGCAAGTTAATCAATTGGGCCCTAAGTGATCGATTACATGGCTGGAAGCAGCATCTAAGGAAGCAACTAGCCAAAGAAGGGTGGCTTTGAGTCAACTCTGGTGGTTGTACTATGTTGCCTGTGTACGTCTATGCATGTGCGTTACCCTGATTCTCTACATCTTTGAATGAACGTAGCTTGCTCTGCAACAAGGACTGAGGAACAATATTTCATCAAGAAGATTCATTCATCACAGGCTATTTAGGATTTTAAATTGGCAGCAGCTAGTCCTCAAAAGATCGATTGTGGAGCTACAGAAAAGAAGGTGAAAAGAAGTTTGAGAGGTCATCTAATCTACCTGATCTCAAAGAGGGGCCATCTGTGGCATATTTGCCCATGATCTATCTCTGAGTTTTTAGAGCAACAGTCCCTGGGCTGCGGAAACAGGCATCCCTAGCTTCCTTCAGCAGCTAGCTGGTTGGCAGCACAGTTGCAGTGCATGGCTCCCACTCTTATTTCCACATACTGGGATGCACTATCTGGCGGTATGGGAAAATTGGCTGCTACATTTCTCAATGCTGGGTTGTGTGAAGCAGTTAACAGAGAAGAATCCTCTTTCAGAGAAAAGCCCCTTCATGCACATGAGCCTTCAGAAGATATTTTTCTGGCTTAGAAGAGAGTCGCTGCTGAGCCTAGAACATATTGCATCATGTGGGAGGATTTTGCCCCATTCTAAGCTTCCTCATAATTTTGATCTCAATTTCAATTCACCAAATCAAGGATTTCTAGCAAAGTTAGATGAAAGGAAAAGTGCTAATTTGTACATTCAAGAATAAGGAGTCATTGACCAGGAGTTATGCATTGTGTCATCTTTTAAAAATGTATTTTGTTGGTTCTTTCACGCTCACACAAAACAACCAATGCCTGCACAAGGAGCGTCCTAGACTTTTCCAGCTTTTGCACACTGCATTGTTATCTGCACATCTCATCCTTTTGGGTATTTAAGGACAAGGCTGCAGCCACTTTCAACAGATTTTGCCATAAAACCAAATCGCTGCTTAGTGTTTTCAGTCTTCTCACTTGCAGGGCATCAGCTGATGACCAGACTGCATTTTGTTACCCCAAGCACTAAACTTAATCGTCACTCAAAAGTAAATTGTCCTGTAACATTTCTGTCCCATTCTGTCATTTTGGGTTTCTCATCAAACTCAACTAGCTAATACATGGTGATTTGTTTCTTTTAAAATGATTCGGGATAAAAAGAAATCCCAATCTGATACCATACCCCTTGGCAATGGCAGACAGCAGCTATGTTCTTATGAACATGCACTTAAACAGAAGCATTTTTCTCCTTCATTGCTCTGCCTCAGTTTTAGGTTCTTCTTTTTATCTATTTTTTTTTTAAATATATCTAACAGGCTGTTCAGTATCCTTCCTGTATAGTCTCCTCACTTTTAAAGAAGTAATGAAATTCCTTGTAGATGCTTTGCTATTAATTGTTTATAGAGCATCTATCTGAAATAAACACTTACAATGATATCTCAGCAAACATTTCATATTACTTATAGCAGTAAGTGCTCTAGGAAGTTTGTATGAACCGTTCCCTCATGGCTGAAATAAGCCTGCTTCATACTTTTCAATACTGTACTGCCTTGGGACTCGGTGCAGTAGATGTATATTTTAAAGTTACATAAGATTAACTTTTTATGCCATTGAAGCAAACTGGCTTTATAATTAAATTTATTTTCTGTTGTCTTTCTTTTTTAAAAAACTTTCTGTTGTTAATCCAGAGTACTACTTATCCTACAATTGAATTTGGAAGATAAAGTATTAAAAATCATTATAATAGGGTATGCAAGAGCTATGTTAAAATTTATTTGGTAAAAACCCTAAATGCTTATAATTTATTGGTAATTATGTAAAACATTTTATAACCAAGAGAACTTGAGACAGGAAGAGCTCCCTGAATTCTTATTTTTGTTTATTCTTACTCTTATGTATTATTTTTATTATTATTATTTTAAAATTCTCCTGAATTTTTATCTGTTCACAGAATTTCTTATGTAGAAATAATATTGTAGGTAAGGGATATGTTTCTGTCTTTTCTGAGTATAACCATTGAATATCATATGAATTCAGTAATATAAAAAGAACGGAAAATGTGATGACTACATTATGCATGAGCCTGGTATAGTTTGCTCCTTCCGACTTTGTCAGCACCTTACTTCTGCTTTTTCATTCCTTTTACAGCTGAGATCAGAGAGCAAAAAGATTCCCTTGGCAGGGGAGTTAAATTGGATAATAATATATTAAGGGTAATAGGAAGGGGGAAGTGGGAGAGTTTCACTCAGCCTTCAAATATCATTAATGGAAAGTTAATGATGAAATAGCAGTGAGTTCACATTTCTGCAAATTCCAGTTTCCTTTACCAATTTTATTTTTTTAAGTGTACTAATGGAGCAAACAACACAATAAAACCTCTGGAGTCAACGTCTTTATTTCCCTGCCAGGTTGGAATTCTTCCCAAGAAAATATCTACTACTATCATATTTTGTTACTTTAGAATGTCCCAGGAAATGTTTAATGTGAAACAGAAAAAATCATATTCTGAACAGATGAAATGGAGCTTTTTAATATTTACATCTTCCCAAGTTATTCCTTCTCTACATTAGGGACAAGATACTAGATACTTAAACTGCTACAAGTTCCTTTGTTTTCCAACTCAGGAAAACATTCTTATTCAGAGCAGCAATTAAGTAAATGTTTCAGTGCTCTGTCACTCTCTAGGTGTTAAATTTTTGGCTACTCTAAATTTTACCCTTTTTTACCCTTTTTTTCCTTCAAGTCACCCAGTTTGGGTAGTTTTTGTTTTTGTTTTTGTTTTTATTTACTAAGAGTGTTCTAGTGAATGCATTCCCAGAACCAAACGAATTGTGGTCACCACTCTCATATCTGCCCACATTATTTAAAAAGTTGGAGGCATTTAATTTTGCACCAGAATTTGCATGATCACTTTTTAAGAAGAAGCTGGAAGAGGAGGTTTCTTCCTCCATCTTCTTCCTGCTTCTTCCTTTCTGCCTTCCTTTCTGCCTCTTCTTCTGGCTGGTGGTGGTGCAAGGAGTAGGAACAGTGAGAGAAACAACCATGCTGACTCCAAGGTCAGTGATGAAAGAGAGGAGGAGATGTACCAGAGCAGAGACTCCCCTGCATTCTGTGGAGAGAACTGGTGAAGCTGAGATTAATTTTCACGTCTTTAAAGATTCCACATCAGCGGCAGAGACTCATTTTGATAAAGCTGAGCCCGGACCAGGGGCAGTTACTATGTCCAGAGGAGGCCATGTCCCGTGGGAGGGACTCAATCACTTCACTACAGACCTCGAGCCAGGGGCAGTGATTTTCTTCTTTAAAACTATGGCTGGAAGAGGCCGTGTCCTGAGGGAGGGACACAATATCCACAGCTGTAACTGCAGGAAGGAACCCACAATCAAGCAGTTCTTTAAACTTATGTCCAGAAGAGGCCTTTTCCCAAGAGAGGGACCCTACAACTGCAGAAACTGCAACCGTGGTGAGGAATCCATGCCAGAGATATACACCAAGGACTCCATCCTGTGTGAGAGACCCTGTATTGGTGGAAGCCGCAGCTGCTGGGTACAGCCCACACCAGAGAAGTTTGTTAAGGACTGTGTCCCAGGCAGGAACCCTGTATTGGAGCAGGGGAAGAATGCTAGGAGTTGTCCTCATCTGAGAAGACAGAAGCAGCAGAGCCCATCTGTGAGAGACTGACCACATTCCCCATTCCCTGCCTCCCCTGAGCCGTTGAGCGAGGAGGAGGTAGAGATATCGGGAGCAGTGAGCTGGGGATGGGAAGAAAGGAGGGATGGAGGAGGGAGATCTTAAAGTGGTGGTTGCAATTTTCTCATCGTCCTACTCTCTTTTTGCTTTTATTCCATTCTGTTTCTTGTAGAATAAACTTTCCTACTTTCCTCTCTAAGTAGAGTACTGGAGTTTGTTTTGCCCGGAACTGTAATTGGCAGTGAGCCCTCCCTGCCCTTGTCTTAATCCACAACAACCTTGCTTATCTTTTTTTTACTCCCATTTTGCTGGGCCTCTGCCATCCTAATGAGGGTGGGGGTGAATGTGGGCACCAAGCAAGAGACCGTCATGGTGCTGCTGTGCTAGCTGGGCCAAACCACGACAGGCTGCTACCACAACCATGATCTCAGAATTCTATTTTCTAATGATATTCTAATATTTGGCTTGCAGACCACAAAGCTATTGCACAGTTATCATAAAATGATGAATGTGGGAAGGTAAAGCAGGCCTCCAATCCTATGACTTACCACCTTATGATTATTTAAAAGTTCTTGACTTAGTCTATGTATTGATATGCAATGCTAAACTCCTGAAAAATTAAAATTTTAGAAGGAGGATGATTTCACATTGTATTACTGCATAATGAAATGACAGAACCTTCAAATTCAATTAGATAGCTTCATGCTTTTCACCAAAAATCAGGCCATTAAGAGAAACAGCATGGCTTTAAAGCATCACTTGTTGACGCGTTTCATCCTCTAACACTACACAAATTAAGTGAGTGAGACTCTCTTTTCTCTTTAAGGTTACGTTGAGATATCGAACACTTTTACAAGCTTTTTTCTAGGTCATTTAGAGTTCTGAAACAACGTTTCCCAAGCGGGTTCTTTGGCAGGGGCAAGAATATAAAAAATGTCCAGTATTCAAAAGGTATAGTTTAAAAAGATCTAACGTTATATCCTCAAAAGCAGTAAGTCACTGGCACACTTCACAGTTTGGAAAACTTGTCTTAAACAGCATACAGAATAGACTAATGGTGCACTGGTCATTTTCAACCTGGAACGAGGCTCCAGTATGTCATTACCTGCTGTGGTTTTCTGACTGCAGTGTTTTAAAGAAAAGTGTAATTATAGTGCACATATATCTTCAATAACATGGATTATTCTCTAGCCTCCAACATATAACTTCTACAAACATGATCTAGAAATTGTTGAGGATTATACAAAAAAATATGAATTATTAACATTGCCTGCTGAGGTCCTAGGACAAAAACAGTTGCAAATGCTCAGGAACAAGGTTTTAGGAAAGGTTTCAACATTTCACTACATACAGAGTTCTGTCATCGGAAGCTGAGTATTAAACAAATGCATTAATCCTTGCTGAGAAAGGAGATGAGGATTCTGTGTTGACTTCCCAGCTGCCGCTCCTAGTGCCAAGCAGGTTTGCAACAATAAACCTGAAATTTTTTATTCAACAGAGAATCCAAGTCAAATTGACACAGTACACAAAATTAAACCCAGCTGTCACTTCAGAAATAAAGCCTTTGAAATCAGAAGTGGACACTTTAACTAATTTTGGCCTGTAGGAAAAAGTATCTTTTTAGATAACAATAAAGTGTCTAAATTCTCATTTCAGCTATGAACTTCTAGAGTATAGCAAGTTCATAAATATAATACCATGCAGATCGCATTCAAAGTTTCGTGGGGTAAAAAAGGAAATTAATAAATTGTGTGTTTTCTTGTTTTGAAAAAAAAGCTGAAGCATTTGTGTTATGCATTTCTACATAGCCAGAGACAGCTTATCATCATACACCCACCAGATAATAAGCTGGTATTCTCACTTTAACTTCCTACCCAATAAAAAACCTTCATATGTGGCATTTTTGGGGAGGAACTGAACATTTTCAGTCCTGCTTCTGGTTACCTTCAGGATTAAGTGGCATTTCCTCATCAGCTGTGGTGTCTGGACCCCATCTATGAGCACTCCACATGTGATCAGTGTAACAGCTCATGCTGGAAACTAGAGGCAGTTATGGATTATGTGAATGTGGCTAAAGCCCAAAAGTCTGGGTTTGTGTAGTGTGAGGTGCATGCTTTAAACCTCCTCTTCACCTTCTGCTCAGAGGTCTGCATACTTGGCCTCACACTGCATTTGTACACCAGCCTGAGACCCCAGTCTCACATATGGTTCACACACAGTAATGGTGCTGTTTAATCCCTGAGGAGAGAGGAGCATGGCTGTTCTCATTACAGTGCGTAGGGCCTTTAATTGAAGCACAGTATTTGCCATGATGTAGAGGCCGTGGAGAATGGCCACCACTTGCCACTATCACGCTGCCTGTGTGTGGGGAAGGGCTGGTGGGTAGCAGCTCTCGCGTGAAGTTGGGGCTAGGGTGTATGTCCACATTGTGGCAGGAAGAGACGGGTAGGGCTGAGGGCTCTGCCTGCTGGTGAGCTGTGGCTTCAACCCTCCCTGTTTTGGAAGAAACTGTGTTCCCCTCACAGAAAATGGTGTCCACACACTGCTGCTACTGAAAGGCTGGGGGAGAAACACAAGCAGAAGCATTGCAGCCTGCCTGTGCTGACACCTCCACCCAATACTGAAATATCTGTCCAGACCTTGTGCTGCATGGACCTCCAGCACATGGAAGTGCACCTAGCATCTGAGGGCTGTGGTGGATGTCATTGCTGTAGGTGTGTCCAAGCAGAACAAGTCTTCAAACAAGGAGCTATGTTACTAGAGGAGCTCAGCAGACAGTGCAGTACCTGGGGATGTGAGTGGGAGATGCTGTGGTGGTGTGTGCTGTCCTAGAGCTGCCTTAAGGCTGCGCAAGGGGAATGTAAGCCTGAATTCTGCCTGGAGCTGGCTGACAAGTAACTCAGGAAATAGAGACTGGACCCTTGTCTTTGCTTAGGGCAAAAAGGAGAACCTTTCCCTAAAGTGACCTTGTGTAACAGATAAGATGTTCTGGGGCTGAGGAATGAGGGAAATGTGAGTAATGTATCCAGAAGCCTACCATGCAAAGATGATCCAGCTACAAACCTACATTAGAACCAGTGTCATCAGAAAAACACATAAAGTATCAGTCGTTGGAGGCTGCCTGCTGAGAGATACTGAAGCATTTACTCTCCAGAGAATTTCTCCAAAAGCTTGCTGCCTACTGAGAGTTCTCATTTACGATGCCACCAAGAGGCTGCCGAGCCTGATCATACTGCAGAGTATCATCTGCTCCCACTATTCCATGTCGGGTCTAGTGACATTGTGACAAAGCAACTCAGAACCGCCAAAAGAGATTATGTGCTTCTTTGCAGCTATGATGAAGGGGTCAGGAACACAAGTGGTAGTCTCCTCTATCTTTCCAATGAAGACAGTATAGTAGATTTTCTAGAGGAAAGGCTTGCCATCCAGGAGGACCTGGACAAGCTTGAGAAGTGATCTGTGCAAACCTCAGGTTCAGCAAGGCCAAAAGCAATCTCCAATATCAGAGTGGGTGATGAAAGAGTTGAGAGCTTTGGTTTAAACTTTAGTAGGGGTTGCCCAATAAATTGCTTATATTTAACTGAAAAAAAAAGGCCCATGAGAGATTTGCTATGTCTAAGTAAAGATAATGTCTTAGAGTAGGATCATAATGAGTTAGAACCCTAAGATTTTCTGTGTTTCTGACTGTAAGCTTTGTTAAAACAGTGCTACACAATTCCTAATTATAACGATTATACAAAATAGTATAATAAATCCTATTAGACAAAAATGTCTGGGTGTTCTGCTTTTAAAATCCAATTTAGTCTAGAGATTGAGAAAAGTGATCTTTTATCTTTAACAACTTGGGGAAAATAAACTGGATTTTAATTAGGAAAGAAGTATGATGAAGTTAAAGCTAAAGGGAGAACAATGCAGAGAACTGAATAGTGTTCTTAAAAAAAATCCACTTTTTAAATTGTAAATTGATTTAAAGACCTCACAGTTATTATATGAGAAAGATAACTCCAGAGAAATGTTCAGCTGGAGAAGTGCTTTAGGAATAAACTGGGATTTATTTGTCAAGTTTTAGTTTATTCCATGGAAAGCATCCACAGTTGTCTGTGTGTGTACAGAGGGATGATCCATGCCCCAGATCTAGCACGGTGTCGTCATTTTGGCCCAGCCAGGAACAAAGAACTACAAGCAGCCACTCACTTATGGTCCTGGGCAAAACAGACATGACAACTCAACTTGGGGAAGAAAATGAAACTTAATTTAATCCATCATCAACCAAAACCATAACAGAAAACATACCCAACTGAAAGCAATACAGAGTAGGATGATGATGAAGAGTCTGACCAGCCTTTCAAGATCCCTTTGCCCCCACCTCTATGGTGAGGCAGGGAATGGGGGTTTCGGTAAGTCATTTCTCAATGGCTCCTGCTGCTTGTCTTGCCTCAGGGCAGGGTCCTGCTCCAGCACAGGGTCCCTCACATGCTGGGCAGCCCTGCATGGGTGATCTGATGTGTGTTCATCCTAAGGGCTACAGCTCCTCTACGCTTTCAAGGTTACAATCACCCCCTTGGGCATGGGGTCTTCCTGGAGCTGTGGGTGATTATCAGTCTTGCCAGTGTCCTCCGTGGGTTGCGGCAGCTCACTCACCATGGGCTGCAGAGGGGTCTCCGGTACCACTCTCCTCCTCTCTTCCTCCCTTGCTGACTGCAGGATCTGTGTAGTTGCCTTCATTTTGTCCCACCCTTCCATTATCTCCTACACACTACAAATTTCCCATCTTAAATAGTGATGGCAGAGGCACCAGATAGCTCGGCTGAGCCAGAGGTGGGTCCAACACAGATCTGGGAGAAGTTTTGCAAGCTATTTACTTGCGCCACCATTACAGCCTCCGTCCCCTGTTATCAAGCAAAAGTGGCTCCACACAAACCCATCACATATGGGAAATCCCTGGCAAATGCCTCCTGCCTTATCTCTGCCACAGCTCACAGTACTCAGTCTCCTGTGAACCACAGGTGTTCTCCAGCTGGCCATCAGACCTCCTGTTTCTTAGTTTTAGTACTTTCATTAGCCACAAAAGCAGGTCTTTAATGTCTTAATTCACAAATGCTTTAACGATTCAGGCATAAGGAGGAATGGGGGGTAGGGAGGACATAACTTTAACTGGGTTAAGAGTGTTCAGTATGCTACCACATCCTTTCCCAGTTCTATACTCCTCTTTGGTTATAGATGCTTTGTGGAGGAGATAAGGGAATCAGAGAAATAAAGCTCTTCAAAGAGAAGCTGAGCACATAATCTTCAGCAGTCACCAACTTGTAGATATTCAGACTGTAAGACTAAATATTTGCCCCTCCAATATTGCATCTTATGCACATTTACAAAGCTGAGGGACCAGCTCCTGTTTCATTAAACAGCGTGTCCTTTCCTTTTTCACAATACTCTCCCCAGACTGTATTGATTCAGACAACACATAATCAGTGCTGACTCAGATTAAATCCTGTCTCAAAAAACACCTGCATTTTCTGTCTTGTGGCACAAAAGCAAACTGAAGACCCTTATGATTTGTACTGTAGCATAGTAAAAATAGAAAAAATCTGCAAATATTTATGGGAGCTTTACAGCTCTATGTGAATCAAATACAAACCTGAAGTTCTTACTCATTTGGGCATCTGACAGAATCTAGAGTATTTTTCAGAGATATGCATTAGCTCAGAAATAATTGATCTAGGTTGTTTTAGAGAAGGGTCCTTGGAGCAAGGACCATTTACCCTTAGGGCTTCAGAAATGTTTAGTCAGACAATCAAAAGGAAACAAAAGTAATATTTAATCTCTATACTCAGCAACTAGAAATATAAAAAACATTTTCTTACATGTTTTGATTTCTTTATGGAAAGAAACCCCAACAAAATCCCCACACCAAAAAAACCAGAGCTATATGTGCTTTTTGTCCTGCTTACAGGGATAAAGGCTCTCCACCTAAGGATTTCCTGACTTCAGTATTTTACTGTGAATTACTATTGGCGAGTAATGGGCATTTTTTCTGAGGGTCCAGCCTGTGATCTGCTTTTCTGTTGCACTACTAACAGGATTGTATGTGCTTTTTGGCTTTGTTGCTGCTAAAATGTAAAGACTTCATGAGAATAGTGCTCTCCTGAAAGCAGCAGTCACTGTCAGTTGAAATGTTTTTGCATGGATGATTCCTGCCATTGAACACAAACACTGCCCAGAAAAAAAACCTCCACAAAGACCAGCCACAAAAATGACATCTTCTAGCAGGAATGACATGTAGTTAGCACAGCATCATGGTGTACCAAGTTTCTGGTGCTGGGAGCTCAGCTAGTAGGTTTGCCTACAGTACCAGCACAGGCATTTTTGCAGTCAGTATTTCATTGTTTTCCCAGATGAAGTGTACAAAGGGTTTTCTGCTTTTCCTTCTCTCCATTACAAGTCAGCCTGTTTTAATTTGTTCAGTTCTGATTGTCAGTGGTTTGTCATCACATTGTCTTCTGAATATTTGAGAAACATTAATGAACCACAAAAATGTGCTAATTTGTGAAAATAATAAGTACACTACATAGAAGGAAGGGAATATATTTATGCTGGTAGCAATGCAGACATGAGTCATCATCCTACCTAATTTACTCAAAATTAAACTCACTCAAACTGTGGTCTCCTAATGTTAACAAAAAAAATGGGAGATTCTCCATTGGATTCGTTAAAACATGCCCTAAGATCTATTTTCATCTCTTCTGATGGGCCTTTCTCCATTTAACTTCTTGATCAGCCATTCAGGAGGAAGCAGTAGTGCAAACTGTCACGCTATGCAGAGGGGACATCGGCGTGCCATGCTGCACTTGGCCTTGGCCGCAGAAACTGCTGGTTTTGCCAGAAAAGCTGAGCTTTGTTACACCCTCAAAATCTGCCATCTTCATCATACCACACCACTAGTGCTCACCTGCCATTAAAAAAGCTGTACTTCCTGTGTTCCACCTGATGAATATAACTGGGATTGATACTAGCTTATGTATGGCCTGTGAATGAGATGGAAGCTTTTGCCGTCCATGCCTGTGACGTTGAGAAATAAACATGCTCCAGTATCCTAACACCAGAGCCAATGCTGCGAAAGGGAGAAGGCTAAAGGAGCTGTACATGGTGAAGTGCTGTTCTTGCTTTATTACAGTTCAGTGTTAAAATAATTGCTGAAGAGAAAGGGCTGTGACAACTACCCAGACAGGGCAGCAGATGGGAAAGAATAAAGCCTCTACAAAGCAGGTGGCTGCTTGTTTATAGACTTCTGTTTTTAGGAGAAAACATATTTTGCAAAATAAATTGTGAAATATCCCCTATTTACTGTAAAGGAGGACTGGGATTCCTTACATCCAGTTAGGTTTCATAGAGGAACCTGTGGTTGGGGATTTAGATAGGAAATCCTTCTTTTAAGTTTCTATATTCTCCAGGAAATGTCTTAAAAGAAAGGCTGTGACTCCCAAGTCTACAGGTTTGACATACCTCTCTGTGTCTCACACCCGTGCCCATCAACTGCCAGAAGCCAGGCTATTATAAAGGTGGCTACATACCTAAGCCAAAGTCTTTAATTGGACCTCACATTTCATGTACAACCTCAAGTACACAGACTAACTCCCTATTGATGTTAAAATCGGCTCAGCACTAATGACTAGAGCAGAACAACCTGTATTGTCACTAGTTTAAATTTTTATCGTTTTGAGGCCAGAACGAACCAATTTGTAAGTCTATTTTTATCTCTTCCATAAACACAGCTAACTGAATTTATCCCAGCAATCCTTCCACAAGGAATGGAAGGAATCCAGCAGAATTCATTTCAGGGCAGCTGGAAAAAGTATTTCATGAAAACTAAAGCATCCTGGTCCTAGTAATCAGTTCAGCTCCTGCACAGATATCAAATGTAACACACTCCAATATATAGCTGCTGAATCATGGGATTGTTCTAACACATATTGACACAACACATCAATGGGTTATTTTGCACTTTTCTTAATAAAAATTTTACTACAGAAGCGATGCAGAAAAATTTTAAAGCAGACAAGAAATTCAGCTGCCAAAAAAGAAAGGCCTCCATGATGAAGGCCTCCTCCTCATAATGGAGAAAAATTAAGATAGCAAAACCACAAAATAGAGCCTAATTTATTGAAGTCCAAGCTCTGTGAGTAGAAGCAGGAAATTTCCTTATAGCAACTCTCAGAAAAAAAATCCCTCCTTCTCTTCAACCAGTGCTTCTTTTCCCTCCTGCCACCCCCAAACTGGCATATCCCAGCCACAGGCATTTCAGAGCTTGCTTTACCTTTTTATTCATGTTGTCTTGCTACATCCTCTTTAAGACTGTCGCTCATCTCTGTTTAAGGACAAATTCTCCCAACTGACATAAAACTCTACAATTTTACTGGAATAGGAGAACCTTAATCAGTTTAATCAGATGAGGAACTTACGCTTTCTGTCTGCTTCTTCTGTCTTGTCCTGTTGATTCATGCTTTTTAAACAGATGGATCCACCCTGTCTTCTGTCATCCTATTTCTGTAGGAGCTTCCTAGTATTTCTGCTTCAGTGGTAGTTTTTAATCTACCTCAAAACCTCTTCTCCCAGGCCTCTTCATTTTGTTCAGTCCATTATTCTACCAGTACCTCACCAAAAATATTCTGAATTAGGTGATTAATTTAATTTTTTATTTCACTAACAGAAGAAGGAAGAAGCAGGAAGAAAATGAAGGAAGTGTGATCGTGGAGGCATCTAATTGGCTCAGCCCCAGAAGTGGGTCTGGCTCAGAGCTGGGGAGAGTTGCAAACTCAAAAAAGGTGCCATCTTTACAGCCCCTTCCCCCTTACCAGAAAAGGCTGTCATGTCAAATCATGACAAGGTATTAGAGAAAGAAGCTGCCTTTTTCCATTTTTAATGTGGGTGATAGAACTGAAAGAAAATGAGAACTTCACCAATCTCAAAAGAAAATTTGTTTGCCATCCTGAATGAATAGACATGCTATCAGCAGTTATTTTTACCTAGCCCATCATTTTACAGCTAGTGCAATCTAACAAAACAAGACTGGTTTTGTGAGAAAGTGGCTGCATACTATGTTTCCATAGGCTTTATCCTACACAACTGACCATATAATACAAATTATACTCTCTTCTACAGGTCTGTCAGAGAGAGAAAGCCAACATCTCAAATCAGCACACTGCAGAACATTTTAAGCATCATGAGTAAATTTTGTTACATATGCTGGTACACTCTGGGCAGGAAGCCAATAGAGCATCCCCCACCACACACACACACAGTCAAATCAGGAAGCATGACATTTGCACACAGCTTAGTTTTACATCTGTAAACATGCTCCAAAAACTCTTGCTCTCCGCTAGCTCTGAAATACTTTTAGAAGCAGTTTCTGGAAATATTGTTGTTTCAGTAAATAGCATAAATTGGGCACTGTTATTATGTAAACCATCGGAAACAGAGCCTTTTCAAATCTTGGAACTTAAGCTGGCACAACAACTTTATGTAAAGATAGTATTTTTAAGGACTGGGGTTGTTTACCTAAATGTTTCAATGCACCGTGAATTTTCCATTGTAATGAAAGGTCTCTATCAGGGTAGACACACCCATAAATAATAAAATAACCCCTGGAGGTTACTGCAATACTCTGCTCTTCAACTGATGCTGAACGTTAGCAGATTTTGGATTTAAAATTTGACCTACTAGCAAAAAACTAGTAGTGGTTGACATTTTTATTCATAAGGCTATAGTGACCAATGGCTAGCACAGCAAGGCAAGTTAGGTAATGATAAGGATAAAAAGTAGTTCTCTTTCCTCTGTTTGCCTGGAGGGAATGAAGACACCTACTTTTGCAGCTCCAATGTTGAAATCCTTTTTGCTTTCATGTGGTTACTTCAAATGTTCTCTGGAGTATTAAATGAGAGGAAGGCATTATAGTTTTTAACTTAGATGCACCATTAATGAGATGTACCTAATGACCTGAGAAATTACCATTGCTGCATTTTTTGTACTACTGTACAAGACTAGATAATCAGGTTGGGAGCACGCTCTTTGTGTTCTTAACCCAACAGCGAAGAAAGTTAAAAGATCATATTCAAACATATGCTTAATGGAGCCACAATAAAGGCAATAATAGCTCCTGCTACAAAAGAAGGACTCAAAGGGCATTTCTTCTTTTTTATTTTTTAATTTATTTTAAGAGCTGTAGTAACTATCCCTTGCAATTTAGATGGAGTTTGGCATAAAACTTAACAGATTATTTGCAAGCCATCTGTCCCCATTAAAATTGTCAGCATTTTAAAGTCTTAAGACAAAAAGTAACAAAAATAACCATCACCACTGAAACCACTCATTGTTTGGGAAAAAAATAAAGCAGTTTTACTTTAATAGCAACAATTGAACTCTATCAAGGTCCCTTAATGCAGTGACTTAATCTTGTTGGTATTTGAAATACATCCTTATTTCTCAGGTCAGGCTCCCTAAAAATGAAGCTTTATCTATTGACACAACATGAGAAGTTAAAGCCAATTATATTCCAGTACTATTGACTAATATTCCGCACCTGTCAACTGGAGTGTGACAAGTCTTATTCATACTGGAATATGTGAGCATGGATATGAAGCTCTGTTTTCCCCTAAGGGAAATGTTGTAACAAACATTCAACAGAGCAACACAGAGTTTTCAAAGTAACAATGGGATGAAAAGAGACAACATGGGAATTTAGCCTTTTTTTTTTTTTAAGACTTTCAGAGATACCTTAGTGTAAAGGTATTAGTGACATACCAATGCAGAAAGCATCACCACGCTGATAGCTTGTGGAGGTCCACATCCCAGAAAGTTTCCGTCCCCTGTTAGTCCCACAAATATTTTACCATGTAAATCTGCTCAGGTTGCGAAATGATAGTGGTCCAAGCCCAGTAACAGCTCTGGTGTCTTCGCAAAACAGTTCTCAAGATGCTGACTAATCATAGCTTCTTTGGTAGCTACCATAAGCTAGGAGTTCTCTTAACCTATTGGCTTAAGGCAGGGATAGGGAACTTCTGGAAAGAGTCCAGTGCAGAGCCACCAAGATGATCAGGGGACTGGAACATCTTCCTTATGAGGGAAGGCTGCAGGAACTGGGGCTGTTTAGTCTAGAGAAGAGGAGACTGAGGGAGGATCTCATTAATATTTGCAAATATCTAAATGGTGGATGACAGGAGATTGAGGCATTACTTGTTTTGTGTTGTATCCAGTAACAAGACAAAGGGTAATGGAAAGAAGCTGGAACACAAAAGTTCCATTTAGACATAAGGAAAAACTGTTTCACTGTGACAGTGAGGTAGCCCTGGCACAGGCTGCCCAGGGAGGGTGTGGAGTCTCCTTCTCTGGAGGTGTTCAAAACCCGCCTGGACACGTTCCTGTGTGACCTGATCAAGGTGAACCTGCTTCAGCAGGGGAGTTGGGCTAGGTGGTTTCTAAATGTCCCTTCCAACTCCTACTGTCTATGATTCTATGAACCAAACATATATATTGGTCACACTGTTTTTGTAAACAAAACCATAGGGAAGTACACACATCTCAACAGACAGATGTTCCTTCTGCTCCTGCAAGCATTTGTTTGCAATGCTTACAAAAGGTGATTTTTTTTGTGTGTGTGTTTTAGTCAAGATGTTGCCCTTCGTGCGTATCCCATTTAGCCTATGGCAGAGGTTACATAGGAACAGGTTTTCTAAAATTTCCCTTTATAAAATCATCAAAATCCCAGAATAACTAGTAACTTTATAGGGAAAATAACGTAGGGATGATTCATCCCTGGGTCTTTTGATTCTTTTTCTCCTTGTAAAACATGCACTCCGACAGTTTATGAGAGTGTTTTCCCTTCAGTAAAAGTATTACTGCAAAATGTGGTCCAGATAATTATATTTTTCAGCTATGTCTAAGTCACTGATTCTTCTCTTTCACTTACATTTATGCTAGCCCTACAACTGCTCTTTGAATTTTGGCCAGCCTCAGTAAGGTACTCTGGCCACAGGACTGCTCCACTGTATACAGGGTCAGTCACAGCACGTCCTCTTGGTGGAGTTGCTTGGTTGGGGGGGTATTTTGAAGAATGCTATTTTAACCTGAGTGTGCAATAGAGAGGAGAAGAGAAAAACACCACTCCTATTCATGATTGACTGCTGATTTGGGTGGTTATGTTGCTCAGGTCGTGCTCTGCTCACAGCCTTGCTCTCCTGAGGTGGTCTGCAGCTGGACGCTGATACACACCAAAGAGAAAATACTGGGAGAGCTGCAAATGACAGCAGAGTTAGAGGAAGCTCCTTGCCTGGAAACACAGCACCCCAATCTCTCTTTCTGTGCAGCGGAGAGGCAAAAGTGAGCTCTGCTCGTTCAGGGTTTCTGAATTCCTCATCACACCAACTCCTGCTGTTACAGTGGCAATCAAAAGAAATCCCACAGGGGAATCTGAGCAGTATTTTCTGGAAAGAAAATGTCATGCAGAAGGAAGGGGGGGGAAGGAGAAAGTAGCATCTTCAGGGTTGTACTTAAGCTGTGATTCAACTTTGAAGATGAGACATGGCAAAATCTCAATTTCAAACAAGTAATTTGCATCCTTCATGCACTCAGTTATGTCAACTGGCTGCACAGGAAAAATTAAGTGTTATTATTGCTTAATTATCAGGAGACCTGTGCAGAGATCAGCAATAATCTGACCTGGTGTATAAAATCCTAATTAGAATGAAAAGATCATGGATGATTTTAAGGGAAAAAATAATTTAAAAATGGAAACAGTTGCATTTTAGATAGTAAAAAATTTATTGATATTTTTGCAGTTCTCACCTTTCTTTCTTTTCCCAATTAATGGCAAAGTAGAAAATGGAAGAAATTATGAAAAAAGGAAAGATAATTAAAAATTTGAGACTCCTCTGTATTTATTTAAAGGAGCATGCCACAATCATGGCTACAATCTGTTTCACAGAGATATTCCTGCTTTGCTACATGTGTCACAGCAAAAAAGAGTAAAACTATTTTATCCTAATTTACTGTACTATCATGGAGAAGGAGAGCAGGAAAAGGGGCACTTAATTTAGAAAATGATCAGAATACCTGTGAAAGTCACAAGATAAATAGAGAAGTTCTAGAGCCTATGTTAACCATTTCTAAAACCTTTCTTCTGTTACAGTACACTTTATAAATCAGCTTAAGATTTATTAAAGTTGTTCAAGAATATGAAAGAAGCACAGGCTTTGAAGAAAATGGAATTATTTTACATTGTTAGTGTTACAAACTTAGCATGGCTAGTCACTAGGGATTTAAGAAACCTGCTTTGTAGTAGTCTGCATGAGGAAATTCAGCAAATACAATTTAATAAACAAATCCACAAGAATATGATTGTTTTACTATGATGCTACAACATGATGAGTCAGAATGCAAGATTTCCTTGCACCACTTTATAACGAACATTAGATCAAAAATGCTTCTGCATGCATCCATGTCAATGTGCAATGATTCTGCTAAGTACCTTTGAGAGAGAAGCCTTCAGTGGCTACTAGCACTCTTTTCTCCCCAATGGCTTGCTACAAATCGTCTCCTGCACCACAGCACAAGGCTAGAAGCTAAAAAAATGAATACATCAGTAATTTCTTCTCAACAGTGATTTGACACCCAGCTGATGGAAGAGGCTAACCATGCAATCTCTACACCTTAAGTTTTGCTAAAAGAGATTCTCTCAAAACACCCATGGGGATTATGGATTACTGCTAATAGCATCAATAGGATGGAGGATAAAATTATGGCAGTGTAGAAATGCTCTCTCAATTAATTTCCCATCATGTTAAAGCCATTATTATTGGATGTCATCTAGCAAAATGGAAGAGAAAAACGCAAACCCACAAGCCTTCCGTACCTTTGAAAGTTTCACTCAGCACATGATATAATTGCAGGGTAGAGTAGGCAAGCCTCTTGAAATAGTTTACCTTCAAATAGAGCTTTAATAACATTGATTTAAAGCACCAGCAGGCAGATTTGCCTCAAAAAACACAAGCATAGATGGAAGAAAAAAAAATATAAAGGAACAAGTACAAAGAGACTAATCTCTCCCTCCAAAAAGTAGGCTGATTTCTAGGTGTCAAAAAGATCTTTTACAACCAGATTGCAACACAAACCTCACCTATCTTTGTTTTACAGGTCTGTGGTATTATGCCACCTTGTGTAATGCAGCTCTTTCTCTAAAGAAGCTGCCTCTAACTACAGCTCTTCTTAGCTGTTATCTGTAGTTTTTCTGTGGAAAGATGAATAAGTTCAGAGAACTATGACAGGAAGCAATACAATGTCTTTGGGAAGGCTCTTACTTATTGTCATGTGTTTGCGTGGAGCCACATTTTGCTTGGTAATAGGGGGAGGGAGCTGCAGTACTGCCCCTGTAAGCAGTTCTTGAAACATCGCCTGACTCTGAGGTGGACCCACCTTCAGCCTGGCCAGGCCAGTCTGGTGCCTCTGCCATCACAATATAAGAAGAGAAATATCCAGTGGAAGAGGAGGTGAAGGAGTGGTAAAAGATGGAGGTGACCATGCAGTCCGCACAGTCAGTGAGGGAGAAAGGAAAGAGGAGCACTGGACTGCCACGATGCAGGCCGTGCTGGAGAGCCTGTGAGCTGCAGAGACCCAAACAGGAGGCAGAGAGGAACTGCAGCCATCAGGATGAACTCACATCAGAGTAGCCTGTGCAGGGCTGCTGGGTGTGTGAGGGACTCTGTACTGGAGCAGTGAGGACCAGTGAGCTACCTGCATGCCTTGAGGAGAGATAAACGACAGGAGCCATCAGGAGCAGACTGACAGAAACTCCCATTCTCTGTACTCCTGAGCTGTTCAAGGCGGGGAGGAGATAAAGACACTGAGATCAGGGCGCTGAGCACAGAAAGAGGGAAAGGGTAGGGGTAAGGTGATCTTAAAAGGGCTGGTTGTGCTCCTCATCATTGTGCTGTTCTGTGTTGTTTTCTGTTATGGTTTTGATGGGTGATGGGTTGAATTAATTTCTGTTTCCTTCCACAAGTTGTCTGTTTCCTTCCCCAGTCTTGTCTCTTTAGCCTGGGACCACAGGTGGCAATTGAGTCCTCTCTGTCTTTAGGGGGTTCCAAAGACCCTCAGTACTTTTGGCTGATCATGGTGGTTTTTTGTTCCTAGATGGGCCTAAACCATAACACTTACATATACACAAATATACATACACATTTGTATATGACAGTATTTATACCTTCGTGTATATGTGGATATATATTTAAACACCTACAAATGCACAGCCATACATAGTAATTAGAACCTATTCTTATTTTAGAAAAATCAAGACTTTCAGAGGACAAAAAAAGACAGGTTTTTCTCTCTTTTCCACACAAGCTTGCTGTCTCCACATTGCTTATTGCCTGCCACCTTCGTCACTGCCTTCCCAACACAGACAATACCATGCATCAGCATAAAGCAGAGATCTTGGCAGTGGTGAGTGGAAGTGGCAGGGAGGCAGTGCTATGGGGACAATTGAGCTGTGCAGAGAAAAAGAGATCCCTGGTGTGTGGAAGATTCCTTCTGTGTGTCAATCTGGAGACATGATTTCCCTTACTATAATTAAGGTACAAGGCATATGATTAAGAATTAAAACTCAGCCTAAGAGAAAATGTGTGCCAGGAAGAAGCGAGCAGAACATTTACAACAAGACAGGCAGCAAGAATGCAATGAGATGAAGCCAGTTGGAAGGGTTAAAGACTTTCTTGAACATAGCCAAAGAAAAATCTACATTTATGAATGAGGAAGAAGACAGAATTCTCTGGGACATATTTTTGTCTTTTCCAGTTTTGAAAATGTACAGAATATATCTGGAAGCATATGCACTACAGTGCAATTGCAACAGTCTTCTGGATACATACATGCAACTATTCATTGATGCACTAAGTATCCAAGGCAATTCTTATTATAAAGGTCAAAATGCCTCTTAGCTGTAAGAGAAACTGCTATGAGCCCAAACCTGCAGGGGAAAACTTAAAGGCTGATACACAGAAGAAAGTATCAAAAAGTTTCACAGAGTGCCTCTGATCCCGCGGCTTGGTTTCAGCTGAATAACCTCAAGAGACAACTGCTTCTAGCTCCCCATCATAACCCTAGCACAACTTACATTCTCCTGTCAGGCTTCTTACAGCTTTCCTTCCCTTTCCATGCTGTCACAACAATCTAGATGGCATTGATACTTAAAACTAGACTTTTTACTAACCCAAGTAGTTTGATATAAGGCAGTCACAACATATGCAGATTTAACAGGGTGGTGTTTCCAGCAACAGCTGGAATAGGGCAGGACACAGCTTGATGACATCATGAGCATGAGAATATTTTCCAATGTGGTTCAAAAAGCCTTAACAAAGACAACTGAACTCTAATTTCAGATTTCATAGAACTGAATAGAAGCAGGTAGTGAAATAGATCAGGTTTTCCCTTTAGCAATAGACTCTACAGGAAATAAATCACGAACTGATTTCTATATCTAATTGAAAATAGTTGTATTTAGATTTGAACTTGATTTGCTCTTTTTCTTCCTTTAAGCATTACAAGAAACTGTTCTAAGCACAGCTAGCATCTCAAGAAACTTCAGGTTGAGGAAAGCATTTGTCTGTTTGTAGGGATCATCAAATAACTTTCAAAATAGGATAAAATATCTTTTGGAAACATCTGCTTCTCAGCTTGCTTGGGCTGTAATTGTTGCTGTTATTGACAGCTCAGCAACATAAAAGATGATTTGTTCTTTTATGTTCGTTTCACTCCCTAAAATGAAGCTACCAGCAAAGGGTCTTGACTGATACCCCTGCGACCCAAGCTCCCTTTGCCCAGCTGGTCATGACCTGCCACTACCACTGCAGCTGCCCCTCTCCAGTCTTCATCTGCTTGAAGGGATTATTCAGTGGCATAAAAATATATCTCAGCCTTATTCTTTGGGTAGCTGCTTTGTTTCAGCTGCTAGCATGAATAGTACCACTGCATTAAAAAATATCTGCACTGATTTAAATGGTCTGTTTTACACAGCAAAATGGAGAAATGTAGACTTTATGTCTAGAGCAGGGGCATCTTCAGCTTTGAAGACTGTGTAAGTCTTTTAAGCATCTCTGGATGTCAGCCATGTGAAACTGTAAGTTACCATCTAGGGCATGTTAATAGTTTTATTTTAAAAAAAATGTAACCTGTAACAGAAAAGGCACCTTTCCTCCTGAAATGAAAGCTTCAAAGCAAAGGCATTCAGATATAAATACAGTTAGAAATCACTGATAGTAGGGGTGGGGAATCCCATACTTCCATCCTCAAGAGCCCCCTCTAGCCTTCATGTCACTCTGAATGGAGACACAGGGAAATTTTCCCAGTAACAGTGGATCGTCACTGTTTCTTGCCATAGCAATTGATGTTTGATTCTGGCTTTTTGAAAGTTAGATCACTGAAAATGCCTACAGCAGCTGTGCATCTGCTTCACTTCAAAACCTATCTGGTTTGGAAATCTGCATTTGTAGCTAGCTATCCAACTTCTTTTTAATCCTAATTTAAAAAATCTTACTACTGAACCCACCCACCCCACTCCCCTCAAATGACTTGTATGTCCCTTTGTTTTGTGAGGCACTTTCAGACACCTCCTGTAGGCTCAAATTTGACCTATACTCTTCTGCCAGATATCTAAATTCTGTGAAGAAAGTGATGGCACCGATTTTCAACTTGACAGGACTTTGGCCCGAGATACATCTGCAATTTAAGTGCAGGCGCAGTGGCAAGGATCTCAGTCATGTGAGTTGGCAGCTTCCCCTGGGCCTGAAGATCTGGAGGAGACTGCTCCATACCGTTACTATAATAAAACACCACGAGACTTCCATTCAATTTGAACTGAAAGGTTCCCAATTCTGAAAGGACACTATTTCTGAAAACTTAGAATGTATTAGAGTCAGAATTTGTTGTTCAAGCCACTATACATAACATCATTTACAATTAACCTTCCCAAGTGATCTAAAACAGTTAAAATAGATAAACCAAAAGTACAATAAGAATGTAACATGTATTACAAGGTAGACTTCAGCCCACTGACACCCTGCTGTGAAACAGGCAGGTTTTTTATAATCTCATGATTTTGTTCCTGTACAGAATTATACAGAATTATATCCTTACAGGGTTTGATAAGTCCATTACACCTTTGATGTCTTTAACCTTGTGCTAGTTTATTGTACTGAATTTATGTCAAAACAAATATTCCTGAATAATTGCCTGATAATGTTTGACTGCTGTGGCAGTGCTATGGAAGACTATGACTAACACTATTCTTCCAGCTTGCAGGTGACGGTACTTTGTTCAGCTGTAAGTGGGAAACTGAGGAGGCAAATTAAGTGAAAACTGAAGCTGCCATTTTTCCAGAATTAAACTGATTTTTTTTTAAAGACTAATAGCTTAAATGACTTTTTATCTGCACACTTTTAATTATTGCTTCCTTCAGTATTCCAGTCTTGACAGGGAATGAAAAAAAAGAGTACAAAATAGCAGGAGACACTGTCTTATTCCTGCTTTCATCAGGGATGGAAGTTTCTGGAATTTTCCAGAGGCCACTTTCTAATGCTGCTTTTTCAGGTTTCTGGGCAAAGGAGGTCTGCATTTCTCCCAGACAGGCCCAATAGGCAACAGCATGTTTATAGGATCTCTCAAGTGCCAAAAGAAACTCAGTGAGGGCCTCAAGCTCATATACAGGTATGTGGAAGAAAAGAGCAACTGAGAAACATGTTGCCAATTCCTTATTGCTCCCCACAGAGCTCCCCATAATAAAAATGTGTTTCATTTGTGGAGCAGCTGTATTCAATTTTTACATAGTTCCTTTCACCCTGAGTCCAGATTTGGGTCGTTCCTATCAGCTTGGATGACACTGCTGTCATAAACAAAATATGGGTGTGATAATAATAGCACAGTTGTGATTAAGAGAACAGTAGCAGTAGATGGTGTGATGTTTGCTAAGCACTACTAGAAAGTGAAACTATGGAAGTGCTGCTTAAAAACACAAGAGGCATAGTCAGGTAGTTATAAAGTGAGCCGTCTGCTACTACAGATGAATCCCTAATCATCTGAAGTCACTGCCATGCACTGCAGACTGCTTGCTAACTTAGGAAAGAGGAAGGATTACTCACTCTCCACAACTAATTTCTTTAATTAGCAGCAGACTAACCCAAAGATGCCAAACTTGAGTGCCCAACACAGCAAACTCAAGTCCTCGTGCTATCTCTTTTTTTTTTTTTCCTCTCCCTAATATCCTGAATAACCAATGTAGGATGAAACTACCTAGAAGCCTGCAAAACATGCCTTGAATAACATCATAATATATACAATACACAAATAATATGGTATATTCTATGTCACATAAACATCCATGTTTAAATACTTACAAGACTAAAAGACAACGACAATTTCCTTGAAAAAGACAAATTCAATAATAATTGGAGTCAAATGGAGTATCTTATTTGAAGAAGTGCAATGAAACCAAAGAGAGGTGAATGAATAATTTACACTTAGGTATTAGGAACCTGGTCAACTGTTTTACACTGATATTGTCATTCTTAACCAAAGATCACAAAGCCCTCAAATTAATCACAGAAACACAGGGCTGGAAAGACCTGCATTATGTTTTGAGGCAGAGAAGTATTAACATCCTTGATACACAAAAGATAACATAGCAAAATAAAGGAAGAGTGAAGGCAAAATAAAGTCTGAGCTGGGGTTTAACTTTCCTAAGTGCTTTTGAGAAGTCCCATGTCCAGCCCGACATGATTTATTCAAGTTAGAGGAAGAGGAACATAGAGCAAGCAGAGAGTCATCCTGAATCCCAGTCCTCTGCTCTAATTACTAACCAATGTACCTCTGCTCTCCTCCAGCAACTATTTTGTCTCACATAATTTAATAAATTTTTAATCCTTGATTTAACAACAACAAAAAATCTCTAAATCATTCCTCCCCAATGCATACACATTACAACTAACATAAATCAAGATGGAACATGGCTTTTTTCTATTATATGAACATGCAGTGGTGCTTTCATATCTCTCAGATTGTGCCTCTTCTGGATTCAACTTTATAAAAATTAGAGCTAAGGGCAAGCTTCTGGAACTGCATCAACCAGTTTTGGATCTCAAAAACCTTAAATAATTTGCCTGACAATACTGAAGAAGCGTTTAGTAAAAGAATTAAATGCAGCAAAAGAAAAATGAAAAAGAAATAAACATCTGTATCCAATCTTGAAATGCTTCAGTTATAATACATCTCCCCAGTTTCTAAAAACACTCTGTGCCAAAGGCCTTCCTAATTAATAGCTTGGAATTTCCTTACATGGCTCCAAGGGAAGAGGAGTGTATGTACTAATCTGTTATGAGCCTGCCTTTGTATTATGTAATACAACACTTATTTTATCCAGGAAGATTCATCACCATTGACACCATAATAATTGCAGCTTAAATTGCATACCAATGAACTTCTAACGCTAGCCCTAACTTGATCTAGCAACTAGAGTCGAACCAGATTTCTTTAATGAAAGCTAATCAGAAAATTTTTAATTCTTTCCTGAGCAAAACAGCACTGTTAGAAATTCATAATGAATTTAAACATCTAGATTACAAATGACCAGTTTAAAAAAATCTTTCTGTTATACAACTGTGCATAGTGAATACAAATAGACTGAATTAATTCATTCTCTACAAACAAACAAACACATTTCTATGTAATCTAATTATGTGGTTTTTCTTTTTTTTTTTTTAATGTGACTGTAACCTTAGTCCTGCTTACAGGGGTGCAGAATTAAACATTTCACCTGCCACGAGTCCAATGCAAGATGATGTAAAAAATAACATTCATGACCAGGGTGACACCTTAAGGACCATCTAAGGTTTTAATGAGAATGAACCTAACTCAAACTTTGGGATATCTTAGACTTTATAAAAGACTCCCTTTGTTAGATGGGAACAAGGGAAAGGACATTTTACAGCACATCAGAGCATTTTTTCCACTCCCAGAAGGAGAAGAAATTTCTGCAATTGCAAGGTCCTGCTCTGTTATAAAGACAAACCTTTGAAGAAGTGACTTCTAGTGACACACATTTCAAAACTGAAAGGTCCTAGACTCATGTGCCTTCCATTCATTTGTGGATAAGCACTGTCTGCCTTTGATTTCTGAAGGAAGCCATGGACTGGCAGCATAAAACTCCAGTATTTCCCTTATTTTAAACATTTTGCTTTAAAGAGAAGGCATATTCATAATTTAGTAGATTTGTGTCACAACAAATTTCCACTGCTGCAGAAACGTATCTGTTCATGTTCAAATCATGTGTAATTGGCAGTTTTTGACCCTTTTTTCCCAAGAAAAATTCCCTCAATACACACACGGGTTTGGGAGAAAGTACTCCATCTGCTGATGTTCTCTGCAGGCATCTGGTGAATATTGTCTTTTCCTGTGCTTAATTTGCTGTAGAAGCCTGTGTAGCCAGCAGGATGAAAAAATAATGTTCTTATTGTTCTCCCTCAATCACTTTCAATGTAGTCAATACTAGCATGCCTGTCATGCAGCAGTTTTACTTCAGGTGACTTCTATCTAGCCGGAGTATCCTGTCTAGAAGTTCAGTATGGAAAAGAAGGACGTAATATGTGGCTTAATTCAGACATCCATTAGAAGTTCTGCAAAACAGCAACTCATCAAGTAAGCCTACCAAGAATATCAAGTTCATTCTGATAGTTAGAGGTTTCAGTAATTTGATCTTCTCTTTCTTCTTTGACTCTCACCGTCACTGATGAAGGTATCAACGCTGCATTCTTTGAATGGGGCTCTACCTTAGACTAATCTTCCAGATAAACACAAGCAGGCCCATTGTTGCACTGTACATTTGAGAAAGAACATGTGGAACTTGCATTTTTAGAGAGAGTTTGATTTCAATAATTGCTGTGCACTAAGAGACTGTCATAAGTCCTGTGCACAGTTTTCTATCTGGGAGCAGCAGGTGCCATTTCTCAGTAAAATAAGAGATTTAATTTAAAAAGGAAAAAGAAACAAGTCTTCTTCCTCGGTCCTCTAAAAGCATTTTTCAGCTGTTACAAAAAAAAATAAGCACTAAAACCAGTTACTGCAAATTTTTATCAGTTTTTTTTTAAATGTGAAACTGAGTGATGTTAACAGGGAAAAAGCATTTTAAAGCCTTATTAGTTAAAAATATCTGATAAAACCACTGATGTTTTGACAAATTTTAAATATTCTAAAGATTAGAATATCATTTCAGATTCTGGGAAATCCTCAATGCTCTGGAGACAGGCTAGTGAAATAAAGTGATCTAGTCAATAAGTAGCCTTTAGAAAACATCACTGTATGGTATTAGTGGAGAAGCTTTAAGCATCAGCTATATCCCTCACTACTTATTGGTGAGAAATACCTAGATGTCAAGCTGCTTCACTAGGACTGCACACATCCACTGCCATATGACATTCAAATTCTTAGTGAAAAACCAAATGTAGATGTCTCTGTTTCCGAGTTGTAAATATCCCATTCCTTAAGGTGATATTTATATCCATGTCTATGTTTGCTCTGGCATTCAGGAGAGATTTTTAAAAAAAATCCCACAAACAAAACCATGCCAAATTACTGTTTCTCTCTCTTTCCCAGCCTAGCCAGCACATTAACATGCTACAAGTTGAATCCTACCATTTATTAAAGCTGGGGAGCCTCAGAAGACAGAATTGCCACTGCAGTATGCCAAGTGTCTGTCCTGGGTCAGCTTGCTTCTAATAGTCCCAACAAAGAGGTCAACAAGATCGTTGTTCTCAAAACACACAGTTTTCTTCCTTGAGTGTCATGTCGACAGAAATCACTGTATGAACTGTGGAAGACTGAGAGAAGAAGTCACTGAGAGACATTCTTGCACTGAAAGTAGATTTCTGCTTTATAGTAACATTCCACACTATAATGAAAAAAAAAAATTAAATCATACTGCTCTGTTAATTTAACTTCCTTCTAAAGCACTGAATTACATTAATAGTGTACATACGTGCAGGCGACTATATGCCCAAAATGGCACTATTGGCACTATTCTGATGCTTTTATCTATAGATACACGTATTTGCAGTACAGCTGTTAGAGCTTAATGTCAAATTGTGTCATGCTGGAAACAAGTGATACAACCCCAATCAGCAGAATCTTCGTTTGTTTTACTGCACTTGCAGATAGAGCGACTTTAACAGTCCACCCAAGTGACAAGTCAGAAGTATAAATTAATCTTTTCTCTGAGATGGTAAAAAACTTGAAACTCATCCTCCATTAACCTACTAAGTGCCCCAGACACAAGCCTAGCTTAAGTGCGTCTGCTTCTGAGTGATATTAGCTTTAACTGAAGTTAAAAAGGAATACTGGATTGTCAAAAATCCATGGCTGGTTTTAGAGGAACTATTTCCTATTCTGTTCTTTTAACTGCACAGCCACATTTCAGTTTTGCTAGTGATAACTGAATTTAAAAAAATAAAAAAACCTTACAGATTAAACAAACTCAGAGCTAATATGTTGTCAGGGTTTAGCAAGGAGTTGCTCTTGCTTGGTAACAGGGGGAGGGGACTGCAGTGCAGACCCAGTAAAGACTTCTCAGACTTTCCCCTGGCTCTTGGGTTCAGACCCACCTGTGGCCTGGCTGGACCAATCTGACGCCTCTGCGATCACTATTTAAGAATGGGAATTTGAAGTGCTTGCAGGAGGTGTAGGGGTGGTATGAGATGGAGGTGATCATGTGGACCCCACAGTCAGAGAAGGATGAAGAAAGAAGGAGCGCCAGACCATAGACGTCTCTGCAACTTCTGGTGAGAATGCAGGCTAAAACCCATGACGTATGTCTTACCTATAGGTTATATACAGTGTATAGTAATAAATTAACTGAAGTAATAAAAGGTATTTCTGGTATCTGTAGACCTTAATTTCCTATCACATCAACAGTAGTTACTTCTGATTACATCTTCATCTGTAACCTGGAAAAACTAGTGTTATGTTTTCTGTGAAAGATACGGTGTAGTTATTTGCCTTTGGCCTATTTTTTTTGTATAAGGTCAGGGAAGTAATTACAGCAAGGTAATTTGATGGTAATTTGAGGTTATTTGATGTCTTTCTGTTACAGGGCCTGTCAAGTCTAGTCCTTTCTAGATGAAGGAAAACATTCCCTGCATCCATACAATAGACAAATATACACATTCTGGTCGAGTATTTTAAAATCTGTTCACAGTGTGTGTGTGGTCCATAATCTCTCAATTACTATTAGTCACCTGGACCTGAACAAGAGTTCTAAATTGCTTTAACATCAAGTAAAAATTGTCAACAGGACAGTCAGAACATATTGCTCTTTGCATAAACAGTCACATCTCACTTGACTTTTAGTATTACAACAGGAGAATATCATGTTTCATACAGGGATCATATGAATTCATATTGAACATAGCAGTTATACATATCTAAAACAACATTGCCTCATGTGAGAATGCCATTGCTAGTTGTCTTAAAGAAACATAGTAAATGCCTTGAGAATAATAGAACACACTCAAAACATTTATCAGTAAACATAGATACCGATGTATACAGGGAGGCTGCTCAGATACCATTTGTCTTTTTGAATACACTTCTCAAAATACATTGCAACCCAACAACACATCTACACAGAGCCAAAGGTTTCTGAGTGAGAGGTTTGACTACATCCACCTGCAGAAAAGCACAAGGTTGTGCCAGTGAAGTTCTCCTACCTGCCTCACAGCTTTCCCCTATCAGTCTATGGAGAGAAGAGCAGAGCTTGACACTTTAAAACACCACCCGACAGGAGGTCCGACTTCACACCACTTAACAAGAAGCTGCAGCTGGTGAGAAGAGGGAGAGCTCTGCAACACAGGGCTCTCCTGAGATCTTCTAGTGAGAAGGATGTGGTACTGTATTTAGTATGAAGCTAAGAGATATCAAACAAGCTGAAAGTCCCCCCACACCTTCTAAAAGCAAAAGAAGCTTTGTTGCTTCTCTATTTAGAGATTCCTGATGATGAATAAGGTTGTCATCACTAATGAGTTGCCCCATTCCTTGGCCTAGCATCCCACTGCTTCCCAGAAGGCAGATAAAGACTTACCTGTCACTCACTGCAAAAACTCAGTTTGGGAAAAACAATGCCAGTAATGGAACCACAGCCTTGCTGAGAAGCATCAGCATTAACCTTATGAGATTTCTTGAGAATTTCCCTTCTAACCAAGTAGTTCTAGGCATGTGCCAGGACTTGTAAAGTATTTTTCCCCCTGCCCTTAATTGGTCTGTTTAGCTGGTAAATACTTTAGCACTGATTACATAGCATGACTTTTTTATTTGCAGAATTAGTAAGGCCTTTCACATTTCAAGCATCTTTCACTAGTAGTATTATGGGCTGGAAACTTGATATTAAAATAGTTTAAACCAAAGCACTTTCTGAGGGATTTGGGGGGGGGGTTGGGAAAGCAGGGTGGTCCTTGTCTTAGCCATTGTCTTCCAGGTTAGTCCCTGCCTGGGGCTTTTTCACATCTGCTTCTTCCAGCACACATTTTGACCAGGGCTCTTCTGCCTCATCTCAGCACAGGGCAGGCCAATGAAAGAGTTGCCTTTGTTAAACTTCCCTCTCTCAAACCCAAATTATATCTGCTTGTTAAACTGTTCTTAATATCTTTATATCTTTTTACCATTGTGCAAGAGTGATTCACCAACTCTTGTGTTTTCATCAGAACCCTTACATTCACCTTTGCTGCCTGAAACAGCTCAAATATTGTGGTGGTTTAGCCTTAACTGAACAATAACCAAACCACCCAGTTACTCCTCCCCAACTCAGCAGGATGGGGAGGAGAATCAAGAGAGAGTTGTAGAACTTTCTGGGTTGAGATAAGGACAGTTTAATATAACCCCACAATGAGTAGGCAGTTAAAATGATGGCCAAAGAAAAATGAGCAATGCCCAATGTAACTGCTCACCACGCTCAGCCCGACGCTCACCACAACAGCAGAACTGCAGTTCCCACACTGGCCACAGCCCTACCCCAGCCCAGCTGCTGCCCTTATACCCCGAGCGTGATGTCACATGGGATTGAACAGCCTGGCCACACCCCTCCAGCAGCAGCTGGGGAGAGTTAATTCTATCCTGGCCAAACCCAGGACACCTGGCTAAACCCAGGACAAATATCTTGAAACGTTTCTCCCTACACAGTTACCCTGCAGCAAGGGGAAAGAAATAATAAACTATACAGCCTAATTTGTTACCAGCCATTACAGATGAGAACTTTTTCTTTCATAGAATCTGCCTCTTCAGGTCTGCCCTTTTCTGGAGTTTGAAACCACTGAGAAGAGCTAGATGTGTTCAACCTAAATAAAATTAAGCACTCCTACCATAGACAATATTTTCACTGAAAAAGCAAAATGCACACTATCAGGGAAAGATTTAATCAAAATGGAAAAAAAAATATAAATGACTTTCTATTTTAGAAGATGATTATCAGATGCTGTCAAATTTAAATTGGTTTTACTTGACTTTTGAACTTTTCTGCAACAAAGCACCTGAATTCAGAGGCCAGTTCAGTGTCTTGTGTACAAGTTAGCACATGTAATCTCTGAGCACTTTACAATCAACTCTTTGAATCCTCAGAGCAAGGAACAGGCACAAGATCGAGATTACAACATGAGAAAGAAAACCCAAACCAGAACTAAGGTCTTAGATCTGATAGACTTTTTTAAAGGCTGCAAAGAGGACTAAACTGCACTGAGGATTTCGGTACAGCAGGACAGACTTTTTTTCCTCCAGAGAGCTACAGAAAGCTGTGCACGTCAGAGTACTGGCAAGCTCTTTACACATAGTACTGCCTCAAATTGTTGAGACTGTGCCTATGCCAAGCTCCAGACAATGACAATGCTCTAAACAATTCAGTGCCTGTTATGGAGAAAAGTTCCCACATTTCATCTAAATTACATTATGTTTGATGCCAAGCAATTCAAAGCACTCACCACAACTCACATTGAGGCATGGTAAGTTAGAAAAAGCACATGCACATTGTTGTAATTTCAATGTGATGAGAGAGTAGCTTGGAATGTTACATATTCTGTGGTCTCAATAATTCAGAACATTACATCACTCATGCAGAGTGATTTAAGTCTATATTTGATTAATGATAGAAGATGGTTCTAAATACAATTATTTAAAATAAAACAATTATTTAAAATAAATTATTTAAAATAAAAGGCTAGACCTTTAGAAGCAGGTGTCTGACCTCTTTGCAGCTGTGAAAGAGGTGAATTTGAATACGTATATATACACAGATATATATAACTGCACATAAATCTATGTATCTATGGCCTAGGTACTCAAGTCCCTGATCTTACACTTGAATAGAAATATTATATCCTGGAATACTACAGGTTCCACAGATTTGTCTGAATCCTGAAACATTTCTTTTAAAAAACCCCAAAATACTGGAAAAAAATAACTTGTTTTAGTGCACTAACTACAGATACAGAAACAGGTCTTCTAAGCATAAATCTATTGAAGATGGTGCTAATGGAAACAGTGATTTATAGCAGCTGAGGTTCTACTCCATACCATTTAGAATTGTTTGTAAAGACTATTTGCTCATGCAGTCCTGTTAATTTTAATTGAATCAATTCCTTAAATTGAGAAGGGTTTAGCCTGTCATTGTCTTCTTAAATGACTGATGTACAATGATATTATTCTGCAAATACATCAAGTAACAAAAGAAACACCGATCAATAGAAACAGAAATATACATTTATTTAATTTTGGAGCCAGTTGGTTCATATTACCTTTAGTTTGTAGTTTATGTAATAACACTTCTGATTATGCAAAGTTCTGTTAATGTCTGAAAAAGTAATTTGGGTGATTTAGGAAAGAGACTTTAAAATACAAACATCCATGTCTTCTCTTCAGTGTTACATGTTTTCTTCTGGAATGATTCATACTAGTTCATTTTCTAAACCTATTTAGCTTATGCACATTTACCAGTGTTGAGTTCCTACAGCTATGTTGCTTCTGGAGCTTTAAGTTCTTATTTCAGAAAAAGATCCATTAGCCACACTGAAATAAAAACTTATTGTTCTGAAAGATACTGTTTCCCAAGAGCATTCATAGTTACACGGTTAGCTTAAATCACCTTTTAAATACACACCACTCTTGTCTCTCACCTCCTTTCAAATTTGTATTGCATTATGCTTTTTTACTCTTGGTGTGTTAACCTTGAATTGTACGCATGAACAAAATAGGAACACATAGCAAATGCTTCTTACTTTTCTTTAGACTCTGACATAGTTCCTAAGAACTATGAAATCTGAATTTATTTGTCAGCTTCAAGTAGCACAGAACAGAACCTACCCTGAACACAGGAACACAGCATTAGATATCGCTTTCACACCATGCTTCCACAACTAAAATACCTCTCCAACCCCACTTTTCCCACACAAACATCTGGAATTCCTCATGTATTTGGCAGAGTTATCTTCTAAACCAGAAATGTCCGGAAGAGGAACTGACCTGGATTAGGTTTGACACACACTATATGGATGGTCAGCAGGAATTTACTCAAGATCACAAAATCTGTTGCTCCTCTGAAATAAAGAAACTTATTTTCAACAGAAAGCCTTGGCACCGCTTTCAAGATTTGAGCTTTCAGTGCATTTCCTCTACAGCTTGATGCAAACCTCACAATGAGAAGAGCGAGCTTTAATTCCAATAGGGACTTGATTTAAACAAAAACAAAACCAAAAAAAGCATGGTTGCACTGGAAGCATGCAAAATTGTGAGTAACTAAAAGGCAGCAAAGTACTCTGCAGCACTTACACCAAAAAAAATAACTTCATAGCGTCTTTCGGGTGACATACAACCATCTCAGGCTTGCTTGCTCACAATCATTGCTAGACTTACTTAATGCTGTTTTCTCACATTTGCTCTGTGTAGAAAGCACAAGTCTCATTTTATGTACTGAATGACGGAAAATGATTATTCCATTACAAAGTGAGAGAGTCTGAACTGACTGCTGAAGCTGATGGAAAGGGTTTTAAGCACATTATATTGTATCATGTTAATATCTTGATTACCTCCTGGAATTGCCATTTTAAACAAGTACATTAGGAGTAGGTGGAGATATTTAATAAGAAAATATGCTTACAGCTAGAAAGTCACAAAATAAAATAGCTTCAGCTATTCGGAAAATTAAGATTTGTCTCAAAAGTTACAGCAAATTTATAAACCCAAATTGACACCTCAATACTATTATTATTTGTTCAACATAATAAAACAAACTATCTGAAACTCATATGGGTGAAACTTACAGAAGACAGATGAGCCAGAGACAGATGTATTTATACACACATGAGGATTTACTTTTGAAATAATATTTTTAAAGAGTCCCCAGAAAGCTTTTCATCAGTGCATCACTGTTAGCCTCAATCTCTTTTCCTAGCTATTAGAACTGGAGTTCTAATAGTTAGATAAATAAATAAAATACTCTGATCAATCACTCTGTTATCTCTTTCGAGAAGCACCCAGACCTATACATCATGCTACTTGCAACCATGACCCTCAATAGCAATATATTCTTACTGTTGAATTCCGATTTCTGGCCTTCATCGGCAGTCCTTTGGAGACTGAGTTTCCCAGCAGCTGTTATTTTTGGAACCTTATTCCCTTAAAATAGTCAATAAAATTTAAGACACACTTTCTTTTCACTGATTCAGCGTAACATCATTTTAACTCCAGTGGTATTCTCAAATTATTCTCCCGAAGTATATTAGCCAAAAAAAACCCCTTCCACTTACACCATCAGACCATTAAATAACAGAATAGTCCAATACTTTGGATTAGGAAGCTGTTTTGTCCTGAAAGCTGCAACTGACCTTTTTGATGACCTGACAAGGTCACGTCATTGCTGTCATCTTATTCCTCCTCCTGCTTTTGTCTGTCTGTCAGAACTTACTGTAGTATCTGTGTGATATGGGATGTCTGTTACCATGCATTTATACAGTGCCTGTCACACTAGTGTTTCTGTTTTTACTGGACATTTAAAAAAATACTTAAAAAAAAAAAAGAGTACAAATCTGACCTCTCCATTGCTCTTCGTCTAGCTTGTGTGAAATACCCTGGACTACACTGTTGTGTTTTGGTCACATGCATTAATCTTACAGCAGAATATCCCAGTTTCATATATGCAAGAACCATGAGTTCAGAAATAGCATATCAGGTCTTACTGTAAGTATAATATGACGCAGAGTGCAGATCAATATATTACTGCACCTGCTAACTACAATGCAGAGTACAATCAAATCATTATTTTTAGCTCTTCGTAATTATGGGATCTTAATTTCATCATTTTAAAGGTGAAGTGTTTGAAAAACAATCTCATCAGCTGCTGTGTGAGCCCATGCCAGTGTGCAGTTGTAGCAGACAACCAGCCACGCACAGGCTCCCCACGAGCTCATTTTCTGATCACAGGCCAGAGGTGTTGAAATTGCTCTGCTCCCTCTGCCCTGAGCAGTGGCTCACTGCAAAGGTAGAAGTGCTTCTTCTGCTGACCTTTCTAGAGCCACAGAACATTCAGGAAAATTTTTGAGCAGATTTACATTTGTCATCGTGGTACATTGCGAGGCAGGCTGGTTGCAGTTCCTGCTCTGACATCCTGAATTCAAGAGACAGAGCCTAAATGAATTTCTTTTCGATGTAGCTGCGGACAAGATGACACAGGGATGGATTACAGTGCAAAGAGATCAAAACTGGCTCCAAACAATTCCCTGCTCCTTTTACGAATGTTTCCTCCTGTTTTCATCTTCTCCCTCCAAACTTGAGAACACAAACTGAATGAGACTGAGTGAATCACATTTCCTCTATCAACGGTGACAAATCAAAGAACTGAGCAAAACAGCAGTTTATGAAATGGAGAAATAAAAAACAAAACAGAAAGATAACCAAGATTTTAAGAAACAACTTTGGTAATAGCTATGAAATCTTTTCTAAAGAGCAACTGCTAGGACAAGTTTATTCTGTCCCATGCTTATCCAAACTGCATACGAACCCAACTGCACAGGTTAACAGTGGTTCATTGAGAGATTCGTGAACATTGAAACAATCATCTGTAACTGTCCTCTCTGATGTAGAATCCACTGCTTTTATTTAGTTTAAACTAGTCTCAAGTAATTGTCTTTTTCGTTTTCCTAAACATTCATTTCTGGTGTTTGAACTTCATTTCCAATGTTCTAACTTCAGTAATTGCCACTTTAATCTTTTGCAGCTTCACGTGTTCATGGTAATGGAGAATAATAAATGTAAATGTAACATTTAGGCCATCAGTAATTTATCCTGAGAGAGCAGTTCAAAGGGAGCATCAGCTTGAAACTATTGCTTCATTTGTGAAGTTTGAGGCAGGAGACTTAACTGTCATCTGACTTCAAGGAGTCTTTGTACGGGACTAATTATAAAACAAAGCCACCAGACTGGTACTGATTAGTTATTTATATTTTTGATGAAGTTATCTGCAGTTATTTTTTGATCTCTAATTAGAGGTGACCTCTATAGCAGGGTTTTGCTTCATTTTCCAGAAGAGCAGTTCAGGAATCATTCAATCACTCACTTAAAATAAATACTGCAGCGATCTTAACGCTCCCTAGAGTTGATTCTTATTTAAGAAGAGAAGAAAAACCATCTGATTAAGTTCACAAAGCTGGCTCACTGAGTGACTGAGGGATTTTAAAAAATATGTCACACAGATGGAAAATGTTTTCTAGTAGCATCTACAACGAGTCATGACACTCTCTTATAAATCCTTCATAATTTGTGACACAGAATTAACAGCTGCTTTTCAAGTAAAATATAACCCATAGGGAATGAGAAGAGAGGACAAATCTTGACTCTTTTCTTTCTGCCATTCTCAGACCAGGAAAGGAAAGGTTCCGTTTTAGTCATTTAAATGCTAATATAATTTCATGACCACCTGTCACTCCATAAAATGTTTTCTGTTGCCTTAATCACATTCTGCTCTCCTCAGCAGAAAATTAGTTGATGCTAAAATACAAGAAGATTATTAGGAAAGTTTTATTTTTTATGTATTGGTGTATAAAAGTGATCTACTTAGGGCAATATCTTAATCAAATGCTGATGTATGCTGCAGTCATTTTCAAACACTAGGGAAATTAGCCTGATGTGTTAAAACATTTGCAGCAGAAGTACATATATATAGATATATCCCTAACTTGTAGTACTTTCAGTAGGAAATACCAATATTATGGGATAAAACAACATTCCTTCAATCACAGTGTGTAAGATGACTCTGACTCTGCCTTTGAGAAACTTCTCCAGAAACAGAACTTTCCTGTATTTTAGGAAAAAGCCGTATACTAGCTGTCTTCTCAGGCTGTTTCTTCTCATTACAGGTAAAGTGCATTTTCAGCTGTTTTTACTAGATATTTTATTCAAGTAGTTAAGTAGAAAAAACATTAACATGCTCAACGATATTATTTAAAAAAAACAATGAAGTAGCAAATACACCAAAACCTATCTGGAAGGAAGCAAGTGATAAGCATATGGAAGTAGCAGTCCAGCACATACAGAAGACATGATTTTGCAATGCAGTAGAAAAGTTTTATCTGATAAACACTGACAAATAGTTTAATCAATGGAGGTTATCCAATTAGAGCAAAAAATGCAGTGCTATCTCTTATAATTTGTTTGATATCTTCCCACCTGACTGCCTTATTCAAATAAATATTTGCCACAAAGTCTTGGTTTACAGTAACTGTTAGTAAAATCCTCCAGAAATATACTTTTCCTGGAACTGTAGTGTTCTATATATCACTTTTCACTCTTCTTCTGAGAGGATATAAAATGGGAACGTACCTTTACCTGAATTATCTTAGAAAAAGACATAAATTTTTAGTATGGTAGAAAAATAATGGTAAATATTATCCCTATTCTTAGCAAAAATAATTAAATCTTAAACCTTAAAATTATAATAAAAAAGTAGTCTTATTCTTCCAGTGAGCTCACTATCTAGACAGACCAAATTCCTTCTATTGCTAACTTTAAATGAACAGCATGGCTTGAGTAGTTGAAACTGCAGCTAGGACAGGCAATGCTCTAGTTTTGGCTTTGATCTGTACAATTTGATGACATGGCCTTATTACTGATGCAACAAATTATAGTTCTTTTAATCTCAAACCTACTTCATTGTATTTAAGTCAGTTATTAATTTCTCATATAAACTTAAAGAAAAGAAAAGGCCTTCAGAGGGACTGGATATTTTCTAAATTCATATTCCAGTGCATAAAAATGCAAATTGTTCCCAGATATTCCTGAACAGCCCGGCAGTTCTAACTGTAACTGGTTTTATAACTACATTTAGAAATGGCTTGTAAGTTTTCTTTAGAGATTTTTCTTTATAGTTTAGAGGAACTGTGCATTCAGTGTGAAAAAAAAATAAGGCAATTTTCTAGGCTCATTTGGCCTTTCATTACTGTTGATTTGTGTCCATAACTATTACAATAAATCTGATATTTTCCAGTGGAAATCAAAACATTGCTAAGCATATATAACAAAAAATCCTGACTGTGCAAATCAAGTGGGTTTTTAGGGCGTTGGATTTTGTGGGGCATTTTTTGACATGTTGCAAGTCTTAGATTGCAGTAAGATAATTAGAAAAAACTCACAGCTCAGCTTTTCACAGAAAACTTGACTGTGTTGTTTGAACAAAGCTACGTGATTCTTGAAACAGAAGCCACACTGGTTTTGGAGTTAATATTTGTTTTGAAGATACCCTGACAGAATTTTGACAGTCCCTTTGACACACTGTAGTTTTTCATTCTAAGATCTCGAAACAAAATGTGAGAAACTATTGAGCACTCCACATCTTACAGTTTACTAAATACTGCAGAGTTTCAACAGTGTCTTTCACGCTTCTGGGAAAACGAGCTCATAGTGTCTTTTTGATCCATTGGTAAAGAGAGAATAAGTTAGGTTTCATAGTCTATGAGAACTTTGGAATCCTTCTGTAAAGATTCCACAAATGAAAGATGTTATGATACTCTACTTGTATGACAACAAATTTTCTCGAGTGATAACATAATGTTTTTCACAATGTGTAACATCTCAGTGTTGAGATATTCATTCTACTTTGTTATTTACTCTTGTTGCACTATCCTTAGGAATAAAGTGGTACCAATAGAACATGCACATAAATCACTTGGATGTCATACTAGTAGATATTGAAAAGTCAAGGTTTACCACGGCACTGGAATAGTTATCTCCTATATATAAAATGCTGGTGCCACTATTCTCCCCTATATGACTGCTACAGAGACTGCTGGCAATTCTGGATTATAACTCTAATTGTAAATTTTCAACAATTTCTGTAGCGTACTTTGAACAGATCTTTACCATGCAGACCACACACACTCATGCGTGATGGTGTTGTACACAAAGTATATAAAGTATATATCTCTGTGAGTGTCTGATAGCTGCAATCTGAAGAGGCACTCTGTTATACCCTCTTTGTAGGTTATATGGGAGAAAATAACATAAACTATTTTATAATAATATAAAATAACCTTTCCTTCCCTAAAAGAGAAGCTACAGTACATGCTCCAGCTTTTAAGCTTTGGAGCTAGTCCTTAATTGCACCAAGGCAGCTGCCATCTCCCTTTTCAGAGGCATCAGGCAGAAAACCCATGTCAAAACAAGCTTGAGCTCGTTATAGAACATGAACACCAATATCAGATTGGAGGTAAACTGTAGGCTAGTTTTTCCCATATCAAAACGGCAATCTGAGGACAACACAGTTTTACTATTTGCATACTAAACAGATGTTGCTGTTAATAATTTGGTGAATTCTGAGAGACATCAGCAGCCTACAATGAAATCAACATACTTATGCTGTCAGAAACAATTCTGAAAGAAAATACAGTAAACACAGATTAAATTAATCTGGGGGGTCCATCCAGTACAGTCAAATACAATACACAATTTGAATGGCAATGCCTAATTGAATTTTTTTTTTTTTTTTTTAAAGAGTATCACATATACTCAAGTTTACAGATTTACAAAAGCTAAAACAGCGCTAGTCCAAGAAAATGGGACTCAACAAGCTGAAATGATCACGAAATTGAAATCAAGGTTCAAAATGGGGTAGATTCTGTCACAACTTAGGGTTAGCTGTGAACCTCTGTTGAACCTGTTAAGAGGTTCAGCAGAATTCTAACTGAGGCTGTGAGAATTTTTTCCTGAACTGGCAATTAAAATAAAATTAATTAAAACAGAGTTCAAAGTTTGAATGATAATGAGACTATACAGAAAGAAGAAAGAAATGGGCGTTTGTTTTGCATGATCTGTAATAAGACATCCCACTACACAGTGGTATCTTTAAATTGATTCAACTGACCGTCAGAGAAGTAGCCAAAATTAGAAATTGTGAGCAAAGCCTACTCCAAAATATGGAAATACCCAAGGACGGCGAAAATAGTTCAAAATCAAAGGCTTACCTAGCAGAGTCTACATCGTCTTGACAGTATCTAATAGTGGACACTAAGGGGACAATCCCCTGCCTCCCCCCTGCCCCTTCCTCCAATACCACCTTTCCTTCAACATCCAAATATTTTCTGCTCAGGGGCTTACTCAGCCAGATACTGTTTCTAGGTTTTGAGTAATCCTCAATCTGTTTATCTTCCCTGAGCTGTCTCAAAACTATGTAAACTTCATCACTCCTGTGTATCCTTAACTTCCTAAAACTGAGCTGCCTTTTAGAGGAAGAACGTTCTTCGTTTGTTCTGAGCACACTACAAGGTTCCCTAGAAACCTTTCTGTATTGGAAGCGGGAATGCTCTATCACATTTCTCCAAATGGCTCATTGTTCTATTAACTTCTCTCACTTTCCCATTTGTTTCTTTCCCAGACTGAAAAAAGACTTGTCCAATCAGTCATTCTTTAGTAGGTGGACATACTTCCCCAGTATAACTGGCTCATACTTTTGATGTACAAAGAAAGATCAGTTTGCCTACTCTAAATTCTTAAAAAAAAATAGAAAATAGTTTGAATCATTACATCCTAAAGCAAGTTGTCTCTGGTGAGGCACTAACTTAACAGCCTGTTCCCTTATAGGATTTAAAGCATACAGTCCTAATGCCTGGGCCTTTTTATCCCACTGAAACGATGAAAAGGGTAACTCCCATGTGCCTCTTTAAAAACACTAGTAAATCCTTTGCACTGGTAGAAATTATTTGCAAACTGTCCTTGTTCACTGTGTTACCAAGCTATGACAAATACTTTTGTTATTACTTTGCAAAGTGTATTTCTGTGTTCCATACAGTTGAATGTTCTGCAAGGGTGTGTGCTCTGACAGGATTATAATGGCAAGGTAACATCCAGCTCTCACTGTTGCCTCTGTCCACAATCACACCAAGGACTTGGACAGTGAAACTGTACTCTGCCCTTCTGATTGGATGAGCAGGGAGAGGGAAGACATTATATTGGACTCATAGGATTTCATGCAAAAGTGCTGCTAGAAGATACATGCACCCTGTTTCTGCCTACTGCCCTTCCCAGTGACATGAACCAATATATCAGGCCTTTGGACCAGATCTATATATTGACTATAAATATTCTAGGTAATGACTTAATTTTCCTAAAGTTGTCAGCTTCTCGTTCTAAACTCATAAAAGCTATACTGCATTTGCAACAAGCAGCTATATGTTTAAAAAACAGCTTATGCTGGACAGTACCTTGGGCTCATTGGAGTATCTTATCTAATAAATCACTTTCGTCATATATGTAATTCTGCAATTCCAGCTGTTAATTAAATCACTGCATTCTCAATTTAAGCTCTCTTAGCACAAGTGACTCATGCTTTTAGTGTGCAAAGAAAGATCAGAGGACAGACTGCCTACTCTAAATTCCTTTGAAAAACAAATTCAAATCATAATGTCTTAGACTGCTTCTCTCCTGTGAGGCACTCGCTTAACAATCTATTCTTTTACATAAGTCAAAGAGCAATTCAATTTTAAAATCACAGATCTTGAAATGTTACACCTAGCCCAATTACCATTTTAAAAACTTGTGACTTAATCATTACAGTATACATAATTACATGTGTCTAATTTATATAAATACTACTTAAATGACAATGAAATGGGTTAGTTTCCAAGATAATGATATGCAAAATATAACTTAATCATCTCAGATACTGAACTTTATCACTCCAACTCTTGCTATTCACTGTTTTTTCTTGTGTTGAAGCACAAGTTGGCCATATTAGTTTCTCAATCAATGAGACAGTTGAAATTCAGTGTTTTGTGGTCAATGAAGATTAAAACTGAAATTTCTGTAACATGGAAATGAGAAATTGTTCTCTACAACATATCTGTCCTGAAACACAGATGCTGCCCATCACTGCGTTCGATAACATTGTCAATATTGTTTTTAAGACACAAACAGACAGTAAAAAATACAATTTCAAAGAGATACTGTGAGGATAGGTCCACAGAAATTGTTTCGTTTGACAGAAAAAGAAGCTGCCTCACTTTTGCTCTTCACAGTTAGATGACTCAACTAACTGCATTGATAGCTGCAGTTTTGTAGGTATTGTTGAATGCTAAAGCATATTACATTATTTTGCTGCCTTCAGAATAACATTTATTACAGATAACATTGGAAATAATTTAAGATTTGCATGAACAAAAATGTTAAAATCCCTCCACAATTCTTATATAATAAAACATCATTTCTTCTGCTTTGGGTAATGATTTTCTTCTTTCATATAATGAGCTGTCATGATTTTCTTTATTATTTCTTTTTTTTTTTACTGAGCAGGAAGTTGCAATCTAGTACTTGCCTAGGTTAGCTTGTCCCCGGTGCAGTATTTGATATGCAAAATGCATCTTATTAGTTTTCAATTTGCCACTAGCTTAGTTAGGAGATGCAGTTAAAATTCCTCAGCAGCAGGTAATACTTCTGCATTATAGAATAGTGGTGTAAGTGATGTGTGAAGCAAAAACATGATGCAAACTTCACTTAATCAGGTTTTACCCAATTTGCAATAGAAAGAGATATACAGTTTACTCACAACTCAGACACTGAACTGAAAAAGCAAGGATATTTCATTGTCATTATGAATAATCTGTCACAAGGTGTGGAGGGGGAGTCTGTAAGGAAATGGATTTATGGTACATTGCTCCATTTTTCATTGACAATACTCAAGAGAGAGAATATGAGGATGGCTAATAAGACAATGACTGAGGCAACAACATGGAGATTCAGAAACTGAAACATATTCACTACCCTATGAATATATTACAGAAGCTATTTACCTCTGCAGCATCAACTAAAAGTCTTAGGAATGAAAATCAGAGAGAGATTCAAATATGTAATTTGAGAAACTAGGGCAAAAAGAGCCAGAGGAAGAGATCTTCCAGTGGGTGAACAAGTTTACAGTACTGAAGATAAGGAAGGAGAAATGAAGCTTAGCATTTAAAACCAGCACATTTCTTCTGTTAAGGGGCAAGGTCATCAATTAGAAGTCACAGTACAAAGATAAGGATTTATGTTTAGTAAATTACACGTAAACACAATGGCCCTGAATCTGTCAAGATTTTTTTGATGGACATAGAGGACTATTCATGTTACTGTACTAGATAAAAGTGTCCTCTGGAATACACACAGTTGAGAAGATATCCCATGCAGGAACAAAAAAACATGATTAGACTCAAGTACCAAAATCTTAAGAATTCCCAAAAGACAGGGAGGGCTTAATTGCCGCTTATCGTCCCGGACAAAACAGACCAGGCTATTCAGCTTGGGGAATTAAACAGAAAATCATTTAATCCACCACCATCTAAAACATAACCATAAAACCCCTAAACATAACCAACACAAAACAACACAGAGTGATACAATGATGAAGAGCACAACCAGCCTTTTAAAGACCATCTTCTATCCACCCCCCATCTCTTCCTGTGGTCAGAGTCCTGATCCCAGTGTGATCTCCTCCCCTGCTGAATGGCTCAGGGGGTCAGGGAATGGGTGTTTCAGTCAGTCTGTTCCTGGTATCTTCTGCTGTTTGTCTCTCCTCAGGGCAGGTGGGCTCCTCACCCATCCTCCCTGCTCCTCTGAGGGGTCCCTCGCACACCTGGAAGCCCTGCATGTGCCGCTCAAATATGTGTTCATCCCAAAGGCTGCAGCTCCTCTCTGCCTCTCGTGTGGGTCTGCTCTGCAGCCCGCAGGCTCTCCAGCACAGCCTGCGCTATGGCAACCTCCCCACAGTCTCTCGCCCATCCAGGTGTACTCACCCAGAGCTGTTGGTGGCTCTCAGTCCTGCCATTGCCCTCCATGGGTTGCAGGGGTACAACCTGCATTCTCAGCATGGGTTGCAGAGGAGTCTCTGGTCTGATGCTTCTTCTTCCTTCCTCCTTCTCTGACTGTGGGGTCTGCCTGGTCACCTCCATCTTGTACCACCCTTACACCTCCTCCCATGCACTTCAATTTCCTGTTCCTAAATAGTGATGGCAGAGGTGCCAGATTGGCCCAGCCGGGCTGGAGGTGGGTCTGAACCCAAGAGCTGGGGGAGAGTCTGAGAAGTCTTTACCAGGTCTGCATTGCAACTCTTCAGCTTGTTGCCAAGCAAAAGCAGCTCCTCACAAACCCATGAGAGAAGGCTACAGTTGGTGTCTTTGAATAGATCAAGTGGGTAAAACCAACAGAGAAAGAGGACTTGTTGAATCTAGAAAGATAATGGTGGTTGGGAAAAAAATAAGTTTACACAGACCAAAAAGAGTCTTAACACTAACAAAGTACAGTTTTGAAAGAGAATATGTCAAAATTACAGTGGCTGGAATTTTCTGGGACAGAAGATCCTTTCTGGATCTAGTTCTCACAACTCATCTTTGAAAGGGGGGAGGAGGGTTGACCCTTCTGAGTGCCAGGTGTCCACCAAAGCTGCTCCATCACTCCCTTCCTCAGCTGGACAGGGGAAAGAAAACATATAAAAGGCTCTTGGATTGAGCTAAGGACAGGGAGAGATAACTCACCAATGACCATCATGAGTTAAACAGACTCAACTTGGGGAAGTTATTTTAACTTCCTACCAATCAAATAAGAGTAGGGTAATGAGAAATAAAATCAAACCTTAAAAACACCTTTCCCTTGCCCTTCTCTTCTTCCCAACCTTAACTTTATTCCCAGTTTTCCCTACCTTTTCCCCTTCAGTGACACAGGGAATAGAGGTTGTGGTCAGTTCATCATGTGCTGTTTTGTTTCTCCTTCCTCTTTAGAGAGGACTCCTTGCACTTTCCCTGCTCTAGCATGGGGTCTCTCCCACAGGAGACAATCTTCCATGAATTTCTCCAACATGAGTCCTTCCCATGGGCTCCAGTTCGTCATGAACTTGTCCAGTACTTCCAGTGAGTGCAGTCCTTCATGGACAGACTGCTCCAATGAGTGTCTCCTGCAGGGTCACATGTGAGAGCCTCACAGGCTCCTCTCTCCACATATTCACAGATCCTGCCAGGAACTTGCTCCAGCATGGGCTTCCCACAGGATCATAGCCTCCTTTGGGCACCCACCAGCTCCAATGTGGAATCCTTCATGGGCTGCAGGTGGATCTCTATTCCACTGTGGCCTCCATGGCTGCAGGAGCAGAGCCTGTCTCACCATGGACTGCAGTGCATGCTAGAGGCACTACCACCATCACTGATGGACTTGCTGGCTGACATTGGCTCTATCAGACATAGAGAATGCTTCTGTTAGCTTCTGTAATAAGCCTGTAACTCCTCTGCTACCAAACCCTTGCCACATAAACCCAATATGAGGGGAGATATTCAGCTCAGCTGAACTCTTGAGAAATTTCTTGAACCCGTGATTTAATTTTCTCAGATGCTAACAGTTCAGTAACATTTACGAGAAAATACATTTCAATAGTGACACGTTTTTGTATCCTCAAAACTAGCATAATAACACTAAAAGAAACAGCAAAACCATCTTTGGGTATAATCACCACACTGCCAACAGGGCAACGGTTTCCCATGCAGATCCAGCTATGTTGTTTGGTTTTTTAGAGCAAAACACTGTTTCCCCCATGCCCAGATGCTACCAAATACATTTTAATGACATAACTGTCTTGCCATCAGGATTTTGGCAGTTGCCTTGAGGTTAATGACTCTTCCTAGCACACAAAATACTTCTCCAGTCTTTCAGGTTACAGACAATATGCCTGCTGGTCACAGAAATATCCTATTCTGTATGTTTTACTATATATACAGGTATATAGCATACTTTTTGTTTAAATGATGGCACAATAAACAATGACGGTAAAATGAAATAACACCAAATGTTCCATAAAGTCAATAGGCTTGAAAATGGAAAAATTATTACTGGAGTGAATGACTCCAAGGCATAGTAAATATATTGTTTTTATTAGTTGTTTACAGTTGTGGTAATAACACGGGTGTGCTATAATGTTGTATACATTTATTTGCTGCATAGAAGATGTATTGCCACAAGCTATTTGCAACTGACAGTCCCTGCAAAACAACATTTGTAACATGAAATCGGCATATAAAGGGGCTCATCCTCATTAAGTATGCAACAAGGCATGACAACTCAATAAAATATATGGATGTTCTCAGCAAATGTCAGATCTATCTGCCTTGTGACTCATTATGATCTGTACTCTTGTACGTTTGTGCACCTGTACTGGGTCATTTTGCTGATAGTATCACTGTAAGACTTGTGTTTTGCAGATGATTTGGCTCAGCAGGCTAAAGACAAGAAGATAGGAAGGGACACACTAAGAAGGACTATTGTCTGACCCTGTTTTATTTCTTTTTTGTCACAATATGTGAAAGAGACATTTATTCCAAAGTACTGCATGCATCAGCTCCACATAGAAACTCAAAAAAACCTGTAACTGAAAAACATATATCTCTCCACTAATATGACAATATATAAAATATTTTTTTTAATGTACTTTATAGTGTCTAGACTGAGGTGAAGAGTGAATGCAGGAACTGATTCAGTAAGTCACTTCTAGAACCAGGAGAATAAAGCAATCCTAATTAATAAGTCACAATTACAATCACTACACACCAGAAACATAATAGGAACATTTTATAGTGAACATAGTGAAGACAGTAGATCTAAATTCTAAGCTTGCTACAGTGGGATTACTTTGATAGACCCATTCTAAAAGAAGGATTCACATATTAGGACTACTAAGTACAAAAGTCTTCAAGAAAATATTCAGAATTGTCAGGTCTTGTTTAGAATGTTGTTTTCAGGTCATTCTTTTCAGCCACATCATTGGTTACTGTGATTTACAGTAATTTATAGGTATTTGTAAAACAACTTCCATGGCAGTTCTTACTCCCTCTGTTTTAACATTGGGTATGGGGACTTCAGTGCATTTTGGAGACGGTGTCTGGAAGGAGAGTAGGTAACATAGGTCCTGAGGAATTCACAGCACAGCTACTCTTAGATTTTCAGATAAAAGCAGAAATGAACTCTGGCTTAACCAGATTTACTTCCTATACATGTACTTCTAATCTTCGGAGATAAATTTCAATTAAAACTAATTTCTAACAGAGTAAATTGGGTTTTCATTTTACAACTATCCTATTTTCACTGAACTATCCTGACTTGCATAAGCTACACATAGAGCTCATCATTACTCAAAACTTGAGCTATTTAACTTTTTATTAGCTTCCTAAAGACCTAGATACCAAACACCTAGAAGTTGTGGCTTGGCTATAAAAGTCTGACACCTGGTATTTGGGTGACTATTGTAAAATACTACTATGCACTGAAAATTTGGCAGACAGGAAAAGGTACTAGGCAATCTTTCTGTTAGTCACATCGCTTATGAGCAAAGCCATGTGCTTAGTCTTGTAGCTATCAAATTGGTGACAGCCAATCTTTATGTTTAGAGTTCCTATGTAACTCCAGGTAGCATGGAGTTGCAATAAAATGGATATCCTCTCAGGAATAATTGGTCCCAACTAACTTTTAGACACACACAGAGGCAGCGTTCAACTCTCTAGCGAAAAAAAGGAAAAATAATGAATTTGTGACATGACACAGCTCTCTTGATCCCAGGATCTCTATTCACTGGATAAGAATACCAAGAACCAATGTAATGGCAAAAATCCTACTTCACAGTAGTAGAGAAAAGGGCTTGGAAGATAAATATCTTATTGGAAACTATTGAAACAGATATATCCTCCAGCTGATCCTGGAGTGTGTCCAAAAAGAGAGATCTGACAACACAGATCTGATTCTAGAATTCAGATGCGTAACCTTTACCACAGAGAACAACTAGCCTGTGTCTGGAGTGATAAAATACAAAATTATTTTTAAAGAAGCCTTAACAATTTTTTGATCTCTGAATAATTAATGGAGTAATTTGTAAAATAATCACTTTACACGAGTCATTTAAAATGTAAGCTTTTGCTGTAAAAAACTTCATGAATTAAGATTTCCAGCAGNTTAATTTTTTATTTTTCAAAGAATCATAGACTGGTAGGGTTGGAAGGGACCTTTAGAGATCATCTAGTCCAACCTCCCTGCAGAAGAAATAAGAGTACTACAATGACTACACTGGAAGTTGCATTTAATTAATTAGGTAATTGGGAGTATCTTAGTAATTTAGAGGTACATTGAAAAGTGCTTCTATACATGTGCCTCTTCAATAACACAGTGTGGTTATCAGTGGCAATATAAACCAGGGTTTCTAGTGCACAAAGAAGCTGACAGACAGACCTTGTTAGTCAAGAATATATTTTCTCCAAATGTTGACTTTCAGTAAAAGTTCAGCTCTGAAAGGTTGCTTGTTTCTGCCTTAAAGGACTTAAACTTGGAGCCAGTCAAACATACTGATCCAAAGGGACAAATAACAATTACCTTCAGCAAAGGGATAGGCACTGATGTGAGGGATTAGACATTGACTTCGGTGTGAGGGAACACACAAATATTGGAGTGGTACATAGTGGAATTCCAAAACATTACAAAGATCACAGGTCTCAGAAAGGCAGAGCTGCACATCCATGCCTCAGATGGATGTCTCAGCTTGTCTCCCTGGATCTGCATCAGAGCGACCTCCAGTAAGGCAGTAAACTGCAAAATTGCCTAACCTAGCAGATTGCAAAAGAGGTGCGGGTCCCAAATTGGGGCTTGGAAGCTCATCCTCAGCCCTACATGCAGCCCCTGTGGGCACCATGGCATTGTGCAGGTGGAACCTCTTGCATCCACAGCAGTCAGTTCTTTCTTAGGGGAACAAGGTGCCATATTTTTACAGCTTATTCGTGAATGCCCCTTCCTTTTCCCTCTCCCCAGGATCAGCCTGCCAGGCTCTAAAAGATCTTCTGCAGAGGAGATCTGGTGCTTTTTGCTGTGCTGAAGATAAAACTGCTTTGGAGACAGTAATAGAGATAAGGGAGGGCACAGGTTGTCTCTATTTCAGCACTGTCTATGATTTTGCAGTTTGTGAGTTTTTTTCCCTCAAAAACCAAGACGTCCTTCCTTCTTACCTTAGCAAGGATACTACATCTCTAAGAGCTTACAGTGGATATTAAGTAACAAAATTCTGTAGAAAATTACATAGTTCAGGAATCTAACTGTGTTACTATGTTCAAGAACAGAGTTTGAAGGATAGAATATGTGCATCGCACCATTTTAAATTTTTTTTTTCCTTTTTATTGTCATATCTTTCAATTAAAGTGGCATCTTTCCATGATTAATTAGAATTATTAGATATTTGGCTTGCAGTCTTATTTCTAACTCTTTTTTCAGCTTTTCATATTAGCTGACATACTGATTATACTTATAAAATTATATGACATAGATTCCATGACTTCAGTGGAACAGAACCTGACCCAACTCTGTTACAGTCAAAAGTAATAAGAAATGGCTTTTACATTTAATTTAGTAAACTGGTGTGACAAGCACCTATTTAACCACTATGGTGGCTGACTGTGGTGTAAAAGCCTTTAAAATAGATAAGCTAGACTGGTGTATGACTAAATTTATCTATAATACAGAATTTGGAAAATGCTATACTCCACTGCATCGGCATTAATTTGAAAGACTCTCATATCTAACACTCAAGATTCGTGTCTCTGAATATGCGTGAATGCTGATACATTTAAATGAGATTGGTTGGGTTCATTTTTGCAGGAGGTCTTATAGAAGGGCTTCAGAGCACAGAAAGAACAAGCATGAACAGCTCCATGTCAAGACTGCTCTCAAACAGCCGCTACCTATTGCTCTCACATAAAAAAGATCATAAATTAGGACCAAAGGTATGTGAGTTATGCTGCCTGGCTTTTAAAGTTACAGTTAAGAAAATGGCAGTGGGATGACATTTACATAGTTGAGAGTCATATCCAAGCTCTCCTAACCCTGAGAAGTCAAAATGTGCTGCTGTTCTCCCTGCAGTTAGGACACAGCTCCACTTTGTCAGCTGAATAAGAGAAAGGGGTTTAAAGGCTCTTTTCTGCCACACCAAGCTGTTAATTTTTGTCTGTATAGAAAAGCTGAGATAATCTGCAATAATTTGACTATTTGTGAGCTTCACTGCAAGCACAAGATGTGAAATGACCCGTGTTACAAACAAAAAAGAAAAAAAGAAAAAGCAAGCCTTCAAACAAACCTTTGGTTTTTAACTATTACCTGAATACATCTGCCACTTCAGTAGCTGTCAAATAATTACATACATACACACACACCACTGCCCAGCAGTCTCTGAAGAGAGGTGTCGGTAAGATGCCTGTCCTTCACAGAAAAGACAATAAGAAAGAACACTTTTTCAAAAGGAAAACTGTTTAAAAACCTGCTAGCTGACTTCTCTCCTACTTTTACTGCAGCTAACTAGTTGCACAGTCAATAGTCCTTCCAACTAGGTTAGCTCCCAGTTTATGTAGTAATTAACTGAGGAGAAGAGAGCAGCAGTTAGCAAACACCTGTTTTGTAACAGTACATTTATCAGATACTTGTAAACAGTTAGCAATATTCACAGTGATACCTGCATACTCCTAACATCTCAGAGCAGACAGTTGATTTACAAAGGGAAGACATGATGCTCATGTCACCTAACTTCAGCTTTGACCTTGAGCACACATGAATATATTTGAAGTTCTGCCTTGATCATTTTGATTCTTTGGGAGAATCTGGTAATAAACCATTTGAAATATGTAGAGAAACTCAAGACAGAATGACATAGTTGAGATAGATATTAAGATATGAACATGCTAATTTCTACATCTTCTTAAAATATGGGTTAAATGATTTGGTACAGTTGATGAGTGTTTTTGCAGAAACAATCCTCATATTTCCTGAATACCCAGAAACAGTCTGTCTTGAAAAATATACCTGTGGTGCACTAAATTCCACTGATCGTTTAGATGCTGAGATCAATGAAACTGAAAGACCTTTTTTATGACTACGCAGTGAGTATTGGCATCCCCAGATCATAGAATGATAGGACCAGATACCAAAACCAATCAACAGATCAATGCAGTCAAAGTTTATTGTTTTATCTTGAACTGCACAAAAAGACAATTTCTGGTGTAGAAAACATATGCAACTGGAAAAGTAAAGTGTTAATCTCACTTCGATCTTTTCTCCATAAATGGATAGGGCCTGTTGAACAATAATTACTGGAGAATTTCTAGTACTCATTTTAAGCCTTCACAGTCAGACACCACTTACTCAGTTTGACCTTCAAAGACTACTATAGAGACTGACCTGGTTTGAATCCTTGTTCAAATGTGCGCTATCCAAGCAGAAGCTGCAAGTAAGGCACAACACTCCATTGTTCTGTGCATCTCCTGTAGACTATGTCAGGAAGAGAGAAGAAGGAAAGGACATCAAGCTACTTAGGAGAAATAGAGTCATCTGTAACAATCATAAAAATTGCTGGGGGCGTCCAGCAATGCTTAAAGGGAGAAAAAAGAAAAAGAAACCTGCAGCATAGGGTCCATTATCTAATGAGCCAAAGAAAATAATATTGAGTCTACTGAAATCTTCCAGCAGAGGGACATGGTCTCTTGGGACACATAGAAACATAAGAGGAGTCTGATGAAAAAAAATAGTAGAACAGAAAGGGGTAGAGATGAGGAAAACCTAAATTCCACAGGGAACTTTTCAGGGGAATGAAAGAGAAAAACAAAATATCAGTCTGTTGCATGTTGCTGAGAGATCAGAGATAAAGGAAAAAGCTATGTGCAGAGGGTTCAGTGAGATGCAAGAAGAGTCAGAAATGCAGAAAAACATAGGTGTGAAAGAAATACCCTAAGTTTGTGTGAGAAGTGAGGAAAAAAACTCAAAAACAAGTCAGACTCTCAAAGGATTAACAATTAAGAAGGCAGTAAGATGGTAAGATGGAGGATGACAGGCAGAGGATAACAATGAAAAGACCTTTAAGCTGGTCTGGGAAAAACAAAGGTGGCTACACAGCTTGCTTTGTGAAGCCCTTTGTCATAGTTTGACATGGCAGCCATTTCTGCTAACGGGGGAGGGGGTCTAAAGATGGCTCCTGTAACTTGTTGCTTGAAACACTCCCCAGCTCTGAGTCAGACCCACTTCTGGGGCTGAGCCAATTAGGCACCTCTATGATCACATTTTAAGAAGAAGCTAGAAGAGGAGGATTCTTCCCGTTCTTTCTTGTTCTGTCCTTCCCTCTTTCCCAGCCCTTGTTGGTGCAAGGAATTGGAAGAGAGAGAAAAGTAGCCATGTAGACCCCAGCGCCAGTGAGGGAAGACAGGAGGAGGTGTGCTGGAGTAGAGATTCCCCTGCATTCTGTGGAGAAGACTGGTGAAGCTGAGATTTGTTTGCATTTCATTAAAGACCCCACACTGGGGCAGTGACTCGCTTCATTAATGACCCGATGCCAGGGTGAATGACTATGCCCAGAAGAGGCAATATCCCAAGAGAGGGACTCTCTATCTGCAGAAATTGCAACCATGGCAAAATATTCACACCAGAGCTATTCACTAAGGGCTGTGTCCCGTGTAAGGGACCATGTATCAGCAGAAGCCGCAGCTGCTGGGAGGAACCCACACCAGAGAAGTTCGTTAAGGACTGTGTCCTGTGGGAGGGACCCTGTATCAGAGCAGGGGAAGAATGCTAGGAGTTGTCCTCATTTGAGAAGAGAGAAGCAGCAAAGCTCATCTGTGAGAGACTGACCACATTTCCCATTCCCTGCCCCCCTGAGCCATTGAGCAAGGAGGAGGTAGAGATATCAGGAGGAGTGAGCTGGGCCCAGGAAGAAAGGAGGGATGGGGGAGGGAGATCTTAAAGTGCTGGTTGCAATTTTCTCATCATCCTACTCTCTTTTTGCTTTTATTCCATTCTGTTTCTTGTAGAATGAACTTTCCTACTTTCCTCTCTAAGTCGAGTACTGGAGTTTGTTTTGCCCGGAACCGTAATTGGCAGTGAGCCCTCCCTGCCCTTGTCTTGCTTATCCTAACCTTGCTTATCTTTTTACTTCCATTTTACTCCCACTGGGGCCTGTGCCATCCTAACGAGGGTGGGAGTGAATGGGGGCACTGAGCAAGAGACTGTACTCGTGCTGCTGTGCTAGCTGGGCCAAACCACAATATACTCCTAAGGTACTATTCTGCGACATGTTTGGAAAGCTTTTGCTGAAATATCCTATTCCATCAAAGCCAGATTTTTTTACTTTCATAAATCTCTTCAGAAAAGATGAAATGAATAAGAGTTGCTTGACTTGCAGCAATCCAGGATGACACATTATGCCCTGGATCAGGCAAGAATTTCAACATCTCCCAGAGCTCAAGTCAATATCTAAGATTCCAGGTTAAAATCACACACACATACTTCTATTTCTCTTCAGCGCTGTTCTTCACATGGAAACACTGTCATCTTCAGCAGACTCTAGAGATGTCAGCTCCATTGAATGGGGACTGACATCTCAAGAATACTGTAATTATAACAAGGTTTTGCATGTAATATTTAAGAGACATTTTTGTATAATCATTTACTAGTTGAGACAATACAGAATATAATTAATACTTAAATGGCAAGATTTCTGCAATTTGTAATTCCCTAATTGCTATTTTGGATTTCTAATTGAACATCAAAGTGTCATAATCTAGTGACACCAAACATAGAACACTTAAAATGTCAGCAAGCAAAGAAAATGACTTTGGAAGAAGGGGTTCAAGAAGTACAGATCTGTGATTTAAAATGTACAATACCTGATGGTATGAATTGCATTATGCAGGAAGAACTCTTTTCAGAGCTGTATATTTGACATTAGAGGCTGCAAACTGCCTATTTCAGAACCATATCTCTCCACTTGCCCTGCTGAGATGTCAGATAGACTTGGGCTAAATTTGATGGCAAGTGTTCCAGGTCTCATCTGTCAGGCTCTCCTGTGCTTAATGAGCAGCATACTCTGATGAAACTACCGCATAAACAAAGAAATAGCACATTGAATGCACATAAATGATTTTTTTTCCTTTTTTTTTTTTACTGTCAGAGCTGGGTTTAAGACTTTTAGGAAGGCCTGCAAAATCTTGAAGTGTCCATAGAACATAATTGGCTTACGAGAGCAGCAGTGTACATTAGGCACAATAAAACAGTTTAGGCAGGTCTTTCAATAAGCTTTCTATAAATGCAACTCTTTTGGTTTTTTTTTCTCAAAGCCTGTGGTTCCAGTGAAGGGGCTGTAAGAAATAGTTACCTCAGTCTTTGTTAGTTTTTACTTCCTGTAAGTAAAACCATCTCCCTGTAAGTACAGTAGTCAACTATTTTGGACAAAAGAAAACACAAAGATCATCAAATACTTTTATGTGTGGATATACTGTCCTCTTCTAAATCATCACTCCTAAAAATAACCACTCTGAAGAATATGTGGAGCATAAATGTTTCCAAGCATTAAGAAAGGGAACCCCACAGGATTGGGAAGATTATATTTTCAAGAATGATGCCAAGTTGATCAGCTAGTAGTGTGTATGGGAGCATCCCTCCTGGCTTTAGTGATTTAACGTGGCTAATTAGTTATGGATTTTAAGTTATTTTGCAGCTTTCCAGTGTCTGACTTCCCTGGCTTCCTGGCTGAGGTTCAAACAACACAGAAAATAAAAGCAATTTGTGATATGCATAGTGTAGCACATTATATTAACATGAAGAGGTTCATCATACATTTTGGAGAACTGTTGTCTACATTGTCAAATAGGTCAATGCACTGCTCAGATTAATTGTTTTAAAAACAATGTTCAAAAAGAAACTAAAGTAAAAAGCTTTTGCTTTGGGAAAAAAAAAATAAAAAAAAGAGTAAATACCACAGACATATTTCCAACTAATGTCTTTAGTTAAATTAGCAGAACATTTACATCAGAACCATGGCTAAGTAGCAAAAAGATTAAGTCCTGAAATGACAGACCAGTCAATCAAAATTAACTGAAAAGAAAACAAAATTTTCTCAGGATACAAACATGTCACATCATGAGAGTATGTTGCTACTTCAAAGCATAAAGATGTTTCTGGCAAGACGATTAGCACAGCTGTTTCTCTTAAAATCATTGTCCTTTACTATGACTGTACTCATTGCAAATGGTCAGGGGGGAATCCTAGGGCATCTGCTCTGCAGCTATTTGTCTATTGTTTCAGTTTCATCCGTAAGCAGGAAATTGAGTCTCATCATAGTCCTTTTCTCTTTGAAAGGATCGGCTTTCACCACGGGGGAAAAAAAAAAAATCTCTCTTGTGGAATAAGAACATCCATCATAGTTTAAACAGAATTTCAGGAATGACAGGTACCTTATTTAGATAAGGTGACACATTACTGCTTCCTTTTCCCTCCTTTTTCTTATACAGTAAGATCTATACAGACACTAAATTACTCTATCACACCAAGTAAATATCAAAGTCAAGCTCCATTTTCTGAGTTTGCTATTCCACATCCCCTTGAATTCCTCATCTAGCTGTTTGAAGGACATCTGAAGTGGATTTCTCGTTCCACTGCTCTTAGTATCAAATATTTCTGTTGGCTATGGTGAGTGATAAAGCTTACTGAAATCCTTTTTCCTAGGAGAAGGTTGCTGGTAGGAACTGTATTGCTACTGAATCGCTGTTGTTGGTTGTTAAGAACAGGGACTTAAAAAAAGAAATCAGTAGCTATAAATATCACTGACTTAAAATACTTTTTACTTGCCTTCGAGATTTTTAAAAATTGTTTTCTTTAAAACTGAACACGATTAATGCACTGAATAGAAATTAATAAATTAAGATTTCTTTGAAGCTGTGATTGCCGTGTCTGTTTCAGAGCATGACAGCCCTTTCTCTGAGCACTGACAAGTGCACTGCGAAGCAAGGGGCAATGTGAGCCTTTGGCACGGGATGTAGTCACAAAATAAGGCAATGCAGAACTAGCTGCAGAACTTATTTGCTTTCAAATCTGATGGATATTTATAATTATTCTATTTTAATAGCTACTTTGCAGATGAACTCCTAAACATGACATAGATAGGCAATGCTGGAAGCCACAAAAAGAGATACTTTCTCTGATTCCAAGAACACAAACTGTTAAATTGGACCACTGTATGTGCCATACATCCTTATGTATGGGAAAGTTGGGAATTAAATGGATCCTGGTGGAAAAGACCACCTTACCTGATAGACTGCACAGAGACTGCATTGGAGAGGCTCCGTGCAACTTGACCCTTATTTCCTACAATGGGTACTAGCACATGATTCAGGAACATGTAACAGGAAAGGCACAGTAAAATTAACTTTACTGTGAAAACTACTCAAAATGGATCCAGAATTACATGCATTTGTAAAAGTATGAAGAGTTACACTCATTGCTCCACTACTAAAAACAAAATGATTACTCTATGCAAAGGGTAGATTGAAACAGAAATACATCTGTTCCATAAAGCTTTGATGAAAGAATCAGTCAAGATCCCTCAAGATCGTTTCTGGAGGATGGCTAGGGACGGCGAGAAGGCTAAGAATTAAATACTACCTCAAATACAGATTTAACTGCATATGAATGGAACTTCTGTAATTGCCATGCCAGTTTAGAGAAGTACTACACTGATGTAAAGTTGAGCTCCTATTAGTGAAGTCCACAGTACCTTCTTATCTGGCTAATCTTCAGTAAACATACATGACAGTTTTCAGAGCTATGAAAAATACCTCTTAATGGTCCTCTAGTGCTTTCTGCAAAAATCTTTCATACATCTTGTAGGAGTAATTCCTTTCATCCAAGTACAATTTACTCACAGGAACAAAAATCAATTTTTTATCAATACTCTGTAAACAGGCACATGGATGGGAAAAGAAATAATACAGATACATCTAGGTGACCAGAAGTGGGAGAAAACTTTAGATGAAAAATAAAGCTTCACATTTCATTGACAGTGCCTAAAATACAGAGTCAAGCAGCGCAGTCACACTGAATGCACATGTCATTATGTATCTGGAGCAGATACTCATCATGTGCCGGGTAAAAAGTATATGGATCCAAAAAGCCGGGTTGACAGAGAACACAAGTCAATGAGTTTTGGAGAAGGAAAGATGAGATACTTGAGTCACAATTTCAGCTGTTGAGTGAATCCTGACTTGTAATAATGGATCTGACGGACTGAGTGAGTTTGCAAGAGCTTAGGGAATGAGCAGAGATATGCATAACTTTTGTTTGTCTTCTGTTTGCTAAAATTTTCTCATGCACCTGTTGCTACCATCCTGCACCCATGTAACCTGCAAGATGAGCAATACAAGCAAGGATATCTAAGGACAGGGGATGAGAACATATTTGAACTTGTAGTTGCACAGAAGGAAAAGATACTCATGAGATATGAGTATCTGCACACATTTTCTGCTCATGTGTCCACCTTAGGCTTTATTGGAATGGGTCCTGTAACAGCCAGCATCCCTCTTGGCATGACTTGGTTTCTGCTTTCTCTTCTTACAAAATGAATAATGTCAGAAGCTCATTGGGCCTTCAGCCAAAGGAGGATGCAGTGATCAGTTGAAGAGGACAGTTACAAACTCTGGGCAGGACCGAGACACCTGGGAAAGATGGTAATCAGCAGCAAGGGGAATCAAAAGGGTTAACATTTATAGAAAAAAATGAGAAGGATATAAATGGATTCAGAGCACAAAGTTTTTCTCAGGAAGCCTTTATCACATTAATTATAGCTAAAAAATAACACCCCTACTCAGTCAGCCAACCTACAGGACTTTCACAAGCTGCTCCCACCTGTGGCAGGATAGAAGGAAGAGAGAAATAGAGGAATAGGCAGTGAACTATTTTGCATGTAGTTACTGCTGGCTTTTCCTTGCAGAGTTTATCATCCCTCATAATAGAAAGGGAGCTTTCTGGAAGAATCTTAATCCCAACAAAAATCTAAATTATTTTAAAAAAAATATTTATAATCATGTTATACTGATTCCTTCCAAACTGGAAACCTTTGAGGGCTGTCTTAAAGACAGTTCAAAAATGAACTCTGGAAGGTTTTTCTGTAAATGACCTGTCTAGAAATCTAACTCAAGTGCTGAGACAGATGATAAACAGTTAAGGAGCCTGTTTTACAGGGCACCTTGTATTTTTCCCTCCCTGAAAAACCGTCACCATTAAAGTGGTTTAGCTGAGATTTTCAAAGCAGTGTGGGCAAATCCTCTGCACATCTCACATTAATTAACAGCAAGTGTGTGAGTAATTCCCTATAGTACTTATATAATGTCAGCTTTTTTTGGTTTGGTTTTTTTTTTTTTTTTTTTTTTTAATCCATTTAGCATATCCATGTGAAATAGGGCAGGAGAAATGCGTATAGTGGTTCTAACTGGATGTAAAAAGCCCAGCAGGTTTGTTCTGACCTTATGAGTCTCCGATATGTTCTGACAGAAGGATTCTGATCAGCCGTTTTGGACAGATCCAGACACGTGAAATGAATGTGTTCCATCATCATGGAGATCTGAGTCTAGTCAAGTGTCTCATCTGAATAATATTTGTCTGTTTAGAGGGCTTGGGGGAAGGGTGGGGGAATGAACCTTTCTGTTTACTCTTAGCCTTGGAAAAATCCACTGGGAGGGACTGTGTAATTAACATATTAATGAAGGCTGGCCTCAAATGTGAGGCCTGAAAGCAATCCTGGGCAAATTAAGAACACAAATGCAAGATAAAAACCCCATGCCTGTTTGGGGTGGGAGGAAGACGAGACATTCAGTATTGAAATGAGACTGTAAAGGCAGAGTTTCTACCATCACATCCACTGTAGAAGACCAATAACACTGTGATACCTATGCTTGTTTGTAGATCTGGCTGCTAAGCTGAATGTTGGAGTTCAGACAGTTAAAACCTGGAAGTGTTAAAAGCCTGAAAGTCTGTACTCAGCTAATGTAGAGGAAATACATAATTTTCACATCCATCTTTGTACATTAATAGGTCTAAGTTGAATACTGTGATCATCATTTTTATGTGGGATTGTTTTTTGGTGGATACCAGTCACAAACACTAGTAACTATTTGCATTAAGTCTTAAATGCAGTAACTGTAATGTAACTCAAACTGGCCTCAGAGAAAATCAAACAGAAGTGAGTGTAAATACATCCAGCAAAAGAGACTGTAATTTTCTTTTCCTTGTTAGCAGGTGAAGGCTACAGAAGAGCTGGCTAGAAAGCAGGGTTTCCATTCATGGCTGATCTTGTTTCACTCTAAGTTACAGTCCAAATCGGACCCAAAATCAACATGTGCTAGATTCCCCAGGCCCTGCAGCCACTTAGTGATATTGATGTTCCTGTCAGCTTTCATGACCAGAGCAAAGATGACAATTTCACTGAGGAGCAACAGGAAACGCTGGCTCTCAGGCTTGGGCAGCAGTAGACTGACCAAATTCTGAAGCCCTGGCAGCTCTCTGCACCTGTGTCCCTTAGGAAAAAACGCCAAGAATCCAGGCACACTTCACCTGGCACCCTGCTCTGGGCTTGGCAAGCACTTAGACCAGGGGCAATATGAAAGAAACATTTAGGACTCAACAAAATGGCATTTTTAATGCTTTTTTTTTTTCCTTCTCTCAAAATCTTCAGACAGCTCTATTATCAAAAGCCTTTACAGCTAAAGAAAAAGCCAAATAACCAGAAAAACCTGGAGGCAAGGAAAGAACATTTTTGAACGCTTACATTTCTCTCCAGGAAATTTCAACACATGAATGAAGCCCATCAAACAATGCCACAGGAGCTACATTCTTAGAAAGCAAAAGCAGTTGTAAGTCATTTCTCTTGGAAAACCTTGCAAAAACAAAAGAGGTTAGAATGAAATGAACTGACTTAATTATTCTCCAAATCATTAATATTTCCCTGACTGAATGTGAAACGCTTGTCTATTCTTATTGGTTTCTTCTGAATATGCCAAACAGGAAGCTAGAAAAGCCTCATTCTCTGATATCAGTTCTTAGAAAACTCACTTGAAAGACGAGCTGCTAGATTAATGTTTTAATTATTTATTTTAAATGTCTATAAACTAATCTAACTTAAAGGCCAGGTAAATGTAGTATCTTTTGTCCCTTAATCTATTTTGCCAGACGTAAAGCTGCAAGCCCAGAAATGCCTTTGCTGAGCTTTTATCATCTCAGCACCATTCCTTAAATAAGCCTTTGAAAAAATCATCAGCTGTGTGTCTGTCTGTGGAGGCATTCCCAGCAGGATGCTGCTGGTCAGCCCCAAACCTGCTGATTAACAAATGTCCCTTAGCTCCAACATCTCTGTATTTTACTACAATTAACAAAAGACAACACCTTTGGCATCCATTGTTGGCAGTGAAGGCTTAAAGTTTTCTTTGTCAGAACATCTCTTCCTATGATTTTCTGCTCAGAAGGAAAACCTTGTTTTCAAATATACCTTTTCTTGATATTAACAAGTCAAATGTATTCAGACCTACCTAGAGTCACTGAGACATTTTTTTAAATCTTACTGTAACTTTCCTTTTTTTTTTTTGCCTGTGGAAATTTCAGCATTCTTCTTTCAGTCATACAGCCTGTGAATCAGAATTGCCATCAAGGTCTCTGCTCCCTATTAATTTTCTCAAAGATCTCAACAGTCAAGAAAAAAACCCTGATGATGAAGTAATTTGATATGTAACTGTAATATTACCTCCTACTGGATGGCTTCTGGGGTATCTGGAGCCAAAACATACGTCTAACTTGAAGATCCATTTGCAGACAGCTCAATCAAAAATCTTATTACCTCTAACAGATTGCAGACATGTTTGATTCATTTGTTCAGAGTTAATGGCAAATACCATATGTACTACTTTAACAGAAAAAAAATGATTAGATAGACAGTAGAGAGGACAGTTGCCTGTGTACCTAGATTCTGGGTACCCACATTTTGTGTCAGATAGTGACTTCCAGAGGGAGGAGAGACTTTGTCTCTCCTGAGAGCAGCACCTGAATGGCATGGAAAATGCCAGGCAAGGATGAGCCAAGTGACTTGCAATGATACTGTAGACTGAGACTGCTCTGAGGAAAGACAGAAACATGCCAAAACTTTCCTCAGAAGAAATGGAAAGTTGCAGTGTCTGGGTAGCCGTAATATTCCCTGATACAGCTCACAGCTTGCATAACCCTTAACTCCAAGTTTTGACGAATGGGCTGTTAGAAAGTACATAGACAAGAGTCATGAAAATCTAGGAAGGCAAAACTTCAAACAGATACTACATAGTTGAGATAAGGTTTACAGTTCAACATAGACAGACATGGATGTGAAAAAGTAGAAAAAACAGTTGAAGGATGGCAATGTATTGACAGTAAAGATCAGCCCCTTTCAGGAAGCCATTGAATTTCACTATTTCTTACCTGACAACTGCATGGCAATAAAAACCTCATCAAAAGACCTATTAGTTACCCACTGTGTATATTAGCTTTAGATTTTTAATGACATTCTTTACCTTTTTTTCATGATTGGGATTGCTCAAAGTGGTTTGAAGCCTTAAAAAGTTGCTTGGCTAGGAAACTGGGATAGAGAAAGGACCTGAACGGCTATGATACAATGGGGAAAGAACATATTCATTTTTAAGATTTATTTAATCTGTAAAACAAAGTATATTTTTTTTTCTATTTAATTACACTTTTACTTATCTTGTTCAATTTTGTATTTTTCCAATATAATAAACTTAGCTTTATTAATTGGAGGCATCTAATGTTGTTTGACATGCTCCCTTCAAGAAAAGGGAGGAAGACTAATTTCACATCAGAGCTCTGACTGAAGTTTCTGTTGCACGACCATGAAGACTTAATACTTCTCAGAGATGTGTTGCTGATTAGTTTTGTGATCATCTAGCAATTAAAAGAAGATATGATGCCAGAATCTGCAAGGGTAGAATCCTACTGAATTCCATGCACACTGGCAAACTTTCTTATGCAATTCTGTGTATTAGGAAAGCAGGACTAGAGCTGCAAGTTTTTCACATTGAAAATGTTCCTTCATGTCAAATACATCACTGGAATTGTGAAGGAAAAGCAAGAATACATTTGCAATAGTAGATATAAAATATTTATTAAAAATTGAGCAGAGAAAGGGAAATAACCTTAGCAAGCAGGAATACTCACTATTTGTATACAAAGCAGGTAGTCTTGAGACTTTTGAGCTGTGAAAAAAAAATGTTTTGCTACTAAATTTTCTGCAATCATGAATCTCAGTCGAGCATTATGAGTTAGTAACATTAGTCAACAAGGTCTTTTTTTTTTATCTGGTCAAAATGAACAATTGCATGATCTGCTAACAATTTAGGAACAGTAGGTAAGATAATTATGTCTCAGCAGCCTATTGATTCACCCTTTGGGGACATACAGAGAAGACTTAAGGCCTGGCATCTGTCAGAACGAGCTTTCAGTAGAATCAGTAGAAGGCAGCACTTGAGCCACTTTTTCAGAGAAACACAAGGATATATGACACAACATATCCCTCACTGTTCCTTTTCTGAAATGTCGCTTGTATCAACAATGTGTTCACACAGTTACACAGTCCAGAGAAAAGGTATCAATTCTGTTATTATGGAACGGCCCCTTAAATTATGTGTCTCTCTTTCTACAGATAGTATACCTCAGGCACCTTATAAACAAAACAGAGTTTTTAAAACTACTTTATCATCGTTCAGTGCATGTCATCTATCTTGAATTCAGCAAGGCTTTTGACACTGTATCCCATAACATCCTTGTAGAAAAGCTCAGCCAGTGTGGTTTGGATGAGTGGATGGTGAAGTGGATCAAGAACTGGCTGAATGACAGAAACCAGAGAGTGGTGATCAACAGAGCTGAGTCAAGTTGGAGGCCTGTAGTGGTTGTGGCCTGGGCCAGATTTTTCGGTAGCAGGACGGCTAGAGGGGTGGCTTCTTTAAACAAAGAGAGTTGCCAGAAGCTTCCTCTGTAGCTGACAGGGTTAGGTCCAGTCAGTTTTAGGCTGGACCCTGCACCTGACCCAGGCCTGGCCAATTAGTAGTGGAGGTAATGCCTCTGTGAATAACATATTTGAGCAGAAGAAGTTGTTGCGCGGTTGCAGAACTGCAGCAGCAACAGGGAGAGAGAATGTGAAAACATCTCCGAAGACACCAAGGTCAGTGGAGAAGGAGGGGGAGGA
>WBNH01002313.1:132014-143754 GCA_013401255.1 Urocolius indicus | reverse complement strand
TCTCTGGGCTTCCCAGCTCAAGAGGGACAGGGAACTTCTGGAGAGAGTCCAGCACAGAGCCACCAAGATGATCAGGAGACTGGAGCATCTTCCTTATGAGGAAAGGCTGCAGGATCTGGGGCTGTTTAGCCTGGAGAAGAGGCGACTGAGAGGGAACCTCATTAATACTTACAAGTATTTGAAGGTGCACGTCAAGAGGATGGGACAACACTTCCTTCTGTAGTGTTCAGTGATAGGACTAGGGGTAATGGACATAAGCTGGAACACAAAAAGTTCCACTTAAGGAAAAACTTCTTTACCGTAAGGGTGATGGAGCCCTGGTACAGGCTGCTCAGGTAGATTGTGGAGTCTCCTTCTCTGGAAGTTTTCAAAAGCAACCTTGACACGTTTCCTGGGTGACTTGATCAAGGCAGACTTGCTTGAGCATGTGGGTTGGACTAGATGATCTTTAGAGATCCCTTCCAACTCCTGCCATTCTGTGATTCTGAAATCTGTCATCTCATCCCTTCTGTTTCTTCTGCTGCAGCACAATCCTACAGCAAGAACATCCTCACAATAAGACTTTGTACAGGGATGCATGCTCCATCTCATATAGAGACAAAGACTATTTACAAAAAAAAAAAAAAAAAGGAAGAAAATTTATGAAAAAAAATATTTACAGAAGGCCTAAGCTTTTCCTAGCACATACCTGTATTGCATTGCCATTGATTATTATTGTTGTAGTTCCCAGAAACAGTAATTTTGGAGTAGGACAGTAGGGTTTAGAGATAAATCCTTTGTCTATTGTAAGAGATATATCCATTTATTAGAACCAAATGTAATATACTGTCAACCTCTCTTCCCAAATTAGTTATAAAGCATTTTGATCAAAAACATGCAGAAATCCTGGATGGAAAAAGACAATGCTGTGGGTAGTCCTTCTCCTATCAAGTCTTAAACAAACGTTGTGTTTGGGAAATCATGTGTTAATCTGAGACACTGCCAGTTATAACCGTTGTCACAACAGATGGGGGATATCCAAGGGACCATCTTGGGGCTCTAGGACCATCAGGTATAGAAACTTTGCAGTCAGAGTGCCCTCTAGTTCTCAGTCCCTGAATGTCCCTCAGCTTCCCAAAGAAATCCATTCCTTGCATTGTGTAGAGAAAGAAAACATTTTGATAATGTAGTTATCTATCTCTAGATATAATCTCCCATCTAAAGTGACAAATTGCTACAGTACAAAAATACAAACTTACACAAACTGGTAAGTTTTGTAGCATTAAACGTAACTCTTACAAAGAATTGCCTCTCTGATGTTATAATTTTCTTTACCTTGCACATTTTTCCCCCAGCATAAATCTTTGAGAGCATAAATTGAGAGACGTGTTTGCAGTAAAATGTTTAAAAATAATATTTATATAAAATTATTAAAAATATTAAGAGTGATATAGATACTGTAGTACTGGATCAAGCAAAAACCAAACTAATTTTAATTTGACATGCATCCAAAATTGATTATAAAATTAAAGTTGCTAGCTCTTTTTCAGAGAACACAGAACATGACAAATATCCCAGTAAACCTGACCATTCTATGTCTTCTCCACGGCAGATATTCATCAAACAGTTGTTCATTTACATGAAAAGAAAAGTTGTAGAAAGTACTTAGCCATTAGGGACAGTTCTGGATGCATTCTTAAGTCTCAGCTCAAGGTATTGAATTTAGATTTATCTAAAATGTATTTTTAATCTTCAAGTCTTGTTTTCAAGCCACTGTATTGATTTTTATATCATCTGTATGAAAGTTATTTTGGATTTGTATATGCAATTGTAATTTTCAGCTGGTAGCAGTACCTTCAATAGAAAAATATGAAGAAAATATGAAGGACTGTTGATGAAAAGGATGATTGTGTGAATCACAGCCTTCATGAGAAACGTGAAGAAATTTGATGTTGTCTGTAGTTTCTTGCTACAAGTAAGAGACAGCAGAAGATTGTAAGAATGCATGTTCCCAACTGTCTATCATCTGAATTTACTTGCAATGGTGAAGAAAGCAAATCAGTGCCTTGGGGCATCATTTGTCATGAACTGTTATCTAAAGAAGCATTTCCTGCTACAGGAGCATCTTAATACAGAGTAAAGGTCTTAAAAATAAAACCAAAAAAACCCAAAAAACAAAACAAAAAAACCCCTATAAATTGAGAGAAGTACCTTTGATAATCAAATGGAAACAAAAAAGCAAAAACCAGCTCTCCTTAGTATTAGTAAAAAGCTCTTTGAAGCCATCGATAACACAAACTTGATATTGTTGAAATTTCCAAAATTCACTGAAGAAGAAGAGCTGTACAAAAGGACAGCATGTTGTCAGCTCCTAGGACACAGTTGCTCACTGTTTACCAAGGAGATATCAAAATGCAGCTTCACAAATGAAGCCACATAGGTCACATAATATATATCATATCATATCATATCATATCATATCAATAATATCATATCAATAATATCATATCAATAATATCATATCATATCATATCATATCATATCATATCATATCATATCACACACAATTAACTACTTAACATAAAGATGTACCGAAACATAATTTTATAAATTTGATGTACAAATCAATGATTTTCTGCCCTTGCTTATAAAGTGTTCTTTATGATTTTTGAAGGCACATCAAGACATATAGTGACAGAGGAAGAAAAAGCAAAATTCATTCATTTACTGGAGTAGTTGATGAATGGCATAGATGGATAGGTGCCTCCTGTCACACATCATGCACAATGCTTGGGAAATGGTGGATTTCAGACAAAACTCTCAACTGGCAGTGTCAGTGCTACGTTCACTCCTTTACCCCTCAGAAAGTGCAGATTGCCCCAAATTGCCCATCAATCTGAAAGTCATTCTAGATCTGGGAGAAAAGGTGGAAAATGTAATTAAACCAGAAGTGATACGCTCACTTTTGTTTTCAGTTTTGTTCAGTGAAATGGGAAGTGATCACAATCTTCTCCAAGCATGAGTAAGATACCTCTCATGTGGAAAGGTGTTGACTTGTCTCTGACAGGTCTGCTTTGTCTTTTTCCAAGGTAAAGCTTTTTGTGGTGATTTCAGTTTTGAATGTGCAGATTGCTTTGAGAGTGACTTGTGGCCATGAAGACTAGCCTATTAACTTGCTTGCACGTCTCAGTGAACAGGGTATGCCAGAAAGCTGAACTGAAAATTACAACTTTTAATATTTCTGACAAAACAAGGACAGTGTTAAAGACAGTTTAATTTATAAAACACAAAGGAAATAGGGGAAATGTGCCACATAGCAAATCCCTCTCTAAAAATAAGTTGAAGAGCCATCACGACATAATTATTGACATTGATGTATCAAATACATACATACATGTACTAACAAATAAAAGCACTGCCTGAATTTGGGCACAGAATTTAATAAATACTGCAGTGACAGTGAAAAATCAGAGCTTGATTGGCGTCCAATTTTCAAAGAACACACTTTGCCACCTGGCTTCACAAGAAAGGGAAAAAAGCTTTTGAATGAATTGTCACGTTACGATGAACTCAAGTTCAACTCCAACAAAGCATAGCTTAGAAACTTTTTGTGGTGAAGGAATGATCTCAGATTGATGCTTAAGTGAACCCTTAAGCTCCATATTTCTCTTTGATACTGGCTTTCTCTGCCCTATTCACCACTGAAAGTAAGTAAAGTGGATTTTCAACAGAAGCTTACCAGTATTTCAACTGACCAAAAGCAATTGTGGAGCAAGTGCACACTTCCTGATAGTACCAGGCTTTGATTTCACCAGGTGCTACTTTAAATCATTGTTTTTCTCTTTATTTGAATTTTTTTGAGAGTGAGCAAGCTGAACTTTGACCTCCTGTCAACAGTACTGCACTGAAAATGGGCAAGAAGCTCAAACAAACTAAATAAAAGGCAAAGCACTGTTGTAGTTCAGTAACATAATACAAGAGAACAAATAATTTATAGCATTTGATTGTTTCTTATAATCTAAGCAACATGGAAAACATTCACAGTAGTGCTTGCTTCATTGTGTTTCCCTTTGATAAACTGTCTTTAGACCTACAATCTTTAAAAAGGATGTTATAAATTGAACAGAAGGCTTTCTCCAGCATTTATTTTGGTAGAGAGTGTGGAAACACAAGTCTGCTAAAGTCAAAAGCTGAAGGAATCGGGAGACTAGTCTTAAGAATACAGAACAAACTAACAAAGTTTGGAAACCGCTCCTTTAGAAGATAAGTCCTTTATGACTCACTTCAGGTCTTTCATCACACGTTTATTACTTGAAGGGAAAAAGGCAGAATACCTAATTTTGTCTTTTATTTGCAATGTGTCTGGATAAATGTTCAATTCAAATAATGCAGATACACAAAGAGCGTCAAAATAGCAGGATACTTACATAAACAGGAAACTTACATAAGCAGGAATATGCAATTATACCTGTAGAGAACAAACTGCATACCAAACTCCACTGTGAAATTGTCTTAATTAAACACACAAAGCAGATATTTATGTTAAGGAACGGGCAGGTATATAACTGGCCATTTGCAAGTGTAGTTCCCATCATACCAGTTTGTACACCATTTAAGATGCACCTGCGCAGCCTAAAGCATTGCACAAGAAACAGAACTCAATTCAGAGAGTGATTCTTGCTTGGAAGGACAATTGGGGTAATTATTAAGATATCTTCCTTGAGGAAGTACTTTAAAACACTGTAGAATAATCCTGTATACAATTGCTATGTGCTGGCAGATACAGCAAGGGATGCTACAGAGATAAGAAAATGATCTCTTCTTATCGCTTTTGCCAAGCAGAGGTGTGGTAAGTCTTCTTCCTCAGGCTTTTAAGGTAATTTCAGATCTGAAGATAGAACCTGGAGATGAACAAATTGGAACCTTGATTTTCTTCTGGGTTTGTTGCCCATTTTTGGCCAGACACTGTTTTAGAACTAAAGAACAGTGAATGGGTAAAAATAGGACAAAGACAGCAGAAATGAATTCATTGTTTGTACTGGAAAAACATCTGTCAGCTATTGAAAAGGTAAAGAAGCCTTTTAAAAGTAGATCTGCCAAAACAGAAGTAAGAGTTCAGCACAGAACAGCAGAAGGAAAATTTCTCTTGGGGGAAAAAAAGAAAGAAAAGCAAGTCAGGAAAGACCTAACTAAAAGTGAGGGTCTTGCAGTAAATAAATGATTAAACTTGCTTCAAAAATGTGTAGAAACATTATTCCCAAAAAGAAGACTAAGTTACAGTATAGGAAATATCCCCAGTAAAATTGGTGGGAGATATATATATATATATTTTTTTTTTTTTAATAGAGAGAAGCACTAAATTCCTGCTGTTATATAAACAGAGCATCAAAGCACAGATATGTCTGCCTTATCAGTTACATTAGGATCCACAAGGCTTTTAGGTGACACATATATTAGTTTGGATAAAAAAAAAATCCAATAACAGTAAGTTTATTATTTCCATTTGGGGAGATCTCTTCTCTCTCTACAGTAAGAAAACTCCATCTCTTTCATTTCAGAAGTAATTTTACATACAAACTACAATCTTGAATCAGTATCATATTAAAGCATATGAATAAATGTGCCAGTGGGAAACAAAATTAAGCCAGCACTTTAATTCTGTAGTGTTCCCAACTACTCTGAATAGAAAACCTGAGTAGTTTGATGTTCACTCTTGAGAAGACTTGAGTGACAGAGAAAAGATGGAGTGGAAAACTACAATAAAAAAAAAAAATGGCAAGAGAGTGTCAGCAGAAAAAATGACAAGAAAACATAACATGTAGACATCTTACAAAACCAGCTACAATTAGTTAAGGAAGAAAGCAGAGGAACCAAGTTTTTGTTTGATTTTGTAGGTCTTTTTAAAAAATGTCTTAACTATATTAAAAATATAGTTGATATTTAAGGAGTTGCAATCAGTTGCATACTTTTAATTAGTTTATGGTAATAAGGATGAATCCAAAGCAGACAGCTGTGGAGATTTGTTAATTAGCACGCAGACAGGAAAATTCAAGAACAGTCCTGATCCACCATAGCAGATTTTGTTCAACACAGCCACGAGAGGAAAGAACCTCAACATCAACACATCATGACTTCTGTACTAAAAAAGGAGGTTGCTAGCTTCTTTACTCAGGTAAACACTGCAAATAAATAGCATCTGCTTCACAAAGCAAAGCATTTTAAGAGACCAAACCATGCATGACAAAGAACCGCTAAGACAAGATCTATCAAGCTTATTACAGTACAATAACTACCGGGACGTGATTGCAATGTAAGTTATATACAGATTTATAACCCCAAAAAAAAAGAGAATAATTATTGATTATACCTTTAACTGCTTTGTTTCGGGGCTTACAAATAAAATAGGTATTCTTCAGACAAAAAACTTTAGGGTTTCTGAGAAGTAAATTAGATTAGAGGTAGAAGTAACTAGCTGCTATTTAAAAGCTGCTGAGTATGTCCACATCAGGCAGAGGGACGGATCAACTAATGAAACAGCTTTGTGTCAGAATTAAAAATTTTATGAAGCAAGAACACAGTTGTTGGTATCCTTGGAAACTCAAACAGGTTTTATTTATTTTTTTTTCCTTTACAGTGTCCAGCAACCTGTCTCTATTTATTACTGTTTCTTCTAGGAGAAAGACATCTAAATTTATCGTATTCTAAGCATTAACTTCAAAATTTGCTTTCTAGGAGGTACTGCGTTGGTAGTAATAGCTTCAGTGAATCCATGACTAGCAGAGAACCCTTCGGACAGGTGAAAATTTGACCTCTCCTGCTAAGCCCAGCTTCACAATTTATCCCTGTGTTTGAAAATGACTAATTATTTCTGATTTGATTCACATTTTCAATTCTACTTAAAGATAAGTTATTACTATACACAAATTACAACACAGATGAGTTAATAATTTACTTGTCTAGCTGGGGAATTTTCCTTTTAGTGCATTATAGATGAACCACAGACAAATTTGGTACTTTCTTGAATTAAGATCATCTAGCCAATCTAATTCTGAATATATCAAGCAGTGCTGTTCTCTGTGGGGACAATTTAGAAGAAAGTGTGATTCAGTATAAGGAAGAATGTCAAGTATTAGCTGAGACTGAATGGAAATCTATAAAAGATGTCAAGATCATTAGCAGCACAGCTTGGATTACTAATCTCTGCTCTTCCACGGCAAACTTTTTTTTTGGTCTCTAACAAAAAGGTCTATGGTTCTCCACAGTTGTTCAGAAGGATCTGTATTGTAAAAATGTTTATACAAGAATTGACACTGGCAGATTTAAACTAAGTTGTTCTTTCCTTACATTCAGATACTATTCAAGGAATGGTTAGATGACTTTTAAGCCTGACAACAGCACGCAGGCATTCTCCTTATGGAGATTGATTACCATGCATAATTTTTGGCATGTAGCTGCCTTATTAGGATGTTATATAACTTGTATGTTATCTATAGTGGTTTTGTTTGGCCAGGTTTTGGTAGTGGGGAGCTACAGAGATAGCTTCTTTAAAAAGAAAACACAAGAGCTGCTAGAAGCTTCGTTGGTGTCTGACAGGGCCAGTGTCAGTCAGCTCTAAGATGGACTGGAAGCTGACCAAGGCTGAGGCAACTAGTGATGGAGATAACACCTCTTTGTTTAATGTATTTGAGAAAGATAAGAAGTTGCTGCACAGTTGTTGAACTACAGCAAGAGAAGTAAGTGAGAATGGCGACAGTTGCTTGTTGTGAGTGACCCACTGCTAAGGGGCACTGAGAGACCCATCTGTGGAGCAGATAGGGAGTCAAGAGAGGTGTGCTACTTGCCAGGAGCCAAGATCAGGGATGTGGCCGAGATAGTGCCACAGCTCGTCAGGGATACAGGATACTCCTTAATTGTGTTCCATGTAGGTATAAATGATGTCATGAGGCATGACATCTCCAGGATCCAGAAGGATTTTAAAACCTTGGGGGAGTAGGTAAAAGGTAGAGGGGCTCAGGTTATTTTCTCATCTATCTTCTTCACTACAGATAAAGGGGGAATGTGCAATGGAAAAAATCAGCCAAGTGAACTCCTAGGTGAGAGGCTAGTGCCGGCAGGAAGGCTTTAGGTTCTTTGGCAATGGATCCTTCTTTGGGGACAACAGCTTGATAAGACAGGATGAGATTCATCTCTCCCATAAGGGCACGGGAATATTTGGGAGTAGGCTGGCAAATTTAATAAAGAGATCTTTAAACTAAGGGAGTTGGGGAGTGGGAGGAGAAATGAAATAGAACAAGCTGTCCCCTCTTGCTGGTAAACAGAATAGGACAGGAAACACAATGATAAGTGCCCTTCATCCGCACACTGGGATGAGATGCAGAAGGCTGACCACCCTCAGGGAGAGCCAAACCAAGAAGGATCCTCCCGCATCTGTCCAGGGAAACCTGTGTGTTTGGGTCACTCCAGTCTTCAAAAAGGGCAAGAAGGACAACCTTGGAAAAGACAGGCCAGTCAGCCTCACCTCCATCCCTGGAAAGGTGATGGAACAACTCATCCTGAATGTTATCACTGAACATATGAAGGAAAAGATGGTTATCAGGGGGAGTCAATACGGATTGACCAAGGGAAATCCTGTTTGACCAATCTGGTAGCCTTCTATGATTGCATAACCGGCTGGCTAGATGAGGGGAGAGCAGCAGATGTCATCTACCTTGACTTCAGCAAGGCTTTTGACACTGTCTCCAATAACATCCTCATCAGAAAGCTCAGGCATTGTGGCTTGAATGAGGAGATAGTGAGGAGGATCGGGAATTGGCTGAATGACAGAGCCCAGAGGGTGGTGATCAATGGCACAGAATCGAGTTGGAGGCCTGTGGCCAGTGGAGTTTGTCAGGGATTGGTTCTGGGGCCAGTTTTGTTCAACATCTTCATCAATGACCTGGATGAGGGGACAGAGTGTATCCTCAGCAAGTTCCCTGATGACACTAAACTGGGAAGACTGGTTGATTCCCCAGAAGGATCTTGACCAGCTTGAGAGTTGGGCAGAGAGGAACCTCATGAAGTCCAACAAGGACAAGTGCAGAGTCCTGTAGCTGGAGAGGAACAATCCCATGCACCAGTACAGGCTGGGAACTGACCTGCTGGAGAGCAGCTCTGCAGAGAGAGACCTGGGAGTCCTGATTGATAATAAACTAAACATGAGCCAGCAATGTGCCCTCGTGGCCAAGAAGGCCAATGGCATCCTGGGATGCATCAAGAAGAGTGTGGCCAGCCGGTCCAGGGAGGTTGTGCTTCCCCTCTACTCTGCCCTGGTGAGGCCTCATCTGGAGTCCTATGTCCAGTTCTGGGCTCCTCAGCTCAAGAGTGACAGAGAACTTCTGGAGAGAGTCCAGCGCAGGGCCACCAAGATGATCAGGGAACTGGAACATCTTTCATATGAGGAAAGGCTGCAGGAACTGGGGCTGTTTAGTCTAGAGGAGACTGAGGGGGGAATCTTATTAACGTTTACAAGTATCTAAATGGTGGGTGTCAGGAGGTTAGGGCATCGTTTTTTCTATGGTCACCTGTGGTGCAGCCTATGGTAAGGCAGTTGTCCCCCTGCAGCCCATGGAGCACCATGAGTGAGCAGAGACACTCACAGTCAGGGAAGACCCCACGCCGGAGCACGTGGATGCCTGGGGGAGGCTGTGATTCTGTAGGAAACTCATGCTGGAGCAAGTTCCTAGCAAGAGTTAGGAACCTATGGAAAGAACCCATGCTGGACTAGGTTTGCTGTCTTAAGCTTGTGACGCTGTGGGGAATCCACGTTTAAGCAGTCTGCTCCTGAAGGACTGTACTCCCTGTGGATGAGACCCATATAGGAGTTTGTGAAGAACTGCACCCTGTGGGAAAGACCCATGCTGGAGAAGTTCATGGAGGACTATCTCCCATGGGAGGGATCCCATACTGTACAGTGGGAAGTGTGAGGCAACCTCTCCCTGAGAAGCAGTGGCAAAGTTGATTTTTGATGAACTGACTGTAAGCACCATCTCCTGTGTCACTGCAGGGGGAGGAGGGAGAGTCCTGGGAAGAAGGAGGGGTGAGGGGAGGTGTTTTAAGATTAATTTTAAAAAAAATATCATTTCCCTACTCTGTTTTGATTGTTCATTAATAAATCAAACCAATTCTGCCAATTTGGTTCTGTTTTGTCCATGACACTAATTGCCAAGTGATCTCCCTGTCCTGATCTTGACTTGCAAGCTCTTTGATATATTTATTTCTCCCCGTCCATTTGAGAAAGGGGAGTGATAGAATGAATTGGTGGGAAACTTGCACCCAGCCAGGGTTAAACCTGCATCTAATCTTCAGTAGTTAAAATACAGCCATTTCAAAGAGGTTAGGGGCATAAATAAAGCCCCCAGACATCAAGAGTGAATGCTGAGCGCGTTTTGAAACAGCCATCAGATTGCTAACAAATGGAAAGAGGCACTAAGCTCTCACTACTACACTGATAGTAAACATCAATAGAAAAGTAGAAGCTTACAAAGTCAGTTTTCCTCACTCTGATACATCCTAAAGTTGGCTATGAAAGCCCACTGCATGCAAACAGTTCTGTCCCAAAGTTTGTTTTCCCTTTGAATAGAGCTCTTTCTGTAGCCTCTACAGCTTGATGTCACTTCTGTGTCTTCCTTTCATTTTTTAATCTGAGCAGTGCTGGATCCACTTATTGTTGTTAATTGTCCTTCATTAGTTACCTTACAGTTTTGATTGGTTTGACTCCTTACCCTAATAGATTTGCTACTGTAATTGACTTTCTCCTTCACTGATTTGCCTTGTGTGTTTTATCATTTTAAAGTGTACAAGAAACACAAAATGGAATTAAATTCCCAGTAATTGCTTATTACCATCTTGTGGTGCTTTTATTTCCTACTCCTAAAATAACTGCACACAGCTTCAAGTCTGCCATCTTTTTACCCGTATCCATTATATTTCTGAAATATTATTCAACTTCTTGATCATTCTCCTTTCCCTTTGCTTTTCAGTTTAAACATTTCCAGATCTTACCATACTTCCTCACCACTTTCCTAGACCCATCCCAAATTCATTAAGATACATAACCTTTTGCTCCATCTCTTCTATTTTGTCTTCCTCACTGTAGAAGCAATGAAGTTTCCACAGGGTACATCATAATCCACAGAAGTAAAAAAACCAGCCTGTTTACATCCTCTGCAGCACAGACTGTGGACTCTCATAAGCCATAAGATAACAAAATTTGTACAAGTGCTTATTGCAATATTTTGACAGGATGAATTGGGAAGCTTCTCTTTCTAGTATGGAATTACCTTTCATTTGCAAGCATATATTTCCTGAAATACCCAGCCTAAAATACACTAAAGGGCAAATTACTACTGCTGCTCGGAGGAAGAATAAACAGTGTTATTAGGCGAGGCATCATCTTCATCTGCTCTCATTCACAAACCAATGGCAGAATTAGAGCTGGGTGAACACACTGTTTCCCAGAATCCTGTGAAAAGAAGAGTAAGGGGTATCACACAATTCTTTCTTCTCTCAGTCTCATTTCATCCTGTAGTGCTTTTGGCCTGGGCCAGGTTTTTCAGTAGCAGGGGCGCTAAAGGAGTGGCTTCTTTAAACAAAGAGAGTTGCCAGAAGCTTCCCCTGTAGCTGACAGGGTTAGGGCCAGTAAGTTTTAAGTTGGACCCTGCACCTGACCCAGGCCTGGCCAATTAGTAGTGGAGGTAACGCCTCTGTGAATAACAGATTTGAG
>WBNH01002313.1:0-131595 GCA_013401255.1 Urocolius indicus | reverse complement strand
CTCATCCCCTGCGCCACTGGGGGGAAAGGAAAGGGAGTCCCGGGAAGTGGAGGGGTGGGGGGAGGTGTTTTAAGACGGTTTTATTTCATGTCTCCCTGTTTTTGTTGTTTCTTTAATAAATCAAACCTTTTTCTCCCAAATTTGAGTCTGTTTTGCCTGTGACGTTAATTACTGAGTGATCTCTCCATCCTATCTCAACTCACAAGCAGTTTGTTATATTCCTCTCTCTCTCTCCTGTCCAATTTAGGAGGGGGAATAATATTATAACTGGGTGGATATTGGGCTAAATCACCACACGTCCCTTTCTCTTGCTTCTTCATTTAAATGCTTTTTGTCTCACTCCTCCGAAATCTATAATTCTCACTCAGATTTCCTTGCACAACTGCTTTGCATCCTTTTTCACAGTTTTATTGCCTTCCTTATCTGCAGCTTTACTATGTTCCCTTCATTTTCTTTCCTTCTTTGCTTCCACCTCGAGTTCAGAAGTGTCTGACTTTCCTGCCTGCTGGCTCCTTTACTGTGCATCCTTTTCCCCAGCTCTCTCATTGCTTACCAATCACCCTCTTCTTCCACATGCTTAGACGATCTCGGTCTTTGTAGGTATACTTGTTACAAAGCAATTATATTATCTTATCTTTTAAAAAAAATTGTTAGTAATCTGTATAATCTCATTGCAACCTTCTCCTTTAATTTCCTTCTGTGATTACATAATTGCTTTATTTTCATGTAGGTATAGACTTTAAAATGCTGGGGCAACATTCCTGCTCCCAAATCAACTTCAGAGCTCACTTTATTTATACTGCTCCTACCAAGCTGAAAAACTACTTAGTAAATGTTACAGAATTTACATATACATTCATATCTCTGTATATATATAAAAATAAAAGAACTAAAACCAAGCTGGGGATAGCCACAGATGTAGGTATTGATGAACTGAAATAATGGGATATGTTACTAACAATGTAGGGAATGACTGATGGAGCTCAATATGCTAAATTGTGCATGGAGAGAAGGCAGCACGGTGGGTGAACAGCTAGAAAAAATACTGATTCATACCTGACCTGGTCAGAAAGAGCTCTCTCACATTATAAAATTTTCAGTTTATAAAGAAAAGAATCTATTCTGATCTGTACTGGGACACCCACAAACTTCTTCAAAGGCTTTTTTCCTCTGGCATGGAAGAGTTGGTTTTGCTTTTTAATGAAGAGACAGAGTTAGAAAGCTCTTCACCAGTGTAATTGCTCATTTTACTCATGGGAAATCACCCTTTTGCAGAAGTTATTTTTTGCTGTCCTCTTAATATCTGAATGACAAGCTTGAGTTGCAGACTGCTGTAACATAGGGCACCTTATTGAGAGAGTTCCACCCATAAAGCCTTCCTAACATAATGCTGTTTATTGAAAATGAGGCATCTACAGGGAAAGAAGCTGAGGGAAATGGATCCTTAAAATAAACAAGATGCGATGATTAGCACATTAAAACAGTACACTATCCAAGTTCCAGGCTTCTAATTGAATTCAGAAAATGTATGAACTGAGCGACTTGTTGTAGAAATGGCCGCCTTCTAGTGCATCTCTTGCTGGAAATCCTGGGACTGATGCAGAGCTCATAGGAATGTTTTCGGTGTTCTAAATATTACAATTAAAAAAAAAAAAATCGGAGTGCTTCCTTATATTCTCAACTGATAAATCCTAGAATCACTAATTTGGTATAGGTCAATTTGTACTGCTCAGAGATCCCATAAAGGCTTACAAATATTCTTTGTCATAAAGTGTTCTTTCTTATAAAATTACCAATTCCTCTTCTTGATTTAGCCAAGCTATATCTGGTTTCTCTTTGCTGGATTTGATACCAGGTTATAGTGGACATCAGTAAGCTTGGGCAGCTAACCAAATTGGTAAAAAATCAAATTACATGAAAGAGGGAGAATACGACAGATTTTAAAAATGAAATTGTGTATAGTTATTTTATTACTAAGTCCACAAACAGTTATTTCCTCAGCTTCTTATTTTAATTACATGTTTATAATTTTCTAGATAGGTTTTAGAATCTGTTTCTGGCATGTCACATTTTTAGAACTTAATTTACATTATGCTATTACAGAACTGTACATATGATTTGAAAAGTAAAAGAGACAGTTTATGGAGAGACGCAATTTTAATTGCATTTTTTTTTCTTTTCCCCTTTTCTTAATTAGAATGCTTGCTAATTGACAGTTTTGAAAAGCAGAACTAAGACATGCTCATAGTATTCAACATCTCCTAACAAACATTTCACTGTATTTATACTTTGAAGTTATGAAAACACAAAAATAGTAATAAGAAATATACTTCAGTTTATAATAAATTGATGTTTCCAGTAAAATATAATTAAAGTTCCTACGCAAAATAAGAAATTACTCTAAAGCACGTAGCACTCAGTGTAACACAAATTTGCATTTTAAGCATACCAGAAACAGTATTTGTAGTATGAACCAATTGCTCTGCACAGTACCTGTATTTCCCATGGAAAACTGGATTTTGGGTACTCGCACCTACTTTGCTTCACATTCAGTCTTCATGAGTTTCACAGTCACCATGGAATTAGGTAACAGTAGTGGGTAAGTTTTTTTAGTTCTCAAGCTAGATAATTTTCTAATGAGAAACATGGATTTGGGCTATTTTTTCTGCAGAGCCCAATAAGGTTTGCAGATTAATTTTTCATTAGATCTACCCAGTATACAACAGCACATGGTAGATTTTGCTTTAACATGATTAATATGAAATTCACTGCTAAGCATCTGTTAAATATGAAAAGCTTTCCACAGTCAATATATCTGTTTCTCTGCTGGATCTTCTGAAACCTGACCCAGACCTAGATCATTTCAACATTTCCTTCCTGTGAAAACGAAATGACATACCACAACCTGCTTGTGTAAGATATATACATGTAGCTAGGCACAGATACACACAGACAGAAGATCTTAACACTGGTATTCTCTCTAAAGACAGAACAGCAAACTGGTACTCTTGATTCCACGCTGTGATTTGCCTGTTAGATAGTGTATTGAGTTTGCATGGCAGCCCATGGGAGAACCCCACTCCAGAGTGAGTGGATGCCTAAGGAAGGCTGGGATCTTGTGGGAAGCCTATGCTGGAACAGGCTCTTAGTAGGACCTGTGGCGTCATGGAGAGACGAGCCCACATCATTCCATGCTTGCTGGTAGGACTTGTGACCCCCATGAGGGACCCATGCTGGAGCTGTTTGTGAAGAACTGCAGCCTATGGGAAGGACTCTCATTGGACAATTTTGCGGAGAACTGTGTCCTGTGGGAGGAGGAGCAAAGGAAGAGTATGAGGAGTCCTTCCCCTGAGAAGAAGGAGCAGCAGAGATAATGTGCGATGATCAGACCATTGTCTCCATTTCTCATCGCCCAGTGCTGCTTGAGGGGAGGAGGTAGAGACCCAGGAGGGGAGGGCTTGGGAGAAAGGCGTTTTAAGATTTTTTTCATTTATTTATTTATTTCTCATTACTCTGCTCTGATTGGTAATAAAGTCTCCAAATTGAATCTCTTTTGCCCATGACTGCAATTGCTGGGTGATCTCCCTATCCTTATCTCCACCCATGAGCCATTGTGTTTTCTCTCCTCTTTTCAGTTTAGGAGGGAGAGTAATAGAACAGCTTTGGTGGACACCTGGCATCTAACTAGGGTCAACTCACTGTAGCTGGCAAGGAAACGGCAGTTGTCTGTTTCTTGGCTTTCAACATGTATAAAAGATTTATGGTAACTTCCTCTGCTAAGTTTGACCTTTTCTATGGTTTGAACAGAATTCCATCTTTGGTGATTTCAGCTGGTCTCCGCTCTATAAAGTCTTTATAAATGGATGTAAGACTTGATTCCCCTCAACACTGTGCAAGGTGACGCCACCTCTGCAGTGATGATCAGACACATGATAGGACACAGGTGGTCTGCAAAGCCACTGGCTGCTCATGTCCTCCAGCTGGCTTTTAAAACAAGGCACTATTTTGACAGGTAAACCTGACCTCATTCACTGCTTGCAAAAAATGATGTTAATTGCATGCTATTGAGGACAGTATTCTGCAATGACAGTTGTGACAGGATCTGTTAGAAGGAAACAGCCAAGAGGCTGAAAGCCATTAGGGAAACAGCCTAATAAAAATCAGTATAAGACTATAGCAAAAACATGTTATTGTGGTGTTTAATGCTCCAAACAAGAAAGGCGGGAACAAAAATCTGCAGGGGACATTACTATGTAAACCTCTAATTTGAGGCTAGAGTAAATTTACAAATTTGTCTCTCTGATAAACTACCACTTCTTAATTTAACCCCACATGCATACTGTAAATGGCTATTGACATTGCTCATGTACTATGCAAATTTAAATCAAAACTCATCACTGCTAAGCTTTCATAGCCCATCAAGGTTTTAGCCTGGTTTTGAACAGAAAGAAGAGTAAACCTTTGAAGTCAAACCTGGATAAGTATAGATCAGGAAGTTCCTTACCTGAAAACAGATCCATGCTTAGGAAATGCCTGACTAATTCTGATAACATCCACACTAGGTTACCAAAGTCATCCTAATTCTGGGAGATCAACCCAGTTCTGCCCTATCACTATGATTACAGTGATTATGCCACTGCTCTGGCAGGGGGGTTGGACTAGATGATCTTTTGAGGTCCTTTCTAATCATTGAGATTCTGTGATTCTGCGATTCAGCCCTGGTGAGATCCCTCACTACAAGAAGGACACTGAGGTTCTGGAGTATGTCCAAAGATCTAGAAAACTAGTGAAGGTCTAGAAAAATCTTATGAGGAGTGGCTGAGAGAGCTGGAGTTGTTTATCCTGGAGGAGCCTCAGACGAGACCTTACCACTCTCTACAGCTACCTGAAAGTAGTTTGGGAGTTGGTCTCTTTTCCTAAGTAACAAGTGTTAGGACAAGAGGAAGTTGGGCAGAGGAGGTTTAGATTGGAGATTAAGACAAACCTCTTCACTGAAAGCATTAAACACTAGAAAAGGTTGCTCAGGGAGATGGTGGTCACCATCCCTGGAGATATTGAAAAACTGTGCAGATGAGGTGCTGAGAGATATGGTTTAGTGTTGGGCTTGTCAGTGTAAATTTAGTAGTTGGAGTTGATGATCTTAAAGGTCTTTTCCAACTGAAATGATTCTATGGTTGTATCGTGATGATCATTATTCACTTGAATTGCAGCCCAACTCAAACAACTGGTGTCACAGAAATGGTTACATGTAGAGGGAAAATCTGCTCTAGTGGGAAGCAATGTTTCATAGCAATATAAAACACTAAGGTATTGCATTGCTTTGACCCAGATGGGATTGCTTACAAGCATACAGCAGATCCTTGACTTTGGATTAATTTACTTTTCAATATCTGATTAAGGAATCCTTCTGTTCCCTGCCTTACTACACTTCTTATGGGAAGTTTCACATTTTCACATTTTGGTTCTTATTTGTGTTGCTACTGCAGCATTACATTGGCTGTTAAAAGTGAAAGCTAACTATCTTTTATGCATATTTTTTTCTACCTGAAGATAATGGCACCAGGCCTGCAGAGATAGCAATCAAACATATTGGGCATGGGATCAAGGCCACTTTACAACACTCATCCTCTCTCACAAATGTCACATTTCCACTCACCCTCTCAATCAATCTGTTGTTATTCTATTTGCCTTATGTTCTAACTCAACATGTCATCACTGTTCAAAACACATTTCCTCTACCCTGGCACGCTACTTTTGCCTGTCAGCTGTCATGAAGAACTTGTGACCAATCAGTATTTTGCTTTTTCTTCAATCACTTCCCAAGAAAGAAACATTGACTCTTGCCAAAAATTCACCACCTGGGTTTTCACATATCATCTAGGAACCTGAATCAGAATTACAGAATATGGTTTACCAATGGTGAAAAACAGAAACAAATCTCAATGTTCTTAGATTACATTACCTGATTACAAACATAACAGTGGGCCTTATTCATTCGTCTGCTGAGGGTGCCCCAGAACATAACAGTTCTTTTCCAGTTTCATTACTATTTGCGAAAAGTGCAGAAACATGCTCTGATCTGTCCAAATTAACATTAGCAGTGTTTCCCCATCTGAGTTGATCAAGCACTTCTAAATGATGGCTAATAGTTGACCAACAAAAGGTAATTGATTTTTCTGACATTTATTTGCCTACATCCAATAACCTCATTTCTTGAATAAAGTTCATCAGTATGCTGAAAAATGAGATCTCACTTCTGGTATTTGAAAGCTTGAATGGCTGATGTTCAATCTTATAGAGCTGGAAAAAAGCTAGAAATTTAAGTATTCTACATGAAGAAGAAAGAGATAGGCATGACTGCCCAGCACAGAATCAGAGATACTGAGAATTCAAGTACAACATTTTAACTGATGGCTACAATAAGAAATATGTCTTCTGTAGTTCTTAGTTCAGTTACCTTCCCACATATTTGTTAACACAGCACTTTTTAATTTACCTACCTACAGTTTATTAGGTGCTTTTACATGTTCAAAAGGAGCTGTCAAGAGTCAACTACTTCTTGGAAAATCTGCACTCATCTACCAGATACTTCACCTATATTCTAGCAGAGTTATTAAATAAGCCAGTTTGCTGTTTGGAATTGTCTTCTTTTAGTTCAAAGTGTATCCAAAATTGAAGTGAGCTCAGATAATTTAAACAGTTAAAATAATGGCAGACTAGCTTTGCCAGGGAGATATACAAAGCATCAGGAAACCACACATTGCAACCTTTTTAGATTATTGGCTGTTTCTTGTCTACCTTCCAAGTATTGCAAAAACATTTACAGCTAACAAAACTTCATACCCAGGAGTAATTCTGCTGAAACTGCGCATGCTCTTACAGACAGAAATGCTAGTGTGCTGTGAATAATAGGGCTGTAACTGAATTTCTTAGTACATTTTATCAGAATCTGTTAGTTGCCTGAAGTAAAACATTGTCGATCTTTTGTCCTAGGAGGATGAGAATGGTCATAACTCTCTAGGATCATCCTCCCTCTTCCTGTTTTGGTCATTTTTGTTTGAATTGGAAGCCTAAGGATGACAATTACTCAGCATTTGCGAAGTAAAAATACACATGAACCTATGTTTGTTATCCTCAAATGAAAACTCTGAATCAGCAATTCCAAACACACTAACATTTGCAAGAGATTTGTAGAGATTACTTCACACAGCTTATGAATTGATTTATTCCTTACTGATTTGGCTGCATTGATTATTCTGATGCTTTCTTAACTGACTTAACTTTGGATGTCATTTTTAGGTTATATGCTTACCATACTCTTCTCATCTGATTAAATTACAGCTTTGAATCAATTCTCTCTGCCATGCAACTGGATTTTCAGATATGGTTTAACTTATCTGAAGTCATTTAGCCATTCTCCCTGCCCACTGCCCCCCAGCTCCCGCTCCCCCCTCCCCGACCATTTCAACAAAAGTATATTCATTCCACAAGGTTGAAAATAGCAATAGTATTTTGATTTTACTGATTTTAATACTGAGACTTGTGTAAATCTCAGCATCAGCAAGGGATAAATTAGCTATATTAAAATATCTTTCCCATTTAGAAAAGCATCACAACTCCTTTTTAGAACAAAATCCCTCGAAATTGACTCAGGTTTCTCATCCTTATGTTTTTTTGTGTGATTTCCTTCCTCCAGCAGTAGATTAAGGTCTGCCTGACAGGACAGCTACCAGACCTGCACAACTGCAGTAGGGTAAGAAGGAACTGTCAGAGAAGGTTTGATAGGCTGGAAGAGGGCATCAATCACTATGGATTTGCTGATGAGAATCAGTTTCATCTCTTCATGCCTGTATATGCTAAAGCAAGTGTGTTATTGTACAAACTAAACACAATGTCATACAATGTCAGCACAAGCCACCCTTTCATGAGCACTGGTAGAGGATGTTCGCAAAGAGGTCTAGTTATGAATCGTGAGTTTCCATAACACCCAGTCTCCTGCAGGAACCTTCTGCCAGAGGCAGTGCACTCTTAAATCCGGACTACTTTGCTAGCATTTGAATCACTCTGCAAATGAAATTCTATAGAACTGTATTTAGTCAAAGAAATGTACAGGCAATGATGCTCTCAATGAGTTCGTAAACTTGTAGATACTTGACATGAATGGAAATAACGTGGTGGCTTCTGGTCATGTTCATATTTACCCTCAACTCTCTTCCTTTCCTATTCTACCTTTTTTTGTACCATATCTAACAGGAAGAAGTAGAAACAAATTTTTGGATTTAAACAATTTAAAACAAAAAAAAGAACCAAAAATCAAAAAAAAAGAAGTTATGCACCTGCACACATTGCTGTTCTTGACTCTGAATAATTCAATCAATTCTTCTCACCAGTCACCTCGTTCTCTGTTTACTAAGGCTTCTTTGAGGAGTCATTTCCTCTGCCAATATCACAACATATTCCCAAAGGTATGAGCATTTTTTAATATGGTGCTCAATAAATAATACTGATTCTGTATGATTAAGATCTACATTTGTTTCAAAACTGCTTTGAAACTTTACAGAAGGTGAGATAGAACAGAGTCCATTGTCTTCTACTGAAAAAGTCTGGTTTTCTTCCCTTTTATGATGTCTTTCTACTTCACTCTAACTGTAGGGCTTTATGTACTTCCCTGCATAACCATCATGGAAATAAGTGCTTTATCATTTGTTTTAAGAGAGGTAGAGTACACAGGTAGTTACAGGAAGGTGGAGATGTATTACAAGATTTCTTAACTAGCACAATACTATGTGATATTAAAAAACCTATGAGCTTTAACATCTATACTGAACTTCATAAAGCTCCTCAACTGTCCTTGTAGTGATTCCATATTTTATCATCTTCCCACTTACAGCTTCTGTTTTTATAAACTTTTCTATGCTGACCACCTCTGCACTGTACATATGTCAACAGAGATGCCTGAGTGTAGTTTCTAAAACCAGAATACATAATCTTCACATCAGCAAAATTATCTCAAATGCATTCACAGTCATCTTAGACATAATTACAACAAAATGTCGTCATTTACTTGGGGTTTTTTTTTATAGGTACACAGTGCTATATTGTTCAGATCGATGCAGGCAAATATTTCAAAAAACTTGCAATGCACACACTTTTATTGCTACCATAAAATCTAATTTACTGTTTTCACAAGCTATCTGGTGCTAATTGCCAACACTAGGAGTTATGCTAAGCAGGAGTTATGACTTTTTAATAGTACAGATTGATAGTGTGAAACCAAAATTCTGCTTTACTTTGAGAAAACTGCAACTCCAAATGACTGACTTTGGTACACTTCTTGTTATCACAAATTCATGCGTATATAATTCTTCATCAAAAAAAAAGCATTTTAAATGGTATGCCTCTCCTCCCCAAAGACACCTTTTTCTGTTTCCTTTATGACCTCAGTCTGCACTGAAAGGTCTGAAATTGGTAGGTGTTTGGGAATTAGTTAGGATCAATGGCAGCTTTAAGGTTTTAGAACTGGTGGGAACCTTTCCAGAGAATTAAAGGCAATAGTGTAGGCCACAGTGCACTTCTGGTGCTTATTGGCGCCTCATTCTTGGTTTTTCTTCCTGCCCTTGTTGTGCTGAGCCAGGAGCAGGTCTATTTGCTGCATATATACCAAGTCAGGGAAATGAGACTGATTTTGCTGAGAGTTACAAAGTTTTGACAGGGATAGGCCCCACTGTCAATCCCAGGCTGCAATTTATGCCTTGGGACATCCTGATATCAACACCTAAGGACTGCAGAGGGGGCTATTCTTATAGCCGCCCATCCTTTGCTTCGGCAAGCTGTGCCCTGTTCCGACCAAGTGTCATGGATTTCTCATCCTCAGAGCTCTAACCTTAATCTTAACCTTAAGCTCTAGGCAAGTACTAGGGCAAGAGCTCAGACACGTGCCGTGATTAACTAATTTCAAGGGACGAATTCCGCCAGCAGCCTCCAAATCACTTTTCTTTCCCCCTTAAACCACACTGACCAAGTACATGTAGCTTGGTACATGACCAAGCTACAGCTTTTTCTTTCTTGGAACAGTAACAGACATTGAGATATATTCGTGTGTAGGCATTCTGGTGCCAAACCTAGCAGAAATCTTCATTGCAGTTTCATTTTTTTCCTACCTCAGCTAACTGAACTGCTGTTAATCATGTTAAACAGTCCTACCCCAAAAATCTGTTCACAAACATTCAAATTAGTGTTCACTGCATATTATAACTGCAAACCTGAGCACTCAGACCTTCCTGGCAATCCATGCTGTCAAGGTGGGAGACAGCAATAGAGCCAGATATACTCACAGTTCTCTTGGCAGAGGCCTGGAAATTGGGATTTTGGAATATACTGTGAACTTGCTTTGTCTCAGATAAACTGATGGGGCACAATAGTTGTTAGCTGATGTTACGGCGGTTGTGTACTGTCATAGCAAAAGCTAGAGGAAGACTGGGTCTGAAGCCAAATGAACATGGCTTGAAGAAAGTAACAATTCCTTCAATAGAATGGCAGTGAGGAAGACAGTGACCTCTCCAATACAGCTTGTTAACTTGGAGCAAATGGTACCCTCAAAATAATGCCATTTAATCAACATAGGCTACCTACTTGATGTTCTGAGCTCTAAAATCTAGAGGAAAAAATAAATCTGTTGTAAGCTTCCTATTTCAACTAGTTTATGACTATATTTTACATGAAAAAAATAAACAGAGCTGGAACAAAAGTGTCACATTACTAAGTATTTATGATTTGCAACAACCTCTTAATGAGTCAACTGTGTTTTCTCTTGTACCTACCATCCTTATGCAGTTCTACAGAGCATGTGACTGTGTTTTCACCATCACACAGATAATCTTCAAGAGCTTCTTTTGCTTGGTTTGTCAAAAGTAATGCTTTGTACGTCTCTGCTGGGAATGCTGAGCTGGCTGCTGCATACAGAGGTCTGGATATTGGCTTCCTTCCTATTAATTACCATCCCACACGTAAAGGAGACTATTTTATCTTTTAGAGAACAAGGGTCATATAAATAGTCTTTAGTACAAAAAAAGAGCAAGACAGTTTCATAGCTATAATTTAGAATCTAGTTCCATTTCAGTTATTTGGTCTTGAAGCCAAATAAAACAGAGAAATGTGAATTTTTATCATATTATCTCTTCCAAAAATATTGTTTTGATCTTACTCAAATCTTTCATCTTGATAAGCCAAGAATATATTCTTGAGACTAGCTTTTTTATAAAAGTGAAAGTGGAACATTCCAGCAATTTCCAATCCCAATTGGAAAGAAATGGGGTCACAGTTTTTTGTTGTGTTTGGGGTTTGTTTGTTTGTTTTTTTTTCCCCCCAGAAATTTCACTGTGTAGTTGTAACATAGTGTGGTTTAGCCCAGCTAGCACAGCAGCAGCATGACAGCTTGGTGCCCCGATTTCACCCCCATCCTCATTAGGATGGCAGAGGCGCCAGCTAAATGGGAGTAAAAAGATAAGCAAGGTTGTTGTGGATTAAGACAAGGACAGGGAGGGCTCACTGACAGNTTGTTCCGAGCAGCTGTGGCTTCTGCTGATATGGGGTCCCTCTTTCGGGATGCAATCCTTAGTGGATACCTCTGGCGTGAATTCTTTGCCACACCTGCAGTTTCTGCAGTTATAGGGTCCCTCTCTCAGGACATGGCCTCTTCTGGGCATAATTTTAATGAGCTGCTTTTCTGGGTTTCTTCCCACAGTTACAGCTGTGAACATGGGGTCCCTTCCATGGGACATGGCCTCTTCTGGCCATAGTTTTGATGAAGAAAATCACTGCTTCTGGCTTGGGGGCTGTAGTGAAGTGACTGGATCCCTTCCATGGGACACGACCTCCTCCAGCCATAGTCACTGTCTCTGGCATGGGGCCTTTAATGAAGTCAGTCGCTGCCTCTGGTCTGGGGCCAGCTTAGCAAAATGAGTCTCTGCCCCTGATGTGGGGCCATTATCAAAATGAGTCTCTGCCACTGAAGCGGCGTCTTTAAAGAAATGAAAATAAATCTCAGCTTCACCAGTTCTCTCCACAGAATGCAGGGGAATCTCTGCTCCAGCACATCTCCTCCTCTCTTTCATCACTGACCTTGGAGTCCACATGGTTGTTTCTTTCACAGCCAGAAGAAGAAGGGGCAGAAGAAGGAAGAAACAGGAAGAAAAAGGAAGACGCCTCCTCTTCCAGCTTTTTCTTAAAAAGTGATGGTGGAGGTATCTAATTGGCTCAGCCCCAGCAGTGGGTCTTGGCTTAGAGCTGGGGAGTGTTTTGAGCAACTTCTTACAGGAGCCATCTTTACAGCCTTACCAGAAATGACTATCATGTCAAACCATGACACATAGACTTTTCTAAGCCACTTGACTGAGTAAACCATGATATTCTGATTAAAAGATTAGCACTGTGCTGTATCAGTAGAATGTATTTTAGATGGATTAAGAACTGACTACTGGACAGATCTCAAAATGAAGCAAGTTACTATTCACATAAATAAGGAGATTTCGTAACCTAGGGAACTGCAAAATTGAGCCAATTTTCATGGTCAAAATCCTACACATTTTTTTTGTTGCTCTGCACTTGGAAACAGAAAAACATAGAATGATATGGAAATATATTTGTTTCTTGCAAATATATTTGCTTTTTAAAAACAGCCAGGCAGATCTTAATACAAGACAATATCTGCATAAAATGCCAGGAAGATTATTCTGTTTTAACGTGCGCTTCTATATCTGTTTGCAAGTGAGGGAGAACATCACCTTATAAACACCAGCCATTACAAGAGTAGAAATTATCCGAGCTGTGCTAACATTTCAGTACCAACTACATTTACTGTATCTTCTTGAAATACATCTATTTTAATAAAACACCCAGTCTGACTGCACTGTGATCTCTAGACCTCTCAAAGCATCTACATCAAAATGAGTTGAGAGGTTCAGAAAGAATTTCCAGTTTGGTTTCACTAGCATTCTAAACCACAATCATAGCTGTGCGAGCTGTTCATGCTTTCACTGCTGACAAATGGAGGATAACATGCCAAAGTTCACAATTCAATGAATTCCCCTGATCCTGTTTCTCCAAAACAGGGGTGGGGTTACAAGATAGAGTTTTCTAGACAATTGATGAATGGCTTCCAGAAAAACTGAAATACTATGGTCGCATCTCACAACATAATGGTACTGTCCCAGCCCACAGAGACAAACACAGGCAGCAAAAATCTCCTTTCATTAGTTTTGACAAGGTTGGGTAAAGAAACTCTAAAGTACTCAGGCTTCTGAATCTTGATTTAAGAGCTTGGATTAAAAGAGAGAGATGGAGTAGGAGTTTTGGTAAACTTCTTGTCTCAGATGAGTTTGAGTAAGCGAAGAGAGAATCTACAGCATGTGCCTAGTGGGACTCTAAACCATCGGGAGGTTTTGCTGTGTGTTTAATGAGGCTTTGAGTCCTCTTCATTTGATTCCACAAAACATTTTCAAGAACGTAGCTTGAGGTTTGTGAATGGAAGGTAAAGTTTCTGGTACTTAACTGAGGCACTTAAGAAAAAGGTTTAAGGAAATTGCTTTTTCTTAAACAGGGATGAGGGTAGGGGAGGCTAGGCACACCAACACTTCCTTTGACTCCAAACAAGAAAAACTTCCTTTTCTTTCTTTTTAAGCAGGGTAGGGACATGAGATCATTATTACCATGAAAACCTACACATTGGTTAGTGACATGAAAACTCACTGCTGGGAGATTACACAGGGGAGCAGCTGGGGAACAGAAAGTGCACTTTCCAGCAGCCTGAAATGAGGAAATTGCCACAGAGTGGAGACCCTCTCCATCACATTCCCTCTCTCCAAAGGGAGGAAGACAGGCCTATGTTACTGACATATTTCCTACCTCCATTTTTAGAGAAAGATGACCAAATCAAGCACATTACACTTAATATTTCTTTGTGACAGTTTGATGTTTAGGGAAAAGAACTGTCTACTTAATGAAAAACCGCTAACCACCAAATATTGCCACCGACAAAATGGTTTGCCTTTGACAAACACAGATTTTTCCCATCCTCATCAAACATCAAAATAAACATGGATCTGCTTCTGTTTTCTCTATGTACACATACAGTCAGGTAAATAAATGTGCACTAAAGGAACATGGCAATCTTCCTTGGGAATTTTCTTTTGGGTACTGTTTTTACTTTCCTTCCATCATTACCCTTTCTATTTCTGCAGCACAATGTCACTTTCTAAGCAACTTTTTTCTCTGTAAAACCAGCAGAATTCTGTGGCTTCCCCATGCTCCCAACCAAGTCTGATTTATCTCAGCACCAGTTATCAAACCTGAAATATAAACATTTCCTCTCTGACACAAGGAATAATAGGATTTAGACCTCCTGTAGGTTGGGGGAGGGGGAGGGAAGGAAAAAAAAAATCATAGAATTTACTTCTTAGGTTACAGTATCACATGGAGGCAAAATCATATGACCAAATTCTCCCCCCTGAGCAGCAAAATATTTAGTATGTTGACACCTACTGTAAAGTGACCTATGTTTGATCGTGCAGCGGTCAAATGAATCAATCCAAATCAACCTTTCAGTCCAGGCAGCGGAGAGCACAATAAACAAAATTGCAAAACAGAACTGTTCTATTGATTTAGTTAATTTAATCTCCCCCTTAGCACCAACCTCTCATTAGATCTTTACTTTCCCAACTCTTGACCAGCAGCAATGACAGCTAGTGTTGTAGCTGTATTAACATTCTCATTAAACAATGTCATCCATTATCAAAATACACATCACAAAATGTGACAACTGCTGCTCATGACTGTATAGCTGTAACATGACTGTCTAATACTATTGGATAATTATTAAATAAGAAGTCTGCATTAACAAGGTAATGTTGTGCATTTTTTTTTACCACTTAATATACTGTTATTTTAATAATGTTCATTTGTTACATCTTGGCTCTAAAGGAAACTGCTGGAGCGGTTTGTAAGTCACATTGTTTCACATGACAGACAACTGATTCAGCCTGCAATGCAGGAATATGCAACAACAACAAAAAAAATCACTTAATCCCCAAGTGGTTTAGTTCTGCCCCACTGACTGTGATAAAGGTGTAGACACAGGAAAGCAGATTTAGTACAAATATCAAAAACAAGGCTCAAATCCTAGGTCCCAGCTGGCCTCTTAACATACCTCTGAAATTCAAGGGCTGGGATAAGAAGGCTGCTTCAAACAGTCAACAAGTACTACTTTCCATAACAAACTAGCTCTTTACCACATCGAGAAAACTGTGGCCACAGCATTAGTCATAACACAATCCTTAACCTAAGGGGCATTATAAGGGCAAAAGAAGGGCAAGAGACAGATAATATAGTAATGATTACGACAATGTATTTTTAAACTGTGCTGTTGGCTGTATTACCCTTCAACTAATGCTCTCGTGCACAAGTTATACAGGTAGTTCTATGTATCTTCTTCTCCACCAAAGGGAAAACTTCTTGGCTCTGGTTTACCTTCTTCAGATCCTTTCTTTTGTCTTTTTCAGGAATGTAAAGACATTAACTTCCTTGTTTAGATGCCCAGTGTTTGCTGATATCGAAACTTGCATATGTCCTTAGGCAAAAAGGAAGAGGAGGGAAACCCGTATGTCCTCCAGGAACAAAGCTGAGAAAATGTTCTTAGGCAAAAAGAGAATTTTAAAATAAAAATATCCAAACAAATAAAAATCCAAAACTACAACAAAACAGGTCAGTTCCACAAAGCATTTGAGCTTCAGTTGCCTTTCATGAAAAATCTACACTTATCATTCAGTGTTGCATGTTATGTGCTGCACACATGATTAAAGCCTACCATTTTTTATCAGGGAGAACAAGTAGTTAGATTTTTTAACAGCAATATAAAAATAACATGACATTTAGTTTAGAATGCTAATAAAAGTTTCATGATCAAATGCAAGGTGTTTTATGGAAGCTTCATCGTTATCTGTCATTTTCAGTCAAAACAGAGCTAATACTGGACATCTGGGAGAAAGGCTGCTTTTGCAGGCTTTGCTTCATGAACAGAATATAGCAAGTAACTGAGATTATTTAAAGATTTTCCCCATTGTGGTCAGGAATAAAAAGCATAATAAATAGATTAAAAAGAGCTAATGAATCCCAAGCAGCAAGATCTTCATCTTTCAAAGACCTTTATGGACTGTAATTATCTAATTACTGTTAATTGGTTGAATGGGATGAGGGAGTACTGTGGGTGTAGGAGAGCATGCATTGTGATGTGCGTTTGGTAATCCTCCTGACACCATTGGGTGTAATACACTGCTTGCTCAGGAATATCAACAACTTAGTCGCAAAGTTCTTTGGTTGAATTTGCAATTATTGGTGGTTTAAAAACTGTTGCCGATTCTTCAATCTCTGTGCATGCTAAGTCAGGAAAGTTGACTAGCTTCCCTTCATACTCATGAGATCTAGAGGAGTCCACAGAAACTATGTTTTTACCAGATTTTCTGCACACACATCTCTAAAAACTGCACACTGAAACCTGAAGTAACCACAGCTTCACAGCAATTAGTTTTGCATCCTGAATCCCAAGCACATAGCAGAAGGCTACTTAACAATGTAATCACATGGAATGGACTATGTGAACCCATCCTGAAAGCTTAATGATTTTTGAAAATAGAATTTTTGGCTCACAGTGGTGACAGTGGTTTAGTAAACATGAACTTAAGTATCTGTAGGTCACTAGTGAACAGAAGTCATTATCACCTCCACAGTGAGGATTATAGCAGTTTTGTGCCTCAAGGATTAATCCTTCTAAAAGCAGTTTAATGGGGATGAGATAATCAGAAAAGGATCAGTTGTGCACAATAATACAGCTTTTGATACTCATTTTTGTGTCAAATCAGGTTGTACAGGTACAATTATCTAAGCCCTATTCAATATGAGGAACAAATTCCTGTGTTAACTAATTTTTAGCAGAAGTTTAACTGGCGGTATGAAGCAGAAGGCTGTGGAGAGTCACACTTTTCCCTCTGAAATGAAGAACAAAACTGTAACAACGCTAGACAACTGCAATTCCTGAATAATGCCTTGATCTTGGTCTAATACTTTCCTCTTCTGAGACAACTGAATGGGAAGATTTTCAGACTTCTGGTGCTTTAGGAAAATGAATAGAAGCACCACTATATGGCCCACATCGTTACCTGCTCACCTAGGTGGGCAAGGCACAAACAGCCTAATAGCTCTCCTTTGTCTTCTAAAACACAGTCCAGGGTCCTAAACGCATTACTTACTGCCTTGAAATCAGTATTTCATTAAACGGCCACTGTGCTTGTTAACATTTACTAGATTGACAATTACATTGTGACAGTGTGAATGACACGGCAAAAAACACTGAAGATTAGAAGACTAACAGGCATGTAGGAGTTTGAAGAAAAAGCCTGTATCTGCAGAATCAGGGAAGAATGGACACATCATTGTTGTCTACTCATATCTCAAATAACTGAACTAGTAAAATGCTGGCTATGAGAGTCTGGCTATGTTGGTATGTGGCTTGGCTCCTTCAGAAAACAGGTACCTCCACTCAATTAGTAAAATGCTGCCAAGAGTGAAAAGAGTTCCTTTTTTGTAAGAAGATAGCAAGGTTTTCAGCAATGGGGAAACTTAGTAAGGAGAGGATGGCTTTGAAGAACTGAGAAGGATAATTAGAATGCAGAAAAAAATATTGCTGTCTGCATAGATCTCACACTTATATTTAGCAACCTCATGTAGTTGTGAGAATAGCCACTGCTTTTATTCTGTTTAATTTCCCAAAGATGAGATTAAGTGACATTTGGAAGATCATTTCTACATAACTACACAAACATTCTATGATTAAAAATTTGTATTGGATAATAATTTGTGATTTTTTTATTTACAAAAACCTTCTGTTTTAGTAGCAAAGTTATTAGCAAATGGATTAATTTTTAAGGGATATTAGAAAGTTTAATGAAGGTAGTTAAGATACAAGCTTAAAGAACAAGGAAAATTGTATAGGTCAGGAGTATAAGGGTGGGGTTTTTATTTACTTTTATTTTACCCTACAGCAAAATGCTTCCAATGAGACAGAAAAGGTCCCTTGAATTTTCAAAATACAAGTATTTATGCTAGAAGTATAAAACTTAAGAGGATTTGCCACTAAGTTGTCTCCCTAACTTGCACTACTAGAGCTCAAAAGAGCTGCTCAAACCAGACCACACATCTATTTTCTTCCTTTATTTTACTAGATTTATATTTCTATGCACTTCTACCTCTGAAAGCTTCCAGATATGTCTAGAACAACTTCTTAAATATTGAGATTGCAGGATTAATTCAAGCTTAAACTCTTATTTTTTACTAATACAAATAGCAGGGGGGAAAAGTCACATGACAGCACAATCTATATCAGTTATTAGTAGTGCATTTTGTTGGATATCATTCTTACTCTCATTGTATTACTACTGCTGTACTATTTCATGCCATGTGTCTGAAACAAAATGCTACACCCAAAATAATTACTCTCTTTTTTTCATTTTGTAAGATTTTCCCTTAAAATTTGTGCTACAAGGTCACTGCACTTCCTGGAAAATAGAAATTCCCATATGCAACTGGAAGAGAAGGCTAAATGAGGCATTATCAGTCCAGAGTCCCAGCAGTGCTTATCATAACTTCAAAATGTGCAGAGATTCAAACTGTGCTTTGGATTCTGGGGCTAACCAAACAACTTTGCATCTTCCATAAGTAGGAAAGGCCACGTTAGCATCTATAAGATCATAAAGTCAGCAGTAATGTTTGTTTGCTCAGCCATGGCCTCTTTAAGTGGAGATCAGGAACACCGAGTCACTACTTGGGGATTTTTCTCAGCAATACTATAAAAAACCCAAGCCTCCAATGTTATTTAGAAACAACTACAACTGTAAAAGGCAGTCTGAATAACACTTAAACTCATGTTCCTGATTTTCACTATCAGTCTTACATTGTAGTAGCCTAGCAATCCAGAGTGAAGAGCACAGACATACAATTGAAAGCTGTACAGAGCCAAGCTGTTATACTTTATCCATATCTTAAAAGGCTCAGCCTGAATTTTTGTTCTCATTCTATGCACCAATATAAACAAATGTCAGTTTCATGCTTTTTCCAGACTTTGTTATATATAGATTTCAACATCAGATTTATTGCAGTAGTTTCTAAGTGTCTATGAATGATCAACAACACATTCTCCTAATTTTAGATCTGATTATCCAGTAACCATAATTTTTTTCCTGAAGTATTATCCACAAAGAAATTTAAAAGTGGGAATTAATGTGGTTGTGAAAAAATTTCACTCAATGGGAGATGGCCTAATTACTGTCACTGAAAGAGACAAAAAGGAAGCTTTTTTGTACCAGAGTCAAAAGATTACAGCATATAGCATTATTTATTTTTTAAAGTCTTAGTGGAATTCAGAGTATTAAAATGTGTGGAGAAATTTCACTTAAAATCACAATACTTTTTCTACTCTCTTCCAAAGTGCAACTGATTAAATGAAAAATTAATTTTCAATATTAGCTGCTTTCTACAGAGTGAATATAATAGAACAAACTTACAGATTTTTCCAATGCAAGTTTTAAGAAGACAACTAATGAAAAAGGTAATGTAAATATCACTCCAGTGCCCTTTTCCATCGGTGACTCACACTGTTATGCAATGCTTATGAACTTCACATCTTGATATCCTGTGAAGCCTGCAGATATTCTTCATATTTTATACATCTGAGCTGTCAAATTATGGTTTTCAGGTCCATCTCACTCTCTCTTTTATTTTTGTAACATTAAATAGGATTTTAAACATCAAATCTTTTCTTATTTAAGTGAGAAATACGGATTTTTTTTATGTGTTTGTTGACACCCTTCCAGCCCTTTGTAATCCAGTGAAATCCATAGTTGAGCCTTTCCCCGATACACATGCACACTTTGATGAGTAGTACTGGAAGAATACTACTTCTAAGTACAGTATTAAAAACATAAATTACAAATATTGCCTGAAACATTACCTTTTTCATCTAATGGCTTTAAAATCACCAGTATTGGTTTTAATCTCTCAGATTTTCTGTTACATTGAAAAACAATAATACAAAATGATTTTAAGTGATTTTTCTCAGTTACAACAACATTGTCTGAATATAAGTGATTAGACTAACTCAGGCTGGAATAAAGTAACTACCTTTACACTTTCTTGCTTCTTAATCATTTTGCTCTTTCTGACTGACCAGATGTTATCAAGAGTAAGTGGGAATGGTGGCTTCCTGATCAAAAGCTGTCATAATATAACTGTGCTGACAATTACAGTCCTTGCTTCTCAGTGTAAAACAAAACCACTTTCTTGTCTTTGTTTCTGCATTCTTACTTCTGGATAATATACCTCAGTGTGCTGGGAGGTTTGATTAACATATAAAGCTCTGAGACTCTTTACCAAGGGCAGCAGTGCAGAGTAGTGTTTTCTAAATTGCATTGCAAGTGGAAGCTCATAAGATTTGTTGTAAAGCTACCTGATCATCAAAAGCAACAGCTCCCATTGGCTTTGGTGCATTTAGTTGTAGCTCTGAACAAGTACAATCTTATTTAGTAACATCCTTTGTTTGTGGCATAATTGTTTTTCTGTCTAGTGTTTTTCTCTGGTTCTTCTTTTCTGATATGCCCCATAGTAGAAACATTTCAGTGATAAAATATAGTGCCTTCCCAAATGAAAACATTCAAAGGAGGTAATCATTTACGACCATAACTTGTGGGCAAATGAGGTCATTTGCATTTGGATTAATCTCCAAAAAGCTCAGCTGAACCCTACTGTGCCTACAAAGCTGCATACAATTTTCATATTATGAAAGTCTATTGCTTAAATCCTGAAAAGTGAACTTTATCTACATGTTTCAAGGATCTATACAATTATATTCAAGGCAGTTAAATGTTTTCCCTCAAATACTCCCAGGGGGATTGGGCCAAAGTATCACCAATATTCAGAAGCCTTCTATTACTGAGCACCAACATTGTTTTACCCACATTTACTATTGATTAAGCTATTAAAGATGAGGACAGTAGTGTGGATTGAAAACCTCCTGAACTACTGGGTTCAAAATATAGTGATCAGCAGCACAAATTCCAGCTGGAGGCCAGTCACTGGTGTTGTGCCCCAGCGGATGGTATGGAGGCCAAATTAACATCTCCTCTAATGATGTGGGTGATGGAACAGTACATATCTTCAGCAAATTTGCAGAAACAGAACTTGGAAGAATGACAAAGCCCTGCACGTGGGGAGAAATAACCCCATGCAGCAGTACAGGCTAGAATCTAATTGTCTTGAAAGGAGCTTTGCAGAAAAATACCTGGACAGCCTGGTGGTCAGCATGCTGACCATGAGCCAGTGATGTATGCTTGTGGCAAGAAGTTTAAGACCATCCTAGGCTATGTTTGGAAGAGCGTTGCCAGCAAGTCAGGGGAGGTGGTCCTTCCCCTCTACTCTGCCTTGGTGAGACACATCTGGAGTACTGTGTCCAGCCCTGGGCTTCCCAGTGTAAGAGACACGGATATGTGCTGCAGTGAGCCTTGCAAAAGGCCACAAATAGGATTAGATCAGAGCATCTGACATGTGAGGGGTGGCTGACATTGCTGGAATTGACCAACCTGGAAAAGAAAAGGCTTGATAAAGACCTCAATAATGTTTATAATTCTCTGGGAGAGTAAAGATGATTGAGCCAGACTCTTTCCAGTACTATGCGATGTGAGAAGTACAAGTCAGAATGGAAATGCGTCATAATACAAGACAGTTCAAACAAAAATATTTCATTCAAAAAATCATTATCGTGAGGGCAGTCAAACAATGCCAAACAATGGTGCAGATATGCATGGAGGCTGTGAAGCCTCTATCCTTGGGGATGTTCAAAACCCAGAGCCCTGAACAATCTGCTCTAGCTGACCCTGCTTGACAAGGAAGTTGAACTAGACCATCTCCCAAGGTCCCTGCCCAAACCAAACATTCTGTAAACCTATGCCAATTTTTTTTTCTTCCATCACATGATACTCAAACACAGTAATTTCCTTTATTGGAACAAGTGTTTTTAATTTAAAATCATGATATAAAATTGCTCATATTTAATCTTTTTTTCTTTGCAAAATAGAAGAAATTGAAGATTAGATAGTCTCTGCAGTAAAGTGTACACACATCCAGACAGAAACAAGCATTTTGGCTACTAAACTTTACTGTGACATGGCATTGCCTAGGTGGTGGTTTAGCCCTAACTGAACAATAACCAAACCACCCAGTTACTCCTCCCCAACTCAGCAGGATGGGGAGGAGAATCAAGAGAGAGTTGTAGAACTTTCTGGGTTGAGATAAGGACAGTTTCATAGAACACCACAATGAGTAGGCAGTTACAGTGATGGCCAAAGGACAAAGAAAAATGAGCAATGCCCAATGTAACTACTCACCACGCTCAGCCCAACAGCAGAACTGCAGTTCCCACACTGGCCACAGCACAGCCCCAGCCCAGCTGCTGCCCTTATATCCCGAGCATGATGTCACATGGGATTGAACAGACTGGCCACACCCCCCCCAGCTGCAGCTGGGGAGAGTTAATTCTATCCTGGCCAAACCCAGGACACCTGGCCAAACCCAGGACAGCCTAGTTAAAGGCAGAAATGAGTCATTATTTCCTAATGCTAAAGGATGAGGAGAGGAAAAAAAAATGCAAAAAAATGTTTTCCTCTTCCTTCTCTTTGTGTTCTTTTCCTGTGGAAATGTTAATTCATACTCTTATTTTCTGTTCCTAATTCTGTCTCTCTTTCTTCTCTCCCAATCTTTTATCTTTTTCATTTCCTGAAAAATCTTCATTAGGACCTGTCTGGGCTGACTGGTGAGAAGCAAATCAGAAAAAGTTATGTCTGAGCTCTGGCATTCACTTTAGTTAACTGAAATCTTTCAGGCCTAACAAATCCACTTTTATGTCTCAAACTACCTAGGAGAAAGCCACAAAAGCATCTTTGCACAGTAGGAAAAGCTAAATGTTAAGTTTGACAGGATTTGAAATGAACATTTTTTTAGAAAAAAAAAAGAAAGAAAACATACCACAACTGCAAAGAAATTTAAAGCATCCTTCAAATACATCATATTGCTTAGTATGACATGTATACTTTGCATGTAGATGTGGCCCTGGAGAGATGGAAGTGTGCCTTTACCACACTGGGGAGTTGTAGCTCATGCTTTCCATGGCATTTTACAGTAATATTCTTCTGTCACAAAGTAGACAGCTTTCTGCTTTATTGCAAGATTCTCTCAATTTGCACTAATTTCTCTCTTTGAATATCTAAAGTACTAATTTGCAAAGGTTCTCAAAGGACTTCATCCTTGGCACATCATCTTTTTAGAAGAACTTCCAAGATTTGGCTGCTCTGGTCTATCTCTAGTTGGAGCACTGGAAGTTGAGAACATCCACTTATAAAAGGTAGAAAATGGCCATGCTAAAATTAAAACTTATGCCTGCTTATTTTAAATTCCTGCCTGACCAAATGCTTCTGTGGAAGAGATTGGTATCTTTGCCCAAATAAAAATAAGCATTTTTGAAAAGGTTAATGCTATAAAGCTGAATGCTTTAAAGAAGAAAAAAAAAAGGCTTCTCATTTGAAGATCTTTTGTTTTGAGGTGAGATTTGGCATATAGTAAGGTAACGTTTGCCATTTTGAAGTAACTCAGAACTCAGATATTCACTAATTTTACCAGATCACCCTTCCAGCCCCTCCTCTCCAATAGGACAGCGCTGTGAGTGTCTTGTTTTCTTCCAGACGTTATTCCACTGTGACAGAGGAAGGGAAAGGAATTGTGCTTTTCTTCTCAGACAGCTTTCTGCCAAATTAATGACACTGAACTTTACATTGGTCAAGTGGACAGAGAGTAGGAGAGTAACAACAATTTTACTGTTATTAACAGAAGACAGACAAGAGAGATTTACCCTGTTCTCATCTACAGCAATCAGCAATATCCCTTAACTATTTCTTAAGTAGTGTTGTAAATAATCTGGTACTTAGACTTCTGCACATAAGACCTTTTCAACTTGTGACTTTCTTCTAATCACTGTGCTGCCAACTACTACAATTCTGAGTGCTGTAATATCTCTAAGTTTCTGTCCTAAGATTCCTATGATTGCATAATTCCCATGCTTATTTTTAAAACTAGAAAATCAGTTGCAGAGAAAAGTTCAAAAAATTAGCTTTAAAAATCTCAAAGGAAAATTACAAAAATATGTCATAATGGAAATTTCTTAAAGATCAGCATATTTGAGAGAGTCTCAGCATGTTTTAATGTCTGGCTTCAACAATCTTACTTAGCTGTATAGCATAATGTATTTCTCTAGAACTAACTCGGTAGTTCATGTTTCACCGCACATTTTAATTATTAAGTAACATGGTTTGTGAACATAGGTCACTTAAATTTCTCATTTTAATAAAAGTATCATACAAGGTGTTGATATGCCTAAAGGCTTAGCGCTATGACACAATTATTTCATCAAGTTTTTGGCCGAAACCGCAAAAATCTGTTTCTCTCCTTTTGTTACTATTGAACGTATATATCAACTCATTGCAGAATGTAAGAGTCTATTCTTAACCACACTTTTAGTTTCCAGAATGTGAAGAAAGTGGTCACCTTCAGACTGGGCTGTCACAGATGAAGCAACAGCCTAGGCAGGCTAGCTCACCATAGGAGGAGCATGCTGCAGTACCTGTGGCTGCCAGTGCTGCTGTTGGAACAAATGTCAGCACCAGCACCAACTGAAGTTCAAAGAGCAAAAGGAGAAGGGGAAAAAAAAAAAGATGTTCGGTTTATTCTTCCATTAATTAGAAAGAAATATTAATGTTTTTTGGTTATCCGTTATCAACAAAAATAAATGCATCTCCCACTGAACTTTGAAGAGCTGTAAATTATTAACTCTTTGAACACCTAGCTCACAGTGCAATGAGAGCAGAAGGAAAAAAATAGCTGATTAAAACAAGTTTTGAAAAAACAGCTCAAACATTGTTTCCATATAGGGAAAGAAATGCACCAACAGAAATTAAGCAACTTGCCCATGCAATGAGATGCGGGCCAAGAGGTGAGGTATATCTTGTAGTCCAGATTTCCATCTACATAGCCAGAGCTTAGTTAGGGCACTTCCAAGCTCTCAGGACAGGACACATCTAGCTGCATCATGGCTCTAAATCAACCGTAGCAAACTCCCTTTGCACCCCGGTATGCTCTTGGAGATAGACATTTGGGCATTATAAAGAGGTCAGAATAATATGACTTTTACATTTTTTTTGAGAAAAAAAAAAAAGCACTTATCACTACAACTTTTCTGGAGGTGTTATTGTCTTTGACTTGTTAGACTTCATCCTTGTTTCATGCTATTAACATTTTCAAACTGCCACAGCAAGCTTCAAAAAATGTAGTACAAGTAATCAGCAAAACAATCTGCAATTTATTTCCCAGACTAATAATATATCCTACTGCAGGACCTAGGGCAGAGAAATAGCAATTTCTGTTCATATTAAATGTTTTTGTAGACTAATTTTTACATAGGGATGTTTTGGTGCTTGTCTTCCCCATCTCCATCTTTCCCTTTCCTATCTTTAACTCTGTATCTGTAGGCCATACCATAACTTTTAAGAAAAAAACCAAAACAGGATATGATAAAAATTGGTGCCAAAAATGTATATGTTGAGAGCATATCATGTACAATAAGCCAATATCAATTAAAAATACCTTATGAAGGAGATATTCCTTTTGTTAGCCAGTAGCCATAAATATGAGCCACATTTACAGATAAAAGTTTCACAACTCTAAGAACTTAAAAATACAAGCATCATCATTTTATATAGTCCCTGGGGAGAGAAGGCTCATTAAAAAGCAGAACTTATGAGCATCCTATCTGTTTCTCTACTGCCCCTGCCCCAACATTCACCAAGCTTCCAACAAAATAACATTTTTGTTTAGAGCAGGTGCTACTTTTCTTCCCACTTGTCATAGTGTCTTTGTGAGAAGTCTGGAGTCAGAAGCACAATGGGAAGTCACTGACTTCCATTGGTGTTTACATTGCCTTTTTTTGTTAAGCAGGAAATTAAAAATTGAGCTTTTCCCTATCCTCTACCATGCCCTAGGTGCACGAATTCCATCTGTCAGACTCAAAGACATCCACAATCAGCAAACACATCTGAGCTGACAAAGGGGTCAAGTCACAGAAGCAGATTAGTGCTTTGAAGGGCATATATCTCTGAATTTGCACACACAGTTAAGGAAAAGTCCTGGTGTCAAAGATTTGGGCTTCTGCCCCTGTGGGAAGTAAGCCAAATTAATGAGGAAAAATATTGAAAGATATTCTATTCTCCAGGCTCTCCTGTGCATCCAGTTTTCTCCATTTCAGCCTATTAGTCTTCATTCCATGTCTCCTGCAGCAGCCTTTGTCAGCACATGAATAATTAATGTTAATAGTCTCATCAACTTCAGGGCATAGTACAAGGCTCATTGAGAAAATGTTGGTTGAGCTTGTCCTGCCTCATGAAGAAATCTTTTCTTTCACTAAGAGATTCCTACAGAACAAGACCTGTGTTCTTCTACTGTGTTGTTCCTTGAATGACTGAACATAGCAACTCTAGTATTATATATCATTATATACCACATAAACATGTGGCCAGATTGTCTATTAAATGTGAATCATAGAATCATTTAGGTTGGAAAAGACCTTTAAGATCATCAAGCCAAACCTTATTCAGTGAATAACTAACACAACACTACTGCAGGCAGTATCTGGTTTTACTTTAATTTGATCTCTTTAAATCCATCTAGAAGATTATTTTGGTTGCTGTAACAGTACATGGTATAATAATAATATCTTGGTCACATCAGCCAGTTAGCCAGTGATTACTTCATACATTTTAAATGAAAACACAGTGTAACTGTTTTGATCACAAAAATATTTCTTACACACTCAAAAGGGCTCATTCACTGAAGATGTCAGCATAAAACAGATGAGAGAGGACAATGTTAGATCCATTACAGCTAACTATTACTACTAATAGTAATATAAGTGCTCACTATTACCCTGTGTTTTTCCTACTTTTTAATCCTTTCTTGAATCCATAATGGAAAACTAGAGTTGCAATGAATTTTCCCCTCTTGTCTGTGACTCTAAATGAGGCACAGATAAAGTAAGCATTGAATCTTACTTTTGATAAACAGACTATCAAGTTAGGTTGCAAAGAGGCAAGTACTACTACAAATAAAAGAGATCAGTGAGATGCAGCTAGTTTTTAAGTCACAACAAGCTTTCTTCCACAGCGAAATACAATTATGTTTAACAGTAGCATCTGAAGATCTGAAGTTGCCCTTGTTGTGATCATGTGGCAAATGGCTGAATAAGATGCCATATTATTCCTAGACTATTATAAATTATGCCCATTTATCTTAGACAAGTTGAGAAAGTGTTAAAATGAACAATCAGCAGTTTCTTGGATTCTGATACACATAAAATACCACCCCAGAATAAATTGCTGCTTAGACAAGTGAATTCTTATTTGACCACAATGAGAATGCACAAATAAATTGTCCAAGTCTTCAGAATTTGAAAATGGAAGTAATTTTATTAAAATACCATAAGTTTCAGAATAAATAAAATAAGTATAATATTAATTTGCTTATGAATTACACTTAATGTAATAATACTATTGTGTCTTCATCTTTTTCATTTAGCATAACAGCATGTATTAAAAGCTCATTAAAAATGGTTGAAAAAATTGTTTGCTTTAAAAGCAAACTGTGCTATTGGTGATGCTTTTTGTGTACATTCTTCACTGTTGATTAGAATGTGAAAAACTAACATAGATTTGAAATTTGTCTGAACTAGAAGCCAAATATAAAAACAATCTGACCAGGTGCCTATTGGTTGTTGTCATGGTTTAGCAAGGAGCCACTTTTGCTTGGTAACAAGGGGAGCGGGTTGCAGTGAAGACGTGGTAAAGAGTTTTTTTACTCTCCCCTGGCTCATGGGTTCAGACCCACCTCCAACCCAGCTGGGCCAATCTGGTGCCTCTGCGATCACTATTAGATGATGGGGAATTTGAAGTGCTTGCAGGATGTGATACAAGATGAAGATGACCACACGGACCCCACAGTCAGAGAAGGAGGAAGGAAGGAGGAGCACCGGACCAGAGAACCCCCTGCAAGCCGTGGTGAGAATGCAGGATGTACCCCTGCAACTCGTAGAGCAAACCCACACGAGAGGCAGAAAGGAGCTGCAGCTTTTGGGATAAATACACGTCAGAGCAGCCTGTGCAGGGCTGCCGTGTGTGTGAGGTACACCACAGATGTGCAGGGAGCACTGGTGCGGAGCCCACCTGCGCTAAGGAGACACAAATGGCAGAAGCCATCAGGAATAGACTGAAACCGCCATCCCCTGCCCCCCTGGGCCGTTCAGGGGGGACGGAGGTAAAAACACCAGGATCAGGGCTCTGAGCCTGGGAAGAGAGGAGGAGTGGGGAGAAGGTGATCTTAAAGGGCTGGTCGGACTCTTCATCGTTGTACCACTCTGTGTTGGTTTATTTTGGTTATATTTTGGGGTTTTATGCTTTAGTTGATATTACATTAAATTATTTTCTGTTTTCTTCCCCAAGCCGAGTAGCCTGGTCTGTTTTGTCCTGCACCTTGAGCGGCAATTAAGCTCTCCCTGCCCTTCAGCAATCCTCAGGTCTTCAGTACTTGAGGCTAATCGTGGTCTTTTGTTCCCTGATAGGCCTAAACCACTACAGTTGTGGTAAAAAAAAGAGTAAATTCAACAGAACTAGAGGAAATCAGCACAAATTTTGCATTAAACTGGAACTTGCCTTGTAGTAGGACAAGCAAACATCAGACTGGCCATGCACTTCAGTCTATTCCTGGATCAGGATCTTTGTTTTAGTTTTGCCTTAATACAGTAGCAGGAAGAATGAGATAAAGAAATAGGTAACTGCAGGGCAGGAGCACTACCTGAAACAGCCCCAGGCTCACTGCCTACAGCTCAGCTGAGGCTGACAGTGTTCTCTAAACAGGGGACCAAACAAAACTTTGACTTCTACAGTGTGTTATGGTTCAGCTATGAACATTCTGCTGTTCAACTCCACAAGCATTTTCCTGGTTTGAATTGCTTCTTCCCTTCATTCCAGCACATCAATAAACCAGGCCATTATACATCATACCTTCTGATGATTTACTTTTCTGGTATGTTTTATTGGGTAAACTTGAATTGGCTGAAAAGAAAAACAAAAAAAAGACCACAAACCAGACAGACCAGGAAATATATTGAAACTTATTTTGCCTGCTCTAGAATATAATGAATGAAGAAATAATTTGCTTTAAGGAGATAATTAGTTTCATAGTCCAAAACAGTAAATATTTACTGGGGATACTTAGAAGAATTTATCTGAGTGAGTGAACTAACACATTTTACTGAAGACAAGTGTGATTTTGGGGGTTATACAACTAAAAGTAAACATATAGCGTATTTAACAAATGGAAATCCTACTAGTTTGGTGCATAAAACATCTGTTTCTGCAGCATTTTGTCATTTTTAAAACTATGCACCCACATCTACTTTTAATTAAAGTTCTAAACCTGTTTTCTAAGTTTAACCAGTACCCATAGCATCAAAAATGTACATGTTAAAAAAATGAACCAATTTACTAATTAGTCTAAATATCAATTTATTAACAAACTTAAGCCTTATTCAGATATCCAGAAAACAAAAGAAAACAAAAGAAAACAAAACAATCTAACTAATCTTGTTACACAGAAGGCAACACAGGAAGTTAGAACAAAGGTACTTCAAATTAGATGGTTGGCAGAATGCTGGTTTGCTATGGACTAGGCCATGAAAATGAAGTGGCAAATATTTTCTAAAGATAATAGCTACAAAAGATTATCATAGTTTCAGATACTTGCATCTGCTTGTAGGATATATGGAATTTGTATTTCTTTTTACTACTTCCCACACACACTGCTATGCCAGTCTCACACGTTGTTGTTGAGAATGTCTAAGCAAACAGAAAACTCCCCATCACAACTCCTAGAATGACACAAAGACTTTAACACTCCTGCAAACACTAACAAAACGAGTAAGGGTCTGAACATAGTGAATACTGGCACAGCACTGGTCCAGTAGCTTCCTTATGTTTTTCTGTGGCAGACAAGCACACCGTATAATACTCATCCTTAACAGACCTGTTCATATCTACAGTCCAATAGACCCTTTACTAGCTCAAGGCATCCTAGCAATCTGAAGTTATTTCAGAGCCCTGATCCTGGAGTCTTTACCTCCTCCCCCTGCCAAACAGCTCAGGGGAACAGGGAATGGGACTTTCAGTCAGTTTTTTCCTGATGACTCCTGCCACTTGTCTCTCTTCAAGGCAGGCAAGCTCTTCGCTTATCCTCCCTGCTCCAGAGCAGGGTCCCTCACACACCCGGCAGCCCTGCACGAGCTGCTCCAACATGTGTTCATCCCAAAGGCTGCAGCTCCTCTCTGCCTCCTGTGTGGGTCTGCTCTGCAGCCCGCAGGCTCCAGCACGGCCTTCGCCATGTCCATCTCCTCACATAGTCTCCTGCCTGTCCAGGCGCACTCATCTGGAGCTGCTGGTGGCTCTCAGTCCTGCCATTGCCCTCCATGGGTTGCAGGGGTACAGCCTGTGTTCTTGCCACAGGCTGCAGAGAAGTCTCCAGTCTGGCGTTCCTTCCTCCTTCCTCTTTCTCTGACTGTGGGGTCTGCATGGTTACCTCCATCTTGTACCACTCCTACACCTCCTCTTCCAGCTCAGATTTCCCTTCTTAAATACTGATCACAGAGGCACCAGATTGGCCTGGCCACTGTGGTGGTGCGTCCGTCTCAGACCCAGGGGATTTTTCAAGAACTGCTTACTGAGACCAGCACTTCAGCCCTCTGCCACTGTTATCAAGCAGAAAGCGGCTCCACACAAACCCACAAAGAGAAGAAAAATTATGCTGATTTGGAAAAGTCTCCATGCTGTTACTGTAACACTTCATTATCTCAGAGCACTATTCAAGCGCCAAAATATGCTATAGAGTATTTAAACACAGCACATAGACAGCCTAGATGGGTCTAGTAGAAAGGCAGAGGAACAAGAAAGTTGGAACTAGCAGAGTTAGAAAACTTCAGAGATGGATAACACAAACAACAAATAGAAGGTATTATAGAAAGAAAATCTTGTACCTAATTCTACAAAAGTCTCTGCTGAGTTAGAATATTCACAGAATTCTAGTAGAAACTTGCCAAAATGCTGGTATAAATGTTGTCATTTTCCCTGCTACATCCATCTGCTGGTTAGGAAGTAGCATCACAGAATCATAGAATGGTAAAATTCAGAAGGGATTTCTAAAGATTTAGTCCAATACCCCAAATACTGTCTCATTTCTGCAAGTCCACGTATACCTGCTCCAGTCTGGAAGATATATGGCTGTTTCAAGTAAAATCCCTAGTCTCACTTAATTTTGCAAGGTTATCAAATCCTAAGATCCTGTATCTTGTGCAGAATCAAAAATGGTTCCAAGTCAAGTATGAAGTGTTATAACCAGTTTGCCTGAAGTCACAGGGTTTTTCTTTAAGAGAAATAAGTCAAGCAATGATGATTTAGGAATTCCTTCTTTATGGAATAGAGTAAGTAATATGCTTCAAACTCCATGTAACTGCACTGCTTTTGTGGGTTATACATTGTGATATTTTTAATAAAATACGATTCTTTCATAAAAAGACCCAGTGTCTGCCTGGATATGTCTGCCCTGTATGCTCTTTCTTGGAAAGCAAATTGCATTCAACCTACCAGATTAACAACAGTTATAAGTAAATAAAAATCTACAATTTATTGTTAATGGAAGACCAGCTGGCATCCTACTGTGGAGCTTAAGGTGCAGTATGCACTGACAGAAATTGGTGATAGCTTGCTGACTAATTTTTCATTTACTTTATGGGTGTCTTTTACCATGAGGAGCTTGCAAGCTAGGCTGCAGCTATCTCTGTCCGAGTGATATCTCAGCCTCAAAACAGAAACCAGTAATTAAAGTTTAATATGCAGCATTAAGACTATCTGTATCTCTCAAGAGGCTACTAGAAGGAAATTAGCAAAGAGTGATGCAAGTTTGCTAAAAGGATTTGATATCCAATTCTAATTTCATCAGCTTTGATTGGGAAATTGAAAAGGCACCTCTGCGGCCACTAGCCATGTGGTTCTTGCAAGTTTCTCATCTATTTAAATGAGGCACTTAGCAGATTTTGAACCTACTCAACATAAACCCTTGCAATTGCCATAGTTTTGTCCTGCAGAAGCTCCCTGCTCTATTCTAATAACCCAAACTTCCTAGAGTAGAACACTGTCACTGCCATGCCAGCAACAGAACAAGATAAAGCCATTTTAGCTGAAACACGAGTCAGCTTGTAGCACCTTCACCTTTGTTGTTTTGTGCAAGAGCAAGTTTTGGTTTTTTTTTTTTTTTTTTTAAAGGTTATTCAAAAGGTTCAAGTGTTTTGAAAGGTGATGGACTTACAGAATGCTCCTAAGTTTCAAGAACTCTTTACCAGCCCTTTGAGTTCTCACTGAGCTCAAGTGTTACCAGTTTCTTACCTGCATTATTTATGCTTTGTGCTGATACCAAGCCATTTTTTCTTGATGCAAAACAAGTAATACCAGCAAATTAGCTTTGTACCTTGCTAAGATACCTTTCCATATATTCTAGTGCTCTCGGTTTACAGTAACCAAAGGCAATATTTCTGCATCCTAGGCATAGAATATGTAGTTCAGAGATGGATTTGCAGGACATTTTCTAATCTGGCTAACAAGAGAACAAATGGCTTGTTTAACCTGTTTTATATTTCCATTTCTTCTAGTTTAGTCTCTGTTGCATGTGACTACAAGTGACTATTTTCGCAGTGGAAATCCTATATATATAATTTAAAAATCAGCCATTTGGCATGACATTGAAGGGGCGTAGCAAAGAGTCTTTAGATTGGAATTATGTTTCACAGAATTTTCTTTTCTACAGCAAAAAGTTTACATTCCTAGATTTCTGTTCTCTGCGTCTCTGTATTTCAGGAAAGAATAAAATCTAATTACACTGCAGCCATATTATTTCAAGCATGTAACTACTGAAATTTAAAAAAAAAATGCAAGACTGATTAAAGACACAGGACTGAATTGTGAAGTTTAATGGTCCAGCAGACATTACTCTATCCTGCATCAGGTTCTGGCAAATAAACTAGCCTACTGGCCAGACTAGTATTTGAAACATTGCCTGATTTTGAAAGGAGCTTGTACCTGTTGTGATGCAGATCCTTTAGTATGAAAAACCAATGGCTAGTTTTACATCAAGAAAATTTTATCCTCACAAGTAGTTCAAGTGAGGAAATTTCAGGTGTCAGCTACTAATCTGAGCAAATCAATGTAATTTTGATTAGTGCTATGTGAATTTGGAGGAAAAAATGCCAGGTTAGCAAATTCAATTTTGTCTTGAAAATCCCCATGTGTACAAGATTATGTAAGCATAATTGAAGTGAACAAAGTGCAATTTATTTTTTAAACCAATTTAAGTACCTTTTATAGGAGTCTAATTAATTATTATAGTCACCAGGGTAAGTTTTTCAAAAGAATCAGAGGCAGACAGAATCTTATGCCATTCTTTGTTTATACTCATGGAAAATAAACAACACTCCAGAGAGAAAGCTTCATTTTTATTTGACACATGCAATTTCTAATGAATATAGCAATTTTAATTCTAATGGGGTCACTAATTTTAATTTCAAATCTAAAAGCCTGACATCAAGATTAAATGTCCCAGAGAAGTAGTAGTAGAACAAGACTTTTTTTTTTTCCCTTTTTGAATAAAGAGAAATGCATGCTGTTTTATTTTTCTTTGTTTTGGTAAATGCTTCATTTTTTCCAATGTTTTCTGACTGTAATAGAGTTTGATCTGAAGGAAGAGAGAGAAGAATGATTAATTTCAGATTTTTTCTTTTTCTGGCTGAGGAAAAGTGAAAAAATTAAAGGTTTGTTTTGAAGAAATACTCTTTTTCCAACAAAGGATGTCTCATAAAACGTCTGAGCTTTAAAACAAGCTATTTTCGTCAGAAAACAATGCTTTTTTTTGATGAAGGTAGTGCCTAGCAGATGCAAAGAGCAAGGAAGACGTCACACTGATCTGATCCAACTTGCCTAAGCATGTTAAACCTGTGCACATAATCAGTGAATCTCAATCATTCCTAGTGAGTGCTGAAGAAGTGAACTTTTCCTATCAGACCAAGCTGCAGGATTGTCCAGAAGACTTGAGGAATCTCCTCAACATCCTTAGAGCATCAGGAGCCATGACTGGCAGCAATAAATAATAAACACATAAAGTGTTCTGAAAGATGAGCTTATCCTCTTTTCAGGCCTTTGTATCTCTCCCTTTTGCACTGGTGGTGTGTCATTCATTTCTGCTAGACATCCTCCCGTTCAGTCCCATGACTGAACCCTGCAGAACAGAGCATAGATCAAAGAAGAAATTTGTAGGAAGAAAACTCAGGAGACTGGGAGATTTTAAATTATTTTCTTCCTTGGCCCTTCATTTAAACGGGAATATGTTTAGGACATTTGCCTCTGTTCTCAAATTTGCCACTTTCTTTTTTATATTCACATTAAAATTTCAAATGTGACAAAAATAAGAAAAAAATTGCATGGCATTATTTTTAATTTCATCATCTTACCTCTTCCAACTGCTTTGGAAATTATAGTATTATATATTGCTAAGACCTTGCACAATTGCAAGATGTTGGAATCAAGTGGCAAGCTGAGGGGGTGGCAAATTTCACTTAACTAGCCTGGGTACCCAATGATGTGACTACCTTTAGGTATGTGTGCTGTCTGCAGTTAGTAGAGATGTTTCATAGCTTTCCATATAAGAATTTTGATCCCTCAAATTAAAGATTACTAATTTCCTTTCCTTCCCTGCCATCATAACACAATATTCTGAAACACTTACTGTGCCAGAATTGATTTTGCTCTGTGCTTGCTTTACATAAATAAGTTAATTAAAAATATTAGTCTATAAAAGCTTTTGTCATTGTTTTTTCTAGCTCCAAGAACCCAGCTAATCATTACACAAATTTATTTACACTGTGAGCCTTTAAGCTAGTGTAATTATCTTATTTTTCACATTTGTATCAGAGCACCACTAAAGCTATTGAAAGAACTTGCAATATGTGGTCTTTTCTACAACTTTTTTGTTTCGCCTTCTGGTAAGAGTTATATCGTCACTTAATATTACAGTGTGTGAGGGAGTGATTTTGTTATTACTTTCTTCAAGGACAGCTTTATGAAGGTGAAAAGCTCCATTATCAGCAGAGTTCACAAAGGGTGCAAAATTATAATTATCCAAAGCTTGCCATTTCATATTTTTACTCAATGTTTGTCGATAAAAGCTAGAAAAGATTAGTGTAAAGCTATTTTATAAAGAGCAAGATGATACTTTGTATTCAGAGCTGATCAATAACAACTTATACAGGGAGAACAGCAACCTTCTTATAGTTCATGCTAATTTATTAGGGAATAGGCAGGGACTGTACCACTGTCATCCACTGAACAAACAAGCTTAATGCTGAATACTAATAGTGTCTGAAATCCTTAAAATTTGTTTTGAAATCTTCCTGAAGTAAAGCTGAAGTTATAACATAATATTAACTCATCTCAAACGACAAAAAAATATGAAGCATTTACTTCATTTTTTTTTTTCCATTTAAGACAGAGCAAAAATGGAATTGTATATTGCTTGGGAAGCTTTGTCTCATATTTACACTCTCATCTCATTTCTGCAACAAAGTTTTCAGGTGTCCACTAGTAGCTGGATGCTCACGTAGAACCAAATTCTCTCCTCTTTAAACCTGACACTCATTAGGCCAAAAAAGTCTGGCCCTTTAAGACAAAGTAGAGCCATCAGTCAGATAGCTCATAAAAGAGAACCCAACCTACTGTCATTAATATTGTGTTGTCTATGGTCAACTTTAATGCAGCATCATTAAGGAGGTGATCCTCATCATCTTCTCCTGAGGGACATGCAGATCCTTCTAGAACAGCAACTACCACTGTTGCGACAGAAGACCACTTAACTTCTGAACAGAACTGAAAGTCTACTACTTTAAAAAAAAGAAAAAAAAAGAGTGAGGAAAAATCTCTTCTGCATAAACAATGAAACATGCAAGCCTCCTGCTGTCGGGCACCTTTTTGTGGAGATTGCAACATCTGAGACATTGGAATAGAGAGGACCTGGCAGAAAGTCTGACAGTGAGCTGCCATGCTGTGGATGTCAGGAATGATGTCACATGTCAGCAAAACAGCATTCACTAGCTAGAGGTCCATAAATGCAAATTTTAATTATGAACTTTATCTTCAAATAGAGTTCACAGTTTATACAGGATGCACATCATGCCATCAGAGCACTTGAGCACTGCACTTAACATACTGGTGGCATGTTATTTTCTTAAAAATAGAGCTGCATATATAACATGATATATTTTATTGATTTAAGTGTTTATTTTAGGTTTGCCAGAGAGATTTTTGCTCAGTTTTGCATACCTTGATTCCATTTACTCATGACACAACTCAAGAGACAGAGAATACATATGAAAAGAATTAGCTAATCAGTTGTGACATCACTCATGCTATGAAATTTTCATTTGGAAGGAGTGTAACATTTCACTGTTGCTCTAGACTTCATCCTTCTGTCTTCTGTTTTATAACCCTCCCTCTTCTTCTAAACCATTGTTGTGGTACATTTAATTAAGGACTCCATTTTAAACTTTCAATATTAACCTTACGAAGGTCTTAAAAATGTAAATGCCTTCATAAACTTACATGGCATCTGACAGTCTTATGTGTAGATATAGTTATATGTGATTATGTACATAAAACTACATATACATTCTTTTGAAGCATCTTCGTAACAAATAGACTTTAGCAACGGTAAGAGTTTAGAAGGTAGTATTTTCCTAATGTACTCCAATTAATTCTGATTCACAAGAATACATCTGCCCAATGTGTTACTACAAATTTTATCAATTCCTCCTTGCTTCTCTAAAGTAGCATGAAATTGCATGCAAAGCAGGATATAGCTAAGGAACTCTCCTGACAAGCTGCTTAGTAATACTTTGAGAAACTAAAATCTGATGCAAAACTGTAATTAACTTGTTGTACCCATTTTTTTCATAAACAGGAAAATGAGATAGTGTTGTTCACCTACAGAGAACAGACCTCATGCATTAATTAACCACTTATTAAACTGTTCATTTAGATTAATGGAGGTAATTCCACTAGAGATGAAAACTATCTCACTACAAAATAAAGCAACTGACTGACAGACTTGTAATCTGCCTTTAAAAAATGCAGGAGATATGAATGAAAGGACAGAGATATATCAGATATATGCTGTCAAAATCTCTCCTAGAACTTGCTTGACTTAATTCCTTTATAACACACTGACAGAGATGATGTATCATTTAGTACTTTAAAAGATCCTTCAACAAGCCAGAAAAGTGATGAGCACTTCTTATGACCCTGGCACCCAGAATAATTATGATTATCTGCACTATTTAGCCTGAAAGGAATCCGACTCTCTTCATGGTCTGTTAGTTCAGCTATGATGTTTGATAATCTATACACACAAGTCATTGAAGGTCACTCAACCTTAGAGTACTTCAAACACACTTAGTTAGCCTTTACTGGATAGTAAAGTGCAAGTGCCCCATTTCTATTGCTATGACACTGTTGAAAGACTGGAACTGCTGAAGGATGAATATAATTTCATTTTATGTCTTCCATGTAGAAAGATTTAAATAAACCCAGTTGTTTGGTTAGCCTGTAAATTTGAAATACCTGCTAGAATCTTAAGAGATGTGAAGAATAAGCAGAAGGAAAATTAAGTTGAAGAAAATTAAGCTGATTTTATGCAACTGGTTAGAAAGAGAAGCAGCCATATAATCATCACACAGGGGAGTGAAGAGGGACACCAAAATAAATGCTTTTCAATGAGAATGGCCTGATTTACTGATCTATGGTCACTGAAAAGGACAATACATTTTCTGGCCACTTTGGGAAGCAGATTGTCTGATCTTTCAGAGGTGATATCTCTCTTTTATAGTTTCATATGTACAGAAAGCATCAGATAGGAGTACTGTTCAAATTTGATACTCTAGATTTCAAGAAATAAAAGTCAGAACCAAAGTTAAAAGATTACACCTAGTTCTCCACTGTTACAGTGACAGAGCCTTCCAACTTTTCCAGAAATCAATATTCTCACACCAATACAAAATTAAGATTAGAGAACAGAGACTCGGCCCTCATTATTGATTCAAGTCATCTCTGTGACTTGAACCTGTTTGTAACAGCAAAAAACTTCTAAATGTATAATCTCTGTACAAGTGTATTATAATCCTTTAAGACTGTCAGAGAAATACATTTTCTTTGCGATTGTACAGTCTACTTCTACATGAAAGAAAACAGAGCAGGAAAGATGAAGACTATGACTTTGTGAGACATACGTAACTCCCTAGATACTTTTTTTTTTATTTGGAAACCATCTTTATTATATACACATCTGCCAGCCTGCAATATTTTTCATCCTTTTAGCCTGGTTGAAATAATGCTGAGATGAGAGCAAACCTCTTAGTATTCTTTGTGTATCATCTCTAACAGCTTTGCTTATCAAGTTTTGACTGTTAAAACCATTGTGGAAGACACATGGAAAGCCAGGAAGCTCTCAAATATCCTTTATCTAGCAGTATAGCAAGAATTTCGACACTACCTCACTCTAAGTTGGAAGTGCCACTAAAAGCAGTCTGAAGATGTTTTTTCTTCTCTCCAAGACTTTTAAATAGTGGTAGAGCAATAGTTCTTTGTTAGCTGCCCCAACATCCTTTATATGTTGTTTGTAAAAATCTTAGTCTTGTGATAAAATCCTGAGCTAAATATTTTTTTAATTTGTTTTTCCTAAGTCTATCTATAACGTCAACATTTGTTGTAAATTTATTTATTTCTTAAATTTAACCAAACTGAACACACACAGAGTTCTCTTGAAGCTTTGTGATGGCAAGATGGTGAATTTAAATCAGAAGTTTAAAAAAAAATCAATACACAATTATTTTTTATACATCTATGCTATTCAGTTTTCCTTTCCATTTCTCTATTAATCTTGAATTAATTTTCCTTATGCAGTGATTATAATGTCATTATTGGGTTTTGTAATTGAAATACTTTAAAAAAGAAAGAGTATCAAGTATTAATGAAATCTATATCCACATAACAGATCAAAGCTGCATATTTCATTTTTACAACCAAATAAAATTGCATATTCCTTAGTTTAGCACAAATAAATCATGCTGTGGTAAAGAATGGTATAAAGAGATGTCAGACACGGCTGTGAGAATGTAAGCTCTAGTGAATAGTCTCAAAAGATTAAAATACTTTTTTCCCAAACTTAGGATGGAGTTAAAACTCACGAAAAAGGGGAATTTTGGATTTGTTTGTACATACTCTGCAGTCTTTATCTGAAGCTTGATGCTCTTTTTACCTCTTCAGTCTTGTTCACTGGTAGTCTTCCTGGGTACCTTCTCCCATAAAGCTCGTTAACATCAAAGAAAAATAAAAGTTAGAGAAGTCAAACGTTAAGATACTAAAACCAAAAGTGCAACTCAGCACAAAGACAATTCTACTATCCTGGCTCTGGTCAAAATTCAAATCAGTTCAAGATCTTAAGCAGGTGTTGTGGTTTTGTCCAGCTAGGAAAAAGGAAAATATACCAAACCAGGACTCCTCCCTCTCGCAGCGCAACAGGGAGGGAAAAAGGGAAAAGAATCCGTGTAGGTTGCAATAAGAACAGTTTAACAGAACAAAAGAAGTTAAAGAGGAACAGTTATAACGATAAAAGAAGGAATATACAAAAGGGACTGGTGCATGTCACAGCTGCTCACCACCCGGGACCCGACCTGACTGACTGCTCCAGACCGGCAGCTGAAAAACCACAACCCAGCTCTCCACATATAGTGGCCATGATCATAGGATGGTATCAAATACCTGCTCAGCAGCCTGGGCCAGCTGTACCCCTGTACCCCTTCCTGGTTCCTCATAGGAGTTAACTATTTCCTAGTCCAAACCAGGACAGCAAGGTTGTGTTCTCACACTTACTTTCCCCACATATTATAAAGAAAGGAATGAGGTTTTTAATTTCTCCTTGTTTATCAGGCACCATTTCCAGTTTTCAGATGTGTAGACAAAAATTATTAGTTGTCATAGGTCTCAAAAACTCCCTTTGTATTATCAGAAAACCAAGAGGTCAACGACAGCAAGTTCACTCTGCACATTTTTCTTCTTAACTACACTTGAATAGTGAGTAAAGGATCCAGAAGTTATGCCAACCACAGAAAATGGTGTGATCTTTATCATATGATGGTGCAGGAAAGACCTTTGTTTAAATACAGCTTTGTTTAAGTAGCATCAAACTCTTTGTGCAAAGTTATAACACGGTAATTGCTCTAATGCCTTGTTTTCCAAACAAACTTCAACCTGAATATCACCAAACAATGTGAATTATTGACCTGGAAACAAGTGAGTGTTTAGGAACATAAAGAAAATGAACTAAGAGGGAAAAAGGAATAAATTGAGTCATCATCAGTGGAAACTAGGTCTGCTGGAAGTAGAGACAAATAAAAACAGAGCTTGAAACAACAAACAGAAAACTCAGTTCAGCATAGCAAAGCATTTGTGCTACAGATACTGTGAAGGAGTTCAGATTTATGTGGAGAAGTAGATTTATGGTCATAACCAGACAAGTTTTACAGGTATCTTGGAGAGCAAACCAACTGGAAAAAAGACAGATACCATCTCTAATTACAGATGCCAGATCATTTAGTTTTTGATACTATAAAGACATAGAGTATACTTTTTTTTCTTGTTACTGTGACACTTGAAATGAGTATTATTTTTTAAGATTAAAATCTTATAACAGTTTATAATTAAAGGAAAAAATCAAAACCTTTGGACAGAAGCTTTCCTAACTTTCTCCCTAATCAATCATAATTCTAACACATATGACCCTCTTATAGCAAAATGAGTTGATATTGCCTTTTAGGAATGAACAAAAACAAACCCAGCCTTTGATGTCCTTCTTATTTCATCCACTTAAGAGCAAATCTCTATTTATTTCTAACACATTGTCAATTTTCTTGTCAGATATTACTGGTATTAACATCTTCACTCAATTGAAGAACATTGCTATTCAATTGCGTCCTTACTCTTCAAAACAATTCATGTGGCTTATTCCTGGAATTAATGATCACTTTTTAAAACCAGGATTTTTCAATTGCTTGTGACTTTGAGTATATATGATTTTTGACCTAGTAGCCAGCATTCCATAAATCTGATTTTAGACTGTCAGGCACTTGCACATTAATAATAAAAATTCATGGAATTCTGAAACACCAGGTTGGTAGGGACCACTGAAAAATAGGAGACAATGGTACACAGCTCCTACCTTCTGGTCCTAACTTTTTTTGCAAAAGCAAAATCTAGATATGTTGTCCCAGCACCTTGTCAAGGCAAATCTTGAAAGTGTTCAAGTGTACAATGTTGGGACACCACTTCTCTGGGCAGATTATTCCAATGGCTGACTCTTGTCATTGTAAAAATTTTTTCTTGTGTCCAGTTGGAATGCCTTCAGGAATATCTTGTAGCATAGGAAGAAGACTAGAAGTCTGGTTATCATAATTTATTATGTTATTCTGAAATCTGCTGTCTTGTATTCAGACAACTTGGACAACTCCTTAGGCAGTAGCAAACAGACTCTGAACTAGAGCAGACAATAGCGTTACAAAGAATTCTATATATGTTTGAGGTCTGTAAAAGAATCTTCCTCTCCTCCTTCTCCTTGACTACTCAATGTGTTAACAAAATTTAAAATCTCAGTCTGGCCTTATACTGCAACAATAACCTGCCCATAAATGATCTACAGTGGGGTAGGCATACTTCACACAGTTTTGCTATCAATTACTTTATACGTCAGCACATTTTCTATTATTCTCTTAAACTCAAGACAGGACAACCCGTGGTTTTAAAGAAAGACACTTTTAGTTGGCTTTTCTGGCTAACACAAGGCTGTCTCTGTGCACAGTTTCACAGAAAAAAATGTTTTGCTTTTTGCCTTACAGAAGTGTTAGCTAAAAACCCTGTCAACAGAAATTGCCTGGTTATTGCTAGCAGCACAGACACAGTCTGGTTTCATTTTGCTAAGGGGGCTTGCTACATAACAGCAAAACCATAACCTCGCTTGTTTTATGTTGGCAGGGGATAGGAGGGTTGCCATGCCTCATGGCACATGGAACTGCTACCACACACAAGCTATTTACATTCAGTTTACTAGCTTGCAAGTTAAACTATGTTTCAATGTCAACAAATTTAGGGTGGTTTGTTTTTTTTTTCTCATCTAGCATAAATTCCACAGACACTTTGCAACCATTAATGAGCCACTGATTTAATGACATGGAGTCCTTGAGAGTATTTTGCAATGCCACAGGGGCAAGAGGTTGCATTTAACGCCAGTAAATAGATTGCAGAAACTGCCTGAACAGAAGTATGCTTGTGGGTATTCCTTAAAGGCAGCAAGCACATACACTAATACTGTAGTTGGGACACATGCTCTAAATATCTTCAGTATGACTAACAGGCAGATTCACTTTGCATGGAAATAAGGGGACATATTTCTGTGCTTTTGTCATCATTTTTATTCTTGCCATATTAGTGCCTCTAAATTCTTGCAGATGTCTTATGGAAACTCTTACCTGCATTTACTGATAGTAACTCAACATTCACATGAAATAAAAATGTCCAATGAGCTAGGAAATTAAGAATCTGTACTATTAGGTATGACAAGAATTCTCAAAACAGTGTTAATTCCTGCAAACTTATTAGCCTTAACTTCTCTTATCTAGAAACAGAGAAGAAAAAAAGCATCCTAGCAAACCTTCTTATATAATGACTCACTTGTGTCAACCTCAGCACATCTGCTTCCTGCCTGCTCTTTTTATATATTACCCCTATTCATTTCCAGGTCCATGAAGTTCCAACATTCCAACCATGGTGTGACAACTATTTCCAGTCAAATGAACCCCTAGTTTCTCACATCATATGGAAATACCAAGAAAGATATATCTTCTGCATTTTTCACAATAAAAGAATTATTTTCTAATATTAATGACTCCCTCACCTGCTGTAAATATAGTTTCAATTATTGGCTATACCTGAGGAATCTCACCAACAAATGCATTTAAATTATTTACTGTCTATAGGGCAATCGTTGTTTTCAGAGTAAGAGAAATTAACTAGCTCAATGTTATTGAAATCCTCCCTAGATCAAGTATGTCATTGAGGTTATACATCAATAAAAAATTAACAATCACCATCAACTTTACTGGAATCTCTACTGTATCATGTAGGTTTTATTTTTCACATGCATGTGCCACATATTTGAGACATTGGAAGAAGAAAAAATATTAAAAAGCCTTCTGACAGGATGACTCATTTCCTGAACAACTTTTCCCCAAACATATGAAGACTTTTTCAATCGAACTGTGCCAAGAGAGGTGTGAATCAGATAACCCACCACAAGTTTCCATCCTTAGAGTCAAGACAGCCAACTCTTAAAATATTCAGAGTGTTTGCCTCTTACTAATTGTTTTGTGATATGAACTTAAGGCAGCTTTCTTCACCAACATCTGACACCATGGACGTGAAGCATGGCAAAGCAAAGAAGCATACATACTTGTTCAGCGGCAGTCTGTCAGCTGGGCTGTTTCTCTGAGGACCACCGTGCAGAGCTGTAATTTTTTAATCTCCTGACAGTTAGAGAACGTTTATGCTTCTCCTGCTTCCTCTGGCAGAAATAATAAGACATTTAAGCATGCACAAAATCTTGAAAAAAAATGTTCTATATACTTCTAGGTTGATTAATCAATACTTAATTATTTAAAAGCTCTAAATGGCTATCTTTGGCTGGTACACATACAAAACATGTTATCATCCATCAATAAAGGCCAGAAAATCAGATTGAGAGCACGTAGCAGGGCACTTGTGTACAAAGAGAGTTTACTCCATTTGTTGCACTTCACCATTTCATTTCATCAAAGGTGTTTATGTCACACTTAATGAGATAAGGGACAGCAGAGGCCTCAACAGCAGGCCTTCATACTGTCTGATGACTCTAGAAAACTGGGAATAAATACTGATTTGCAGAAACCTTTTTAAAAAGTGCTAATAAAGTAATTGTAGGAATTAGTTAATTGGATCATCTATGTTTTGTTCCGGGAGTAAAATGTGTATTCCTATGATTAATCCATTAGACTATGTTTTTACTGAAGTTAATTTGATAGTTCTAAATCTAGGCAGCATTTTGCCGGGAGGCTACTGTGCTTCTGCAGAAATTACATACTAAAGACTCCCAACATTTCTGTCCTGCTAAAGTTGCCTCAAATTATCTGTTCTTCTGCATGTAACAGGGATCTTGTAGAGTCAGCCTGTGGCCAGCACAACTATTGTTCCTCAGACCTCTGCGTAAGGGCAGTGGCTGTTGATTCATAACTGTCTGAATCAATGGGAATACCTAACATATCTAAAATGGTGGAACAAGTTTTCTCCAGTTCCTTTTTAAATTTGCACAAGCAGTGGATGAGCTTTCTGCTGTATTTACTTCTACCGGAAAGGCTTAGATAAACAGTGAAACTAGCCTCCATCTTGTCAGTAGCTGCATGCTCCATAACTACTTCAGAAGCCCAGACAAAACTCCAGCCGAGACAGACCACCAACACTTTCTTCACAGAAGATTTTGTGCTCATTTCACTTCAGTTTGATAGCAACCAATCTTCTGCTTTGACAATCTCTCACCTGCTAGCGAACTCGTCTTTGTGCTTTTAGAAACACGGTGTCATATACTTATTTGTACTCACAACAGACATGTCAGTAAACACTGCTGAAGTGTCCATATATGAGAAATTAGCCAGTTACTGGCTGTGTGGATGCCTACAGACACTGGGTACTCATGATTCACACAAACAAAAAAGCATGAAATTACATTTCACTGAGGGAAAGAAAGGAATCTTTTACTGTCCATCTCCAACAAGATTATGATACCCTTTCCAGAAAGCACTCTCAGAAGAATAATGTCTTCTTATACCTTCTGAGATCTATAGATAAAAAGCAGTAACTATTAATATTAGTTATAATGTAATATTACTCAAAGGCCCATGCTGAAATTTGTTATTTACTGTATTAGCTACTGTATTGGCAAACAGGTAGAAAACCATCTTTGACTTGAGTAAACCTGTCTCTAGCCTGAACTACTGGGAAATCAACAAATATAGATAAAAAGATAAACCAAACTTGATTTCTGTCATCATGGCTGTTCTAGCTCTGACTCTCTCTTGTGTTCCATGTAAGTCATAAATCTTTAACCCCATGAAGTAATGAGAAGCTAGGTTTAACTGAATCCTTTAGTAATCTTTAAGCCAAATTTTAAGAACAGATATCTATTTAATTTTCTAGATATCTTCCATTCTTGAGGTTTGAAGTGTTCTGAATAAAGAAGAGTTTTCTTTTACACACTTGTGCTGGACAGAAAAAAATTATATTCCTCTCAGTTTATCTGCTTGTTAAAATAAGCTGTAATAATTAAATGCATACACATACTTGAATGGTAAATTTTTAGTAATAAGTGCACTGGGACTTACAATGACCTTACCAAGGGGGTCTAGCTAGTAATTAATTCAGATAACACAATTTATTATCATAATATTTTGCTTATACTAGTGTTGGGTATATGATTTATTCTAATTTGCATATGCAGATTGAGATGCAATCATTTCAGTAATTTTAACACTTTTTCTTAATCCCACCAAGACGAACACTTTGTCTTAAAGTTCTATACAACATATTTGCAACTGCTCATTAATGTGTGTCCATTCATGCCCAAAAGTTTTCAGAAAGTTTCCTTGAGATGTTTCCTTATATTATTTTGCTTAATTGAGAAAAATAAAGTTTCTGTCCATATTGTTTGGTTTCCTACATTGACATAGATTAGAATAAGCATCTGAAATAATCTATTTCATAATGCATTTCTATTGGTGTAACTGAGTTCAAGATTTGACCCATTTAAGCACATGCAAGAGGAAATATATCAAGCACTGAAACATATCAGGCATCCTAACTGACCAGTGAATATTTATCAGTGATGAGTAGGTTTTCATCAAGGAAGTAAATATAAATGATGTCCCCAGTTCTTAGAAACCTACTGGAGATGCTTAAGGTAGCAGATTTGAGCCAACATATTTTATTCATGTCTGAAAGCTGGTATTATTTTCTAATGGTAAAAAGCAATTCTAAGATTGAGTAACTATTTTATTGCTCTGATCTTTTGCTATTATTAGCCATCTGGGATAATACTGAGGACATCAACATCACTCAGGCCTCCCCTAGTTTCAGAGGACTCTTGATCTCCCTTTTTCTTCCCAGATCATTTCTGAAACTAATCGGGCTTCATCAGAATTTCAGTCAGCTAGGGGAACAGAGGTCACTTTGACATGGAGACAAGTACCACTGTCTGTGATTCTTATCTGAATGCATTTTTGTCAGACTTTGCTTTCAGTTTTACTACTGCTATCACCAGTATTTGTTTAGAGTTAGCAAGCATTACACCAGAAACTTTTATTTTATTTGTTTTTTTAATGAAACCATACGCTGATACTATGTCCACTTCAATGGCACTCCAAGCAGACTGCTCAATTGAGAGGGAGCGTTCTGTGGAATATGTGCATTCTCAGTATATTTTTAACGTACGTTGACATTATTATATAGCAGCAAAAAGAACTATGAACAGCAGTGCAGAACTGCAGAGTGCTTATGCTTTGGAGTTACAGGACTGTATATAAGTTTCTCAGTCTTGATTAAAAATTGTCTTGTAACACCTGGAAGAACCTTTCAACAATGTTGGTATTATTTTAACAGTGTTACTTCCTTGGTACACTGTCCAACAAAAACATTCTAGTTAGAACACATATATGTATCTTTATGTGGCTTTGATAGGGAAGAAGTTAATTCCATGGACGTGAATCTTGCACTAAATTTTGAGTTCAGCTGTTGGTTTCTTCATTCTCTTTCATGTTTATTTTTATGGGCATCAAATATTCAGAAGAGTTCTCAGTACTCATGTGTCTTGTACAACCAACAGCGTACGTGTGCAGAACCAGGACAATCCTAGCACATGCAAATATGCCTGTTAACATCACCACTGATAATGGTGATGCAGACCATCTGAGACACCACAGCAATGTCTGCAATGCCTGCAATGCAGACATGTAATTAACTCCTGTTCTACGGAAGCCAATATAAGCCTTAGCTTATTAGCACCCATTTTACCTTAGCCATGTCAGAATAAGTCAGCTCAATGCTTCCTCCTGCCGGACTCCAAACAGTGCAGAGTGCCTAGCAGCTGCCACAGAGATCCTCAGCATTACCGGCATCGATTCTGTGCTCACAGGAGCTCAACTACCAATTTACATTGGATAATGAAGATTTGTTTGCATACAAATGGCATTGAAACCCTTTCCATTGAACCTGGAAAAACACCGTATAGCATACAAACTGGATTGTAAAAGGTTGATGAACATCTCTTGATCTAAGCACATGCAAAATCCTACTGATTAGCATCTTTTAGCATAATATGCAAAAAAGGAAATTGAGAACACTTAGATATAGATCAAACTCCTCCATAGGATATGATGCCATACAGAAAGAAAATGAAAAGAACACATTTTCTACAACAGAGTATTGATCTTTTCGATGTACTGCAAGTTTTAATTAAAATTTCAGATACTATTATCATGCCGCATAACTAAAAGGAAAAACTACAGAAGTTGAGAGAAGATACAAGTTTTATGGCTTGTTCTTTTGTTCTAAGTAGGAGCAGAGAAGTCTTTTACATGGGAAAGAACATTTTCAACAGCTGGAATGTTGAGAGGATTCTTACATTATCCTGGAAAAAAAAAAAGTTCCTTAGTATGCAGTGCATTGGTTTTCTCACCTTTATGCCAGACTGACTGCAAAGAATCCATTTTTTAATCCATTTCTTCCCTCAGCGTGATGACTCTAAGTGCTTTTTCTCTTTGGATCTTCAAAAGCTTACAGTATCCCCTTGCAGTGCGTTTTATTTTATGACACTTTTATGGATTTTTCCCTTCACAGCAATGTTTATCTTCTGCTCTTTAAAATAGGGAAAAAAATTCCAATTCTTTCTCTTGGTCTTCCTTTTTAGCATGGGAAGGCCTTCTGTATCTCCTTACATATTCCATATGTAACAGTCCAATAGCAAAGACTAAGTTTCAGTGTCAAGCCCAGACCCTGACACTAGTAGTTAGGAAATGCTTACATTCCCTTTCTATTTTTGACCATTCTAGCATATTTAATGTGTTTTGCAATATACCTGAAACCTAAATGTCACAAATTCATGAGAAAACTCTTTATTTCAAACATCAGTTACTCCTTTGAAAGGATATATAATAAGGTTTGTCTTGAGTCCAATTTAAACTGCTAAAAGTGAAACTTGGATCAACCACATGGATCAGCCCAATAATGGGCTGTAGGCTCTGCCTGGAGGACAACATTCGGCTGAATGGCAGCCCCAAGCTATTTGGCCACCGTGCTCTCCAGTAGAATTAAAGGAACTTTCACACATTACCTGGATGGGTCCATGCTCAAGTGTGCAGAATCACAAGGTTGTTTTACCTCGTCTTCCTTTACAGAGGCAACTGATTCTTTCCATTGACTTTACGTTAAACTCCTAGCATGTCTCCTGAATGACAACCAAATGCCTGAAGCATCCTAAAGCAGAAAAAATAATCTTCAAGTCCTTACCTTAACTGTTCAATGACAGATCGTTACAGACTATGATCTGAACTATAACTATAAATTTGCTATTCTAAAATGACTGAGTAGCTTTTCATGTTAACAAAATATATAACTTCAAAATAAATGGAAATTCAAGTTTGGTTAAAAATTTGCAGCTGAGGGATTGTTAAATATTGTCTGAAATTATTTGAATTCAATTTTTAATTGAAAGCCTGGGCACTTTCTTTGATCAATATATTATTTCATACATACAAAAATATATACATAGTTGAACTCCTTTATCCATAGAAAGAACTATAGCAAAAGAAGGTATTCTTTTCTGCAACTCTGCCAACAGACAAGTTTCTCGTCAGCAGTGAGTATCTTACAGAAGAGTTGCTGTTTCATTGCCCAAAGAGTGCAAGTTCAGAGAAATATTTTCAAAAGTAGAATGTTGTATTTTTTCCTTCCTCAAGAAGCAGTTTAATGCAGCAACATGATGGATTGATCTGGCCATCAGGTGCGCATCCTGCATCCTCACAGCTGTATACACCATGAAGGAATGAGGCCAAGCACAGAGGAGACAACCTGAACTCAAACACCAGTGCACCCCAGGCCTCATGCAGCACAGATACACAGAATGTAACTCTCCATCTAGAGAGGGAGGAGAGACTGGAAGGCAAGTGCAGTGGGCAGCAGTCTGCCACTGGCACTGAGCCTGGGAATTGAGAGCACAGGTCTTTGTTGAAATGTGTTTGCTTCTCAGTGCCCAATTCAGTGATCAGAAGCCTGCTAAATGACAGTAAATTAAGCAAGACTTCCTGAGAATGCTTTGTTCACAAACTCAGTGTCATGGTTTGACATGACAGCAGTTTCTGGTAAGGGGGAAGGGGCTGTAAAGATGGCTCCTGGAAGAAATTGCTTGAAACTCTCTCCTTCTTCTGTCCCTTCTTTTTCCAGCTGGTATTGGTGCAAGGAATAAAAAGAGTGAGAGAAACAACTGTGTGGACTCCAAGGTCAGTGATGAAAGAGACGAGGAGATGTGCTGGAGCAGACTCCCCTGCATTCTATGGAGAGGACTGCTGAAGCAGTGATTTATTTGCATTTTGCCAAAGATCCTACATCAGCAGCAGAGACTCATTTTGATAATGTCCCCGTATCAGGGGCAGAGACTCATTTGGCTAGAAACCTCGAATCAGAGGCAGAAACTCATTTTGCTAAGAACCCAAAGCCAGGGGCAGTAACTATGGCCGTAGGAGGCCATATCTCATGGGAGGGACTCAGTCACTTCACCACAGACCCTGAGCCAAGGGCAGTGATTTTCTTCATTAAAACTATGACCGGGAGAGGCTGTGTCCCAAGGGAGGGACCCTTTATCACTAGGGCTGGAGCAGGCTGTGTTCACAGAACAGTGTTCACAGAAGCTGTAACTGTGGGGAGGAACCCATGACAAAGCAGCTCATTAAAATTATGCCCCGAAGAGGCCATGTCCCAAGGGAAGGACTCTCTGTCTGCAGAAACTGCAACTGTGGGGAAGAATCCACAACAGAGATATTCACTAAGGACTGCGTCCTGTGTGAGGGACCCTGTATCAGCAGAAGCCACAGCTGCTGGAAATAAGGCACACCAGAGAAGTTTGTTAAGGACTGTGTCCCAAGGGGAGGGAGTTTGTATCAGAGCAAGGGAAGAATGCCAGGAGTCGTCCTCATCTGAGAAGAGAGAAGCAGCAGAGCCCATCTGTGAGAGACTGACCACATCCCCCATTCCCTGCCCCCCTGAGCTGTTGAGAGGAGTGGAGGTAGAGATATTGGGAGCAGTGAGCTGGGCCTGGGAAGAAAGGAGGGATGGGAGAGGGAGATCTTAAAGTGCTGGTTGTAATATTCTCATCATCCTACTCCCTTTTTGCTTTTATTGTATTCTGTTTCTCTTCGAATAAACTTTCCTACTTTCCTTTTTAAGTTAGGTACTGGAATCTGTTTTGCCCAGAACCGTAACTGGCAGAGAGCCCTCCCTGCCCTTGTCTTAATCCACAACAACCTTGCTTATCTTTTTACTCCCATTTCATTGGGGCCTCCACCATCCTAACGAGGTTGGGGTGAATGGGGGCACCGAGCGAGAGACTGTCGTGGTGCTGCTGTGCTAGCTGGGCCAAACCGTGATAATCAGCTTTTAAGATGAGATGTAAAAAAAGTGATTCTGAGCTCATTTACTCAGTGGTCACTTCTGGAATATGGATAAACCCATTTATTAGTACTTTCTCCATCAAGACAACATCTTAAAGAAAAAGCAGATAATCCTCTTCAAAATTTTTATTGAAGGCTAGTGTTGAGTTTATTTCCACTCTTTGAGTTCCTTTTTCAGTACTTTCCAAGTACAGTGCGCATAATTTTCAGAGTGCATGCCCTCATCAACATGACAGGGCTCCACTGTGACATGATTCATATCACCACATTATTTAATAGGTGGAGGGTTAGGTGACAAATAATCATAATCATTAATAATCATAACTGCAGCCATACAACAGAGTTTATGGTAGTTTGAGAAATACATTTGTCAGCACTTGCAGATTTAAATGATTATGTGATCTACAAGCAAGTCTGAAAAGGGAAAACATGTTGACAACACATTGCAGATTAGTTATTTCTAACAATTGTTTAATTACAATTGCAGCATCTTCAAACAGATGAAATGATAATATGAGTAGTAAGTGAATTTTAGATACGATTCTTAGAGCTGGACTTCAGAGATAAGCTGCCAGCAATTTTTAAAGTACTTCAAAGACCTTAAAATATTTAATATTTATTTCAGAATTCCTCCTTAAAACCAGAAACAAAAGTTTAATTTTTAGTTTTGATCTGCATAGATTTTCATTTCTCTTTAATTTAAATGGTCTCCTTTCAACTTTGAAGGATATACAAGTGCATGTATGTATACAGAACATATAAAATATATATTAGCTTGTCTGCAGGCTTCAAAGAAAGCTTTAATTTGCTGCTATTTCAAAAGACTGAAGAGATTGCCTTTAGTAGGTTGAGTGGCAAATGTGACAGCTTGCAGGGCTATGGAAAGATGATGTAGAGGGAGAAATAAATGGACGTGGGATCAACAGCTGAAGCTGGTAGTCTTGCCTTCCCCTCACCCATCAGCCAGTGCAGCAGACTGATGAGAACATAGTCCCCAGTTTGCTACAGGTGAAAGTCAGATCAAAGTTGATTTCTGACGCTGCCAAGTCAGCTCATCTCTCAGAGTGCCCAGATCTGACACCTCTCCTGACTGCATTTTGGTTTATATTTTTACTTGAGGTGGTCCTGCAAGCAGAGAAGACAGGCAGGGCAAGTTGCCCAACAACACAACATCCTGTAGGCAGAACAAGACACAATCCGCTCATGCCAGCTCCTTCTTCCTCAGGCAGGCACTGAATACAGCCGCCACAGCCAACACAAACAACAAATCACAGTAATGGGACTTGAAAGAGAACAGACTGAAGAGAAAATCAAGCACAGGGAACTAGACTCAGAAGCCTGTGTACTTTTTTCTTCACTAAATGAGCTCAGGTGTGCACCCGGATAATGATTGTCTTTGACTTGTTACTGCTTCTTTACTTTCCAACTGAAACCCTACAAATTTATTAAGAAATTATTTCAGTCTTGTAAGCTCTATATTAACACAAATTAAACTCAAGACACTAACATCACTGTTATTTTATAGTCTTCATAGTTACAAAAGCACAGAAAGATGAAATACAGTTCTATCTAAACTTCGTAATGTGAAGGTCATATGTTCAACACTAGTAATTATGGTTCACTTTGGGATGAAATTGTGTTATTTTAATGCTGCTAACTTTTTTTCATTCTGCAACATGAAGATCTACTCAACTATTTAATGGCATTTAATGATAGCCCTTCGTTCTGTAAGAAATAATGTACTTGTATAATCTAATGTGTATTGGAGACACTAAGTAAATTGTTATCTGAGGTACAGGACCATTATCACTGTGTGCCATAACAATCAAACTTAATGAGGCTTTCCTCTTACCTCCTCTTTCGACTACCACCAGCAATGTTCTTTTGTTTACAAAGTTTCTCTATACTGATTTTGTATTGAAATTACGATCCATTCTTTTTCCCACATTATACCATTTATATCAGAAATTGAGAAGTAGCAAAAGGGCATTTCTATTCTTAAGGCACAAGGACCATCTTGGATTATCTGGGTTTAAACACTTTTTCTACATTGACTTGGAAAAAACTCATTAAGGATTTTGACATCTCCTTGCCTATTTTGCATGGCACATTTCAAGGGCTCTGTTGTCAAACATGAACATGCCAAATGCAAATACAGTTATTCAGGCCCCAGAGATGAACCAGGACCTTCCCTGAGATCCCAGCTATATTAGATTTTGCTCTAAGTATGATATCTTTGTGAATTCATGTTTCCTTAAAACATGTTTCCTTATTCTTTCTTTCCTTCTGAAAGAAGGATAGTTTCACTACTTTGTCCAGTACAATCAGAGACCTCACAGAATCACAGAATGGTGGGAGTTGGAAGGGACTTCTAAATATCATCTAGACAAACTCCCCTACTCAAGCAAGTCTGCCTTGATCAGGTCACACAGGAACGCATCCAGATGGGTTTTGAAAACCTCCAGAGAAGAAGACTCCACACACTCCCTGGGCAGCCTGTGCCAGGGCTCCCTCATCTTTACAGTAAGGAAGTTTTTCCTTATGTTTAAGTGGAACTTTTTGTGTTCCATCTTATGTCCTTTACCCCATGTCCTGTCACTTGAGACAATAGAAAAAAAAGTGCTGCTCCATCCTTTTGACATGTGCCTTTCCAATACTTGTAAGTATTAATGAGACCTCCCTGCAGTCTCCTCTTGTCTAGACTAAACAGCTCCAGTTTCCACAGCCTTTCCTCATAAGGAAGATGCTCCAGTCCCCTGATCATCTTAGCGGCCCTGCGCTGGACTCTTTCCAGGAGTCTCCTATTCCTCTGGGCTGAGAAGCTCAGAACTGGACACAGGAATACAGATGAGGCCTCACCAAGGCAGAGTAGAGGGGGAGAAGAACCTCCCTCAACCTGTTGGCCACACTCTTTTTTATACACCCCAGAATGCCATCAGCCTTCTTGGCCACGAGGGCACATTGCTGGTTCATGTTCATTTTATTACCAACCAGAGGACTCCCAGGTCTCTCTCTACAGAGCTGCTCTCCACCAGGTCAGTCCCCAGCTTGGTTCATGGGGTTGTTCCTCCCCAGCTGCAGGCCTTTGCACTTGCCTTTGCACTTTGCCTCATGAGGTTCTTCTCTGTCCAACACTCAAGCCAGTTGAGATCCCACTGAATGGCAGCACAGCCTTCTGGGGAATCAGCCAGTCCTCCCAGTTTGGTGTCATCAGCCAACTTGCTGAGGGTACACTCTGTCCCCTCATGCAGGTCGTTGATGAAGATGTTGAACAAGATTGGCTCCAGAACCTATCCCTGTGGAACTCCACAGGTCACAGGCCTCCAAGTTGATTCTGTGCCATTGATTACCACCCTCTGGGCTCTATCATTCAGCCATTCTTGATCTATATCATCATCCACTCATCAAACCCACACTGGCTGAGCTTTCCTATGAGGATGTAATGGGAGACAGTGTCAAAAGGCTTGCTGAAGTTAAGACAGATGACATCCACTGCTCTCCCCTCACCGAGGCAGCCAGTTAATACCATCATATAAGGCCATCAGGTTGGTCAAACAGGATTTTCCCATGGTGAACCAGTGTTGAATTCCCCCAATGACTATCTTCTCCTTTATGTGTTTAAAGATGTGTCATGGTTCAGGCCCTATTGGCAATGGAGCACCACATATCCTCTTGCTCCATACACCCATAGGATGGCAGAGGTCCCAGATTGATGGGATGAAAAAAAAGATAACCAAGGATTTTGTGGATCGAGAAAAGGGCAGGGAGGGCTTGATGTCAATTATGATTCTGGGCAAAACAGACTCCACTTCTTGACATAGAGAGGAAAGGAAGAACAATTTCTTCTACTGCCTGCTGGAAACAGAACAGACAGAAAGCAAAAAGAGAGCAGGATAATGAGAAAAACACAACCATCACTTTAAGATCTGCTTTCCTCACCCTTCCTTTCTTCCTGGGCTCAGCTTACTACTCCCAATATCTCTACCTCCTCCCTGGTCAATGGCTCAGGGGGTAAGGAATGGGGGATGTGGTCAGTCTCTCACAGATGGTCTGTGTTGCTTCTTTCTTCTCAAAGGAACAGAACTCCTCACATTCTTCCCCTGTCCCAACATAGGGTCCCTCCCATGTGATACAGTCCTTAACAAACCAGGATAGATTCTTCCCAACAGTTACAGATTCTGCTCACAAACACCTCCAGTGTGGAACTCCTCTGCGGCCAGCAGCATTCTGGGCACCTTCTACTGCAACACCGCCCTTCTAAAAATTCATAGCCTCCTCTGGGCACAGTCACCACCCCTGGCATAGAGTCCTCTAAAAACTACCAATATATCTCTGCTTCACCACTCCTCTCCACAGGTCACAGGGGAATAGCTGACATCTCACCACAGGATGCAGGGGAGACTGATCTAGCACATCTCCTCCTTTCTTCCCTTACTGACCTTGGAGTCTGTATGGTCACTTCTTTGTCCTCCAACTCCTTCCACCACCCCCTAAAAAAGAAGAAAGAACAGCTTCTTCTTAAAAAGTGATTGTGTAGGCACTCAATTGGCTCAGCCCTAGAAGAGGGTCTGACTCAGAGACAGGGAAAGTTTTTATCAGCTTCTTACAGGAATCGTATTTACAGCCTGTTCCCCATTACCAGAAACGGCTTCACTCAAAACCATGATGAGTCGTTCTGTCACCTTTCCAGGGATGGAGGTGAGGCTGACCAGTCTGTAGTTTATTTAGTCCTCCTTCTTTCCCTTTTTGAAGGCTGGAGTGACATTAGCCTTTCTCCAGTCCTCAGGAACCTCAACTGTCTTCCATGATTGTTCAAAAATGATGGAGAGTGGTTTGTGTTACTCTTTTTCCTAACTCTTACAGGAACCGCATAATTTCAGAAACTCATTTACAAGAATGGTCAGGTGAACCATTTCCGGATTTCAGTCATTTGGGCTTGCACCTTAAGAGCTTCATGTTCAAGTCAACCTAGCATCTGAAAGCAACAAATTAATTGAGACATTATCATTACATCACACCTGTGCCAGCTGGACCAAGATGAGGCCTTACAGGGTCCTTTTTGAGTTCCATGAACTGAGTTTCACTTTGCAGTGAAATGCAAATAAACTCAAGAGGCTTTATATTTCAGAACAAAAATGTTAGTTTTAGTGAAAAGGTGAATTTAAAAAAATACACATGACAGGATGTAATCTGAAATGCAAAGTCTGCCATCCCCCAAATTTTAAATATCAAGAATGACTTAAAAGTTTACAGAGGTTCTCTGAAAGACATTACATTTATTGTCATAGTACAATTAATTGATTGAGATCTGAGTATCAGAGAATGTGATTTCCAGCAGCTATGAGTGACCTCAAATTTGCTATGAGCAAGAGTTATAAATATAGTTTATCTAGAAAAATAACACCCTGAATGCCTTCCCTACAGAAAATGAAGTGGATCAGAACTATACTCTGTGCAGAAAACTAGTTTTTGTCATGCAATGTTCTCAATCTATAGAAATATTATCAGTCTATCTTTGTTCCCAATTGAGTAAACACAATTCTCCATCTTTTTAATTTTTTAAAAAGCACCTAAAGGTCTAATACTCTAGATGATTAAACAAAATGGAGATGGAAAACATACTAGAATGTTTGCTTACTTATTCACAAATTATACTAAGCAGGGCGATTTCCAAGTGAACTAGAAGAAAGGAAAAGCTTCTAAATAAAAGGTAAGGTGACATGCTGCTTTAAAGAGACAGGAATAATGTGTATTTGAAAACAACCAACCAGGTACAGTAGAAAGGATCCAACTGATACCTCAAACTGAACATAAACTGACAAAGTCAGCATTGCAAAAAGCGCAAGTAGTCAATGGCAAACCTATGAGACACATCTGAACTACTGTATCTAGTTTTAGATACTACATTTTCGAACAACTGAAGACAATCCCAACATGAGTTCTGCAGTTGCTGTCACTATTCTTCACGTCTCAGAAATATCTGGGAATAATTGATTATTTAATTTAGTGAAGAAACTAAAACAGAAGAGAGAACTTTGTCTCTGCAGCAGCAACTTTAGTGCAGTTTAAAGATAGTAATCTATTTTATATTTCCGCAACAAATAAGGCTGAAAACAATTCATTTGCAACAGAGGATTCCTAACATCAAATTAAACATTACGTGTGAGAGGAATGAACCATTGTCTGAGGAGACTGACTGGAAGACTTTCTGGAACAGCTGGGCTTCCATCACTAGAAACACTTAAAAAACTCAATTTATGTAATTATCTGATGGATCTGACATATTTGTAATTAAATCTCAGAAAGGCAACTTGATAGCTAACGATCTCAAAAATATTAGAGATCTTTCATGAGAATGGTGTGAAAGAAAGTGGAAAAGAGCAGCAGATCTCAGCCCACCAATATAGTACTGGAATGAGTTTGGAGCAGCCTGGGGCTGTGAGTAGGGGCTCTGGCAACTGTGTTCTTGAAATAAGCATGTCAGAAGTGACTAAAAGTTACAATTTCTGAAGCTGGCTTTTGTTAGAACAAAAAATGTTAAACTAGAACAAAACAAGACAAACTAATGTGCAGCATGTGACAATAGGTGTCAACACAAATCTTATTGAGTTAACAGCAGTGGTGTGTTGTTGGTTTGGGATTTTTTTTTGAGTACAAATCAAATCTCTCCCTTCTGCTCAGATTTGGACCTGTATGCCTTGACTATATGCTACATCTAATACCCAATCTTGGCACCTGTTTAACAATGCAGCACTAATTCATTTAGATACTCTGTTTCCTGGACAGGCAGTAATTTAAGAACATGAGGATTTCTTCTGTGGCCCTTGAAATAATGCCAAATTCTGTTATCAACAAGTAAAACATATGTAATTTGGATAAATTACATAGACTATTTCATCTTTACTACACTAGTTGACATAAATAATTTTTCCTTTCAGTATTCCTTCAGATAAGTCGCATCATTTAGTACTAATAGTACTGAATAAATGGATTTAATATATGAAAGTATGAGTTGTCTGACCAAATTAAAAAAAAACAAAACACTTAACGAATATTAAATTTAGGGTTCATGAAAACAAATAGTTTTCATTTTCTCAATTTTGAGACAGAAATCTAGGTCACGTATAATCTCAGGATTGTATAAAGGTATGCTTAACATGAAAGGAGATATGATGCTACAAGGCAACAAGTAAAGGTATTTAAGTAAGTTTGGCTAGATATGGAGACGTGTGCTGGAGCCTGTGATTTTAAGGAGTTAACTATTTCACTGGTGTTATGAAAAAAAGAAATGAGATGATTCCTGCTCTGCAATGAGACATCTGCTCTGAACCAGTTAAGCCTCATCTATCAGTCACATTGATTGGTTAAGGTAGTGACCACCAACAAAGTCCTGGGGCTCTTAAGTCCTTTGCACTTGTTGATCACTCCAGCAAATATCTGCTTGCTGAGTGACATAGCACAGGATGCCAGAGCACCCACCTGCTTACACCTGTCATACGCATTATCTTTGCTCAAGAGTTGTGAAAGAAATAATATCTAATAGAGAAAATCTAAACCATGGTGTTTAGAGTTGCATAGAAACCCTTACCCTCCCATACTGAGAAGCATGAGACTGTCAGGGAGGGTGAGAATTAAGGTCAGTAGGTTAAGCAAATGCACAAAGTGATTGTGCTAGAGGGTTTCATAGCTCTTCTGCTCCACACCAGCAATAAATAAGGAGTGGAATTGTTTCTGAAATTACTTTGGCTCGACAAGCCTGTCCATTGCCTCTCCTCTGGGTAATCTTGAAAGCTTGCCGGGATGTTATGTTCTTTGATCTAGATCATTTGTCATGATGAATAGTATTATGTAAAAGTTGTATTTTTCCCTTCTGTCTTTTGATTTGTAATATGAAAGACCATAACATGGATTTAGTGTTATGAAGCTCAAGTAATTTAAATCTTTAAAATATGTGAACAATTGAGAGCTTCCTATTTAAAAGTGTCAAAACCACACTTTTGGATTCATTATATTCATACAACTTCTTGATCTGCTTTACAAATACAGTTTAAAAGAACCAAAAAATGTTTTTGCTCACAGCAAGGAAAACCAGCAGGAAACATTTTCCCCTCAATAAATAAAAATGACTAAACACAAAACTTCAAAGTATTTTAGTCTTGATTTTACAGTCCTTCCTCAGCACTAGTAATACCAGTTGCAATGTGTTGGATTTTCAACATTCCTCTCTTTTTGTCTATTCCCTTTCAGGCTCATGTACATCTACAACACTGAGTACTAGAGTACCTTTCCTTGCTTTAAGTAGATGTGAGGTAGGTTGATTAACAGCATGGAATACAATTGCACTGTAATTTACCACTTCTGTTGACCAAATTACAGTCGCTACTACTAGCCCTCAAATGATGACTACACACAGTACTACACTGCATAAGCAGCCATCACAGGCTGAGGCTGAGAACAATTGCAGTGCTCTGGCAGGCAGGCACAGGGCTCTTGATCTCCAAGTTCCCTTTGTTCTCTCAGACTTGGTATAGAAGTCAATTACACATTTACTGGTAACATGATCACCCTGCCAGAAGGGTACTCCCATGAATATTACATTGAATATTGAAATAAATGCAGAATAAAGGTAATTCTGTGGTTAAAAACATGATACCTTGATCCCTACTTCTCTGCAAACAGTAAAAGATACCTATAGGAATAACAAAGACAAAATCACATGACAGATCTTCACAGAAAGCCAAAGTGCTTTGAAAAAGATCAATTACTACAAAATAGTAGCACACTGCTGTCAATCTTCTGCCTTTCTTTATAGTGAAAAATGAAATAGAAATAGCCTTTAGCAACAGATAGGAGTACTTGCAGATTAAGAGGAAAGTTTGCAGAGAAGTCTAAGGCCAATTCTTCTGACTTCCATGAGCAGTGCAATGTCATATATTCAGTTTTGCAAGGCAGGAAAAAATAACCATAACAACCCCACCACTTCCAGATGCCACTGCTACTTCTTTGGTCAGCTCTTATCAGAAACCTGTTCAAAGCTCAAAGTGCTCAAAGCGTTTAGCAACCTGTGATAAAAGTCTTTTTGACAGTCTTTCCTTACAATGCTCTTTCATTACAATGACCACAAAGAGCATGCAAAAAATGATAGAAGTCTGACAAAGAAGAAAAAGGTCATTGAACCACTATTGCCTAAGAAACAGAGACCTCTCATTTCTATTAATGTCAATGAGAAGAGGTCTAAGTCTCTGGGGCTTTGCAAATGTCACCAACGTTATTATCTAGTTGTTGAATATTACCAGTATGCTAAAGGTACATATTCTTCTAGATGGCTTTATGCTGATCTTGCAGAATAAGTCTAATGAAGCATGAATAATTGTGGGAATTTATACCATCATGAAAAGTACTCATAACTACTTCTTTCACTTGATATCTTCATAAATAAGATATTTCATTAAGGACACTGAAGATATTTTTCCAACTCCTATTCAACTGCAAAATAGAATGGGAATCTTGTGGGCAGGTATAAGAGGCAGAACTGAAGCTAGTGTGCAACATTGGGATGACCTGCTGTCAATTGGAATCACCAGTACAAGGGATGAGAGCCCATCTGTCCTAAAACATCCCTGCACTGGAGCATCCACCAGCAAGCAGAGCTGCAGGATGCTGCAATTCAGGACCAGGGCCATAGAAGCTTGAGGAGAACAGAGTAAGGCACCATGATCTACCTCTTCAGTGTTCCCATATGCTTGAATGCAGAGAGCACATGCATATCTACTATTATGCATCCATTAGTTTTGTACAATTTATGCTACTTGTTCATCTCCAGCTGAATGCCTTTTTTCAGTCATCTTTATGTTACAATTATGAATTTACACACTGGGGAGGACAGAAAGTAAGCATGGGTGGTTTTTTTAGAGTGCACAAAACTGCTTGAGATTGATAGCAAGAGATAATTTTTATTTTAACTTCCTTCTCCTATTCAGAATTAGTTCAGAATCTGTGCAAATCTAGAAAGCATGCTACAGACTAAGGAAAAACTGAATGCTAAATTTCATAAAAGTAAGACACACCAAGACATAACCATAATTTTTATTTTAAAGTAATTTAAAACCCTTGGTGAGTAGCTTAATAGACAAGAGCACTCTAGCTTCAAATGGATTTTAATGGGAGGGTAACCACAAGAATAAAATCAATTAATGAATACTATAAATAGATTAGTGAAAAATCTCAGTTCTTTTTCTTTCCAAATATCTTCCTACTACACCACTCATGAGACTACTTCCAGAATAATATAATAAAACAGCCCACATAAGGAAGCAAATACTGCTGCCATTTGGAGTTCTCAGCACTGAACTTTCTGGAAAGCTTAGACAACTTTATACTTCTTGAAGCATGAAGTGTTGTAACAATGTTAAGAATACATTTACCTGAAAATACAGAGAATATCAACACTTTAAAGTATTTTGTCAGCATATGGAATCTTGCACATGCAATGCTTTGTATGTCAAGCTTTTTAGGAAACTTAATCTAATCTGCTGAGATGAGCCATTTATAATATTTGTCCAGCTACATACTCTAAAAACACTAAGTGCTTTTGAAAACCTTGGTCAGAAGTTGTGAGTTGCAATAAATCTCGAATGAATTGCAGAAGGAATTTGTACCCTCTGTTTATCTCCACACCTACCCAAAGAGAAGATATTTTGCACTTCAAGTATGGATGACCACACAAATATCTCTTGTAACTTTGGGACTGATGAAAAGGAAGAACATGCTTGAGAATATACTTTTTCCTTCCCTTCAACTTCCCAAGAAAAAAAAGAAAAGTTAACAGAGCACAAATGCCACTGTTGACAGAGATCATGATATGATATGATGTGATATGATATGGAAAAATGCCAGATCAATAACCAGTAACTCGATGTGGTTATAAGTATACAGGGTCATCCGAAAAACAGACAAAGGTCTGTCTTAACCAATGCGTGCTTAACCAATGAGCCACAGCTCTATTTCCCTTTGACAGACTGTCAAGTGTGTTGGAGAGATCTGTAGCCATCTTCAACGTGAAAATGGAACATGATGTAAGGAACACGAATGGTGTGGAAAGCATGTACATGGCCAAGAGTATCAGATGTGAAACCATTAGGTTTTTGTCATCTATTGAAGCCACTAGATTCAGACAAACAGAAAATTCCTATTCATAAAAATAATGTGTGGTAGAATTCAATACAATAGCAACCATAAAACCATGCAATGCAAGAAACAAGCAAAAGCAGGAGACAAAGGCCCCTACCAATGTGCTGTGTTTAGGTAGGGATTTACTTTTCTAGCATCTATGTTGTGGTGTAACTGTGGAAATAGTCTGTAATTGTTTATCCTCAGCATTCTCTGTGCATCACAGTTCCTTCATCTGTAGCCTTTTAAGAACATAAGTTGTCTCATGGTTCCCTGTTTGTTCATTCAATTGCTTCTGGACTGCTTCATTTTCAATGATGCAGTTTGTGCACTCCAATATAGAGGTGAGTCATGTCGTATGGAACCATTCACAGTGGAAAGTTCAACAAAGACTACCACAGATTTATTTAGTATGGTTGGCAAGAGTGGGAGAGCTAATACAGACTTTGCTTATATTTGCCTGGTCAAGCTAATGTTAGGAAAAGGCAGTTACAGAATTAACTGATTTTTCACACTCTCTCTACCAAAGATATTCATACATTGTAGATTTATAGTACTTATAAGCAAGTTTGAATAATTAATAATTTATCAATTTGACAAATACAATTTTTCCCTATGACACACGGTGGTGAATTAGGAATTAGGAATTAATCTACTGGAGTTGTGAGGAGAGACAGTGAAATTAAAAGAAAAGAGGAGGCAGATCCTAGGAGAGCACCTGAGGACTACTTCCACAATAGCAACCAGGGCCTTAGCAACTCTGAGGCTCGCTACTATGAGCTGATGGGAGCACCTGTCTTCAAGCAGCATGTCCTAAGCACTCTAGGAATCCAGATGTTCATTGATGTGAGGCTCTGAAAAGGAAAGGCTAAATTTGAAACAGCAGATGTGTCTCCAGAGAGAAGTACCTCACCAAGCTTCTGTTGTTATCTAGATACTAAACTTATCTAAGAGCAAGGGATCTAAATTCAGGTTAGAGTTAACAAGGACAAGCGAGTCAAAGTACACACACTCACTGCTTCCCAGACAGATTTGCTACATCATGAAATATGTTTCTAAGATAACGAAGATTAGATTCCTCTGAGGTGCTTCTCCACCTCCATTGCCTATAGAAGAGGCACTGATGACACTGGGAACATTCCCACCTGCAGTAAATTCTTTGCAGCAAATATGTTGGAAGACATAGCAGAATTTAAAGAAAGCATACAGGAAATACCAGACAAAATGAGTGAAATGCTCATAATAAAAGCTCAAGTTGACAAAATAAGTCCAGACAAAAAATCCATTTGAAAAGCTCTTGCAAATCAAATTAACAGCAACATTACTAAATACCTGCATTTTAAGTTAAATTGAAGCCTGAAGAAGCAGCTTCAATGAGCTAAGCCATTCAGAAAGTAAACAATACAAATCTGCGCCTGTGGTTGGTTTTCCTCTTAGTGACACATTTCAAGACAAAGAAAAGGACAATTAGCAATAAATTCATTAGCACATGTGCAAGTGAACTAGTATTCACTTGCATGAGTATATACTTCTTTAGAGCAGTTAAAGATTATTCAAGAAATTAATGTACCTACTGTCTCTATATACTCTACAGACAACAATGAAAAGAAGAAATATTGCAACAACCAAGGAAACCAACATTTTGAATGAATTGAGACTGAAGTGACTTACACGACAGTTTTGTCACACCACCTGGCTAAATTGCTAAAGAAAAACATTGATTCACTCTTTCAGTGTCTGTCTAAGTATCCTTTACTTACACAGGATGCAAACACCCTGTCAAATAGAGTATGATAATGACAGAAAAAAATGCAAAAGCACTGTCTTAGTAATATAAGTAGTTCCACCAAATCTGTAACCACATTGTCTTAGTAATATAAGTAGTTCCACCAAATCTGTAACCACATCCTTGCAGTTAATCATGTAGCTAAGTGCTTTTCCCAGCTCAGATCCTGGACAAGAAGCGTAGTGCAGAGTTACACTTTCACTGGGATATGACAACTCCAGTGTTAAGATATTCCAGATGCACCTGTTATCATCTGCCAAGAATGCATATTTGTACCTGTCACATATTTGTGTTTAAACTTGCTGTGTATATGTATCAGTCATTCCAATTCTTAAAAAAGTCTTGCTCATTAAACCTCCCCCCACCCCCACCCTCCTTAGGATGGCAGAGGCCCAGTGAGACAAGAGGAAAGATAACCAAGGACATTGTGGAGCAAGACAAGCGCAGGGAGGGCTCACTGCCAATTATGGTTCTGGGCAAAACAGACTCCACTACTCAACTTAGAAAGTAAGGAAAGTTTATTCTACTACCCCCAAGAAACAGAACACAACAAAAAACAAAAACAGGGCAGGATGATGAGAAAAATAAAACCAGCACTCTAAAATCTCCTTCCTCCATCCCTCCTTTCTTCTCAGGCCCAGCTCACTGCTCCCAATATCTCTACTTGTGCTGCAAATTTCATCTAGATCTTCTGTGAAATCTGTGTACAGAGGACTGGAGTACCTTCTCTTTCTTACCTGGTGCATGCTAGCCCATTGGTTATTATTACACTCTGTCAAGCTACTTTTTTAGAACAAAGATTAGTATTACACTGTAGAGAGTCTGAAAAACAGGCAAACAGGGCACACGTGGACTCTTCATTTGGCTGCATTTTGCTAAGTAAAGGAAACAGGCTTTATTATGTGCCAGCAAAATAATTGTAACAAGAAATCTGGCTTTGAACATGAGAATCATCTGTACTGCCAGCAAGCACAATGCCAACCTGGGACAGGTGAGTGGTAAATGAGCATATGAAAAATAAACACAACTGTGGAAACCTGAAGGATGCTTATCTCATCACAAAGAATGCATGTCTCGTACCAATTTAGTTCCTATTATACATTTTCACAAGGATTAAGTTTCTGCTGGAAGATACCACAGGAAAATAGGAGACCACACAAAGGCAAGATTGGAGCCCTCTCCAGGTTTTCAAATTAATGACCATTTTTTGAGGCAGAGCTGTCTCTTCCTCCAGAATTTTAAGTAGCTCATTAGCTTTCTGATCAAAAGTAATTCCAACAGTAAAATTGTGCCCTTGAGCTTGTGGGAAAACATATTTAGTGAAACAGTGCAAAAATAAAGATGCTGCTCATTCAGATCTTGTTTTCAAAGAAGACCTGAAGCAGTAAGCAGGGAAAAATCAAAGCCTGGAAAGACTCAGTGTGTTCTTCAGGGTTGTCATGGTTTAGCAAGGAATTGCTTTTTCTTGGTAAGAGGGGAAGCGGGTTGCAGTGAACACCCGGTAAAGAGTTTTTGGACTCTCCTCCAACTCCTGGGTTCAGACTCACCCCCTGGCCCGCTGGGCCAATCTGGTGCCTCTGTGATCACTATTTAGGGATGGGAATTTGAAGTGTTTGGCAGGAGGTGTAAGGGTGGTACAAGATGGAGGTGGCCATGTGGACCCCACAGTCGGAGAAGGAGGAAGGAAGGAGGAGCATCAGACCAGAGACCCCTCTGCAAGCCGTGGTGAGAACGCAGGTGGTACCCCTGCACCCTATGGATGGCAATGGCAGAACTGAGAGCCAGCAGCAGCAGCAGCTCCGTGTGAGTGCACCCAGACGGGCGAGAGACTGTGTGAGGAGGTGGCCATGGCACAGGACATGCTGGAGAGCCTGTGCGCCGCAGAGCAGCCCCACATGAAGGGCAGAAGGAGCTGCAACTTTTGGGACAAATGCGCGTCAGTGTAGCCCGTGCAGGGCTGTCGTGTGTGTGAGGTACCCCACGGACTCGCAGGAAGGACTGGTGCGGAGCCCATCTGTCCTGAGGTTAGACAAACGGCAGAAGCCATCAGGATTGAACTGACTGAAACCCCCACTCCCTGCCCCCCTGGGCCGTTCAGGGGGGACAGAGGTAAAAACACCGGGATCAAGGCTCTGAGCCCAGGAAGAGGGGAGGAGTGGGGAGCAGGTGATCTTAAAGGGCTGGTTGGACTCTTCATCTCTGTACCATTCTGTGTTGTTTTGTTTTGGTTCTGTTTTGGGGTTTTATGCTTTAGTTGGTATTACATTATTTTCTGTTTTCTTCCCCAAGCCGAGGAGCCTGGTCTGTTTTGTCCTGCACCTTGAGCGGCAATTAAGCTCTCCCTGCCCTTCAGCAATCCTCAAGTCTTTGGTACTTGACGCTAGTCGTGGTCTTTTGTTCCCTGATGTGCCTAAACCACGACAGGGGTTTAACTTGGTATATAGTGCCATGTTCCCACAGCTAAGAAAGAATGATAATGCATGTATCACAGAAAGAATCTGTGATACTATTTATCCATACCTGCAGTTTTGCACAGAAAATAGAGGACTTGCTTGACACAAAGGACATTGTAATCTCATTTTTATAGCTTCTGTGCTTATGCTGTGGTTTTGACTCTCAGTCTGCATTTTTAGTTAAGTCACATTTTGGAGAAGAAAAAACAAAAGCAAAGAAACAGTAAGTAAAATCAGGGAAATATTTAGCATCAGAGATGAAAGGAACAGTTACACTCTAAATTCTTTAAATATCTAGAACTCTCATAAAGAGTAGTTGAATTTCAAATATTTCATAAAATAGACAATATATAATGCATGCATATCTTGCCGTCATTTAGGGTAGTCAAACAAGTGAACTTCACAATGCAACTACTCACTGTTACCAGTTCCAAACCAAGTATAAAGAATATGTGCCCAGACAAGCTGAGGGAAAGTGCTAGAAGTGAGATGGAAAGGCAGTCTGCACCAAGAACTGCACTCCAAGGTTAGACCACCTGTTTTCCAGGGACCAGCTTCCCAGTTAAGTGAAGCCAGTTGCAAAACTCTTACAAGACAAAAGCTCAGCAACAGACTGTTGTCCTTAAAATTCCTAATAAGTGTCACAACATAACTCTGAAATTCAGCAGTTGCTTTTTTTTCTTTTTTTTCTTTTATTCACTACATTGTAGATGAGAGAATCATGGCTCATTTTGAAATCTATTCCTTACAGATTAATTATAGGTTTTTTTTTTTTTTAATGTAGATTTGTCTCAAGCAGAGATGAACCGTGAATTACAGGGTAATCACCTTAGTAGCAATTATACATGCAAGTTTCATCTTCCTAACACTTTAGAAAATTTCCCTAATTAGTAATATGCCTTTCTGCTATGTTAAATGTAGCAACTTAGAAGTCTGGATGCCAGCTGCTCAGGAGAGATGAACATCCTGCAAAAAGTTCATTTATTCACTACAGTGCCTGGCCCAAAGACTCTCATTTACAGTCCAGAAGCACACTTATCCTGTAGAATGACCTGCTGCAACAGGGAGAATATAAACTTTCTCTAAGTTCATTCATCTCTTGTCCTTTTAGCAGATACCAAGTGCATTCTGGTTCCAGATAAATCTAGGAATGGGACTTTATATTAAACTGGGCCTACATATGATCGAGCAGGTTCTGTTTAGAGACAGTGTGTTTCTCTCACCTTGGCAGGCAGTACTGCTAAGAAGCCACCAGCTCAATGCAACTGATTCCAAATTATTTGTTATTATTTGTTATTATACGTTATAGAATTTGTTATTATTTGTTCAAAGTAAGACACAATATAAAAAAATAGTAGTTATTCTAGATTATTTACTGACTTTGAGTTTCAGAGCTGTTTATTATCCTTTAAAGAAAACACTATGATTTATTTTTCTTGAGTAAATTTACAAATACAGATACAAATCATTAGGGAAATGCTGCTAATTTTTAATATTTTACAGTAAAAAACCTTCTGGGGTGAAATATTTTTGTGAATTTTTGACATCATGAAGTAGACGGTGCTCAGTTGTCACTGACCATGTTCCCAGGGATTGTCACAAAATATTTTGGATTACTAATTTCAAGTAAACTAAAAAGTGTTTCATAAACAAAGGTTCTTATGCACACACATGATTCAAGGTGTTAAAGAAACTGATTATAGACTGCAGAAAGATCACATGGTCATACAATAAAACACACTTTTTTTCTCTTTTTTCCCTCTTCACGTTTTGCAGATTTAGAAAAAAAGGGTTGAGAAGAGAGAAAAGTGACAAAATAAATGGAGACTAAGTCATCTAGATATGAATACTTAACATTTGTGTGAATGTCTGTATAGTGACATTTAACAATGGTTTCTCATGCCAACTAGGTAGTATGTAAGCCTTAATATGCAGACTTAAAAGCCAGTTGCACTGTAGTGTTAGATTCTCTAGAAAAACACATTTCAGATGAAATTTGAAATTCTTTTGTCTGTTTTTTCACCTTTATAATAAGGATTTACCAAATTTGAAATCTATGTATTTAGAGCACAAACTGAGGGCTGACTACTTAACAGTTGCTTTTGTTACATGCATGTGGAAATTGCTGGCGAGACTAGGATCTCACTTGGAGACCTACTTGCTTTAAGTTTCTATTAATTAAAGTATTGTTCAAAAAACACGTCACCAATTCCTCATAAGCAGTTTTTAAAAATGCCATTTTCTTATCCATACAAATGTAAGTTAAACAAAATTACTCCACAGCTGCTGGGTTTCTAGCTTTTCTAATCGTATTTATTCACAGATTTCCTTGGCATTTTAAAGTGGAACTAGAAACAAAAGCAAACAAAAAAAATCCATCCCAACAAACAGTGTATACATGATGAAACCTCCTGAGTGCTTTAATGTAATCCAAAGTAATTTTCTCTAAGAAACAAAATGAATGAAATTTGCTTATGGACTCTAAGCTTTGCAAGCCCTTCAACTAGAACATGAGAAATATGTGGCTGGAAGCCAATCGGCAGCCAAATGTGTTAGATGCGTTCCATTTATTATTAATGTGACAACATTCTATATAGCAGCAACAGTGCAGCCAAGTAACGGGTTGCCATGGAGATAAGTTACTCAAGATGCAGCTAAAAATACTCCTTTCTTCCCTTACTGTAGTAAATATTGCACTATATGAAGTCTAACAATGATGATATCAAATGGCATGTCAAAAAAAATGTCCAGCTGTGAGCATTGTGGCTATCTAATGGATTGCCCAACAGTCAAGCTGCACTTCTTATTTGCGTGTATGCAGCTTCTTTACCTTTCTCCCTATTATATGGTTAAATATTAGAAGACAGTTGTTGACATTTTTGAGACAAAATATCGCTCCCTACTCAGGTTAGATTTCTTATACCATTGTGACTCTGGGGGATTACAGTCATATTCTGTAAGGAGATGCAACTCAAACTAGAGAACAAACATATGAGAATGTCTTTTGAACAAGATCACAAGGGGGTTATTAAGACTCCTCTCTAAGGAGTATGATTATACATTTCATATTTTTGCTGCTCTCCGAGTACCTTAAGATTACCAAAGGTATTAACACTATCTATTAATCAGTGATTAAAAAAAAAAATGTTTACTCTTTTTGGAAGGACTCCTCCACAACTTTGGCCTTCATTTTGTTCTGGATGTATCAAACGACCAACAGACTTTATAAATGTGGAGTTAGAAAAAGCTATGTAGCAGCATTCCTTGTCCTCATCAGAAACTCTTTAAGAGTATTAAACTCTCATTTTTTAGTTTTACTTTTTCTCCCCTCACTGAAACTTTTCAATGATTGCGATATGAAGTGGATCTAAAGTAGCTAATTAAGCTGAAGTAGAGATGAAAATATTTAATGCTAGATCTTTGTTAATGTCATAACTATTCTTCCTTTTCTCTGCTTATGAGACAGTATTGGCATCTGTTTCTTAATTTATCATCTAAGTGAACAAAACTATTATTTTTGTAGAATCACAGATTATACAGAAGGGAAAAGGCCCCATCAGTGATCTAAGGGGTGTCCTATTAAAGTGTACTACTGAGAAGCAGATTGTGTCTGGGCTGTTTTCAGCCACAGTTTCACTTTCAGTGATGTAATGATCTATCTTCCTGCCAATACACAATTGTATACAAACTTCTCATACTTTCAGCTGAATTTAAATCTTTCTCGCTTAGGGTGATCATCCATTGATAACATATTTATTTTCCAGTAGAATAAGCTATGTTTCGAGCATAAGATATTTACACTTGCAAACCCAAAGAATGGCTCCTAGAGAACCAAAAGGCAGAGTGGAAGTTTTAATTTTGTCATTTCTTGATGTGCAGTATTATTTATACTATTAATAGGCAGTACAAAACACACACGGGAAATTAAAACAATGAATTAAAGAAACTTAGGTAACACTATACAGAACTTCTCTCAGTGTGTCCCACATGCATGGAACTCTGCGGGTCAGCACCATTTCTTCCGCAGTGACACATTTAATTTCCTCTTTGCTGAGAGAAGTAATGTCCTCTTTACAATGTGCACAACCACTTCCTTCAGTAACACTGTCTTTAACTACAATTTTCCCCTCTTTTCCTGTGTGTACTCTTTTCTTGCCCATGATGACACAAAAATGAAATATTTAACACTGTACCCCACAAACACACTCAGCTGCTGGATGAGTAAACACAGCACTAAGTCTCTCCTGACCAGCAGGTGAGCATATAGTTAAAGAAACGCCTGGGTACATTCTCTAAAGAAAAAGCAATGTTCTTCAAAACAGGCCTCCCTACCATGCTGAATTCCTGCTTCTCCCCTTTACCTTAAAAACTTACTTTGTTTTGAAGGGTCACCTGATCTGAACTCCACAGGATCTTTGAGCATAGCCTCTGTGGCTAATTTGTTGTCTGTAAAGGTCTTAAAACATTTTTTGGCACTGCATTAATGGTATCACTGCTACCATCTAAAGAATAATAATTGGACTCAGATATGTGCTCTGGAAGCCCTCCATTTGGCTCTCCATCTGTATGCCACTGATTAACACCATATCTGGACACATTTAGACACACAAAACTGAACACCATATCCTATATCCCCTTAAATGAACTCTACTTTCATTATTCACTTCATATAGTAAAGAGCTATTTCTGTTTATTTCCAGCAGCAGCTGTTAGTTCTTTGGGAAGGGACTTCTTGTGTGGTTGGTTTTTAATTTCTCCACTGCTGTTAAGTACATTCGTCTTGTGATGGACTATTTTTTTTAAGTGAGATGTTATCCTGCTTTTTACAGGCATCACAGCTCTCCTGTGACCCTACAGCTTTCCTCTTAAGGCTCATCTCCAAGCAGCTTCAGATCTCTGTGCACTGGTGCGCAGGTAGAGTCACAATGACCTTGAATGATACCTTTGCTGGACAAGCCTCTAGAGAATTGCATTATTTCTGAAGCAAGGCTTCCTGACAGATGTTGTATTACAAGGCACATGTGCCTGTTTCTAACAGACATTTCACTTGAAAAAAACATTCTCTCATTTTTCACATCAATTATGTAGAAGACTGTTAAGAAAAACAAAACCCCTTTTATCCATAACCTGATTGCCTTTGCTCCCATCAAACTTTCCTCTTCTGTTTTGAGTTGTTTTTTTGACAAAACTTATGTAAGTCAATTACAATAGCATAGGTAGTAATATTATGACAACAAGGTCAAAGGAAAAAATAAAGATCCCGAATATCAGATACATAGGAAAACTGGAGAACAAAGTTTGTAGAAGAGGATTGACTTGTACATGACTATAGCTACACCGCATATATATACTTCAAATAAGAACGTGTCTGTAATTGAAGATGCAGAGCTGTAACATTAGAGGCTCTCAAAATGACAATTTTTATCTTATGTATACTGGAAACATTCCTATTATCTGATCAGAGGGTCACCAGAACATGGACGACATTTTTAATAGAGCATTGAGAGTGTATCAGCTCTTCAAAAGGGAATAATAACAACTGATTAAAAGCTAAGTTGATGGTGTTTTTTAATTTATTAGAGTTTTTTGCTTGTTGTGGGGTTGCTTTTTTTTGGGGCTTTTTAAAGTGGTAGTAGTGTGTATGTATTAAAAAAATATATTAACAAGCTGTAGTCATAAAAAGACCATGTGGATAATTAGACAGTTTTGTAACAATGAGACCAACTAATTCTTGCAACACACTCCTAAGCAAAACAGTAAATAGTATGTCTTGAAGACTGGATGCCTTTTGGGAATGAATATATTGCCAAAACACAAATTATGTCTTAAGGATAAGTTACAGAGATATAAGATTTAATGACTCTCAACATACAGTTACTGGATTAAATTTAATCATTCCTTTCATATTTAAATGCAAACTGTAAAATACCTTTCATATGGCTCATATGGACTATGGTAACACAGGTATTTTCACCTGAATCCTTTTTTTCTGTGTTCTAAAGCAAATAAAAACCTGTTTTACAGCAACAATATTGCTGACATATAGGAACATTCACATATGAAGTCACAGTACAGAGTTCACCTTGCACATTGTTCATATATTTCTGAAATATATGCTTATAGAGCTTGAAGACCAATTCCGTAGTTCCCTGAACAGTCCCCTGACAGTAATGTCCTTCATGAGCAGGAGGGCTGAGCTTAGATGCTTTTGTTAGTTCCAAGTCATTGCTTTCCTGTTTTTTTCTCTGAACATAAAGTTCCAAATTAGACCTTCACCATTGTATATGTATTATGCCAAAGATGTATTTTCACACATTTTTACTCTCAAAAGATAATGGTCTCACCTACTTTATAGCTAAAGTGTCCTAATTAGTTGCTACCTCACATAGTTCTGCTTCAAAGGTCATACTTAGGCCAAATATGCAGAAACAGTTATTTACAAAAATTAAGTTTAGTTTACTGTAGGGATGACCAAACAGTGGCATAAAGTGTGTGGAGATGATGTATAGGCAATGACAAAAACTCCACCTTACGTGTCGATGTGTTGATAAGTTTTGGTCTTAGCTTAGTTTCTCTCTCTTCTACATTTGAGTATTTTCTACAAACATCCAATATGACTTGAGTAATTAATCAACAAATGTCATTTTATATTAAAGCATATTTAATCATCACAAAAAATTAGGAAGAACTAACAACCAAACCCAGTATAATTACTTCTAATGTAAATGTGCTAATTTAAATTGCAGAATACTACTTTAAGAAAAGTGTGTGTTAATTGGGGTCTGCTCATGAAAGCAAGCTACTAATTGAGCTGGCATGTGCCAGGTAGGCTAGTCCAATTCAATGACAGATAATATTTGCAGTGTAACACTGATTTTAAAAGTTAATATTTTAATGAAAAAACCTGCTATCAGGCTCATGTCAGTTCAATTAGTCATTCCTCCCCATGAGCAGACCCCAATTAACACACTTTTTAAAAGAAATATCCTACTGTTCAATTAAAATATGGTAGCATAGATGATTACACAAGTATTTTTTTTATAATTATTTTTAACTTGGTCTCTCTCAAATATGTTGCTTCTGAGTTGCTGTATCATAAAAATGTATGTTTTTTTTTCCCACAGCATATGTTTTTCATCCATATTGGGCAGGCAATGTCTGCATAATACTACAAAAATTGTCCAACAATCCAGCAACAGCAAGTTCACAACTTGATTCTCATTCTGGTAGCAGTAGATTCTCACAGTACTTGCATTACAATGAGATTTAGAGACCTTTTGTTGTGTGCAACTTTTTGTACGATCCTATGACAAATATGAGTAAATAAAGGCAAGCAATGGTTGATCCAAAGCATGAGATCAATGACAGTCTCTCTTGACTCAGGGAGCATTGGATCAGGTCTCCATTTTCTATGTGAGAACAGGAATAATTACAGTGCATTAGGCACTAGGAGGTAGCAACTTGGTAAATATTGATTTGGCATGGTAACTGCTGTAATATTGATTTTAAATACAACTGGAATATAGATTTATCAACTATTCTGTAGCTCTGTGTCAATATGTAATAATGATAGCCCTTGACTGTTCAGTAAAGCAACAACAATGAGCTAAAGAAGAATAGTGATCATTGTAAACATTCACTTAGAAGTATCATGATACACCTATCTGGAGGGTCTTGCCACCTAACTGAGCTAATTATAAACAACTCACTCATCCTAAGAGTGATGTCAATCAGTAAGATAGCACAGAATTTGGGAATTTTCCCTGTATTTAGAACAGTAACATTAAAACACAGAGGTTTTCTTTGGAAGGAATTGATCTTACTAGTAAGTTTAAACAATGCTCCTTACCATTGATCTCTTCAAATCAATATTATGCTTTTTGCTTGATAGTACAGAGCAGACAATTCTGAATTCACAAGTATAGATGTGCAATTACAGTGCCCCTGCAGTCCACTACCAGTAATCCTGGCTTCAGCATGAGTCTTTCATTTCATGGTCAGACTAAACATCTGTTATTACTTCTTGTCAAAAGTAGTAATCACTGTGATTCCCTGGGGAGACATTCTTACTGATCTAAAATGTCTTTAGAGAGTGCAACGTAATCATCCAGTCTGAAAGAGAACATACAAATCTATTTGCCTTAGGACATTACATGCTTGCTAACTTGTCACTGCTACATCTAACGGCATTATCTTGTCATCAAGGATTTCCATTAAGATAAAATCCAAATAAAAACATAACCGTGCTTTGGAAAGACATTTTTGAGTACAGGCACTCCAGAATTGTTGCTGGAACGGTTAGGTACATATCCATATCCAAAACATTGCGGTGGAGGAGGTGGTGCAGAAAATCTAATGGCATATGGTATTTGATATACATATTTACTTCTCCTGAGACTGTTGCTGTGCAAGTACCACCCACATTCCTAGTATTCAGAAATAATGTCAAATACTAAATGAAAATCAAGTTTGTTCTCTGAAACACTTTCAGTTTTAAAGAGGGGTTGCCCTTCCTGTTGGAGAGCCTTATTTCCTGTGGTCTCACAGCACCAAGGCAACCTCAAAGGCTTAGCTTTAACTGAGTGACTGCAAAGGCACTAAAGGATATGCTTAAGAACTCTAGAAGCTTTACTGTATAAGGGCCTGCCATGTAAAGGACTTAAATAAAGGCTGTATAAAAGTGACCTGAGACAAGACCTGTCTTCAGTGAGACACGCAGCTGGGAGACTGAGGTCAAGACTTGGCCTGGTAGGTCAGAAGCAGCGTCAGCTAGGTCAGAGCAAAGGAGATCATAGCTGTCTTGAATTCAGCATTATTTTTTCATAGAAAACTGTCTGTCTTCTCCATCTAGCATCAATAGGAACAATTCTTTAAGCAGTGGGCATGTTTCTCAAGTTTGGGGGGTTTTTTGTTTGTTTTGGTTTTTTATTTGTTTTGTTTGGAAAAAAAAAACCCAAAAAACAAACAAAAAACCCAAGCCAACAAACCAAACAAAACGAAACCACAAAAAAGCATTTGGAGCAGCAGAGACACAAGGTCTGTCATCCCTTTGATGCCAGTGGAGGTGTATGTCCGTGCAAAATCTGCATCACTTTTTCTAATCTTTTCAAGCATGTGCAGCCACTATCACACAACCCTGTGGAAACTTGGCAAGAAGGAAAAAATAGAAGCTGCGAGAAAACATGCCTTTCAGGAGGTGCTTTATACTCCTGATGCCTCTCAGCATGCATCACTTTGCTCACATACATGAAAGCCTCCTCTGTTCTTCCTTCTAATATTGCTACAGTATATCTGCCCTTTTTTTTTAAAGCTATTTTAGTTTTTCTCCTGTTCATTATGATACATTCACTAGGCATTGTCAAGTAAGTTGAGCTATCTCAAAGTTTAAATACTTGGCTGCTGACAACATAAAACATTTTATATTTTATACAGAATGTCCTCTGTCCTGAATTTGGGTCCAAATCACCAAAACTCTTACATTTAACTTCAGATATTCCAACTACTGTAACAACATTTATGTTGCAAGATGTAACATATACACAAAAAAATATTTTCTTTTTAGGCTGATTATAAAGAATATATACTATTGACAAAAAGTATTTGTTTCAATCAAAGACTCAAAATCCAAAGTATGTTATCCTCCATTTATAGTTTCAAGAAATCATGTCAATGGATTAAATATTTCAACTTCTACTCCAAACCTCCAGGACTGAGGGGGGAGGGAGGGGTGGGAATCTTCAATAAAATACTAATACTTCTCATATTTCACATTCTGTTCAAACCTGTTTATCTCCCTAAACAGTAGACAATCAAGTTAAAGTCCTTCCACAAAAATTTGGGGCCTATTTGAGTCAGTACCACTTGACATATGTTGAGTCAAGTAATCATTTAGCTTACAAAAAAAAAAAAAAAAAAAGCTTTGTGCTTTTAAGGCACTTCAACATAACCTCTATTTCAGGCTGGGAAGGAATATGCAGGTTAAACACCGCAAATGACCTATATGACCTAAGGATGTAAAATAAAGGTAGCCTGGGACAAACAAGCATAAGAAGGTTTGTTAATAATTTGAAAATATTGTGAGACTGTTTTTTAAAAGGATAAAAAAAACCTCCATTCCTATGAACCAGATGAAGAAGTAAAAGCAAAGAGTAGAAAACAGCAATAGTAGAACTAAGAAGTCACTGTTACTGAGAAAACTGAAGAAAGAGAATCAGTAGGGAAAGGAAAACATGTTCTCTATTTTGATATGTTAGTATCTCTCAGGCACAGAGACATCCCTAGGGCCTACCCACACAAACAGACTCACGAGCCGCTATTACAACAAGCTTCCATTATACAATGCAAGTATCTCCTTTTCCCTATATTTTCTATGAAGTCTTACAGTAGCCAACAAACAACTGTCATTTATTACAATGCTCTTCTCAAGAAAACTGAGAGCTGTTGATATTGAACTTGTTTTGTTAAGCATTAACTTGAAGCTCAAGCAAGTTCCTCAGCTACAAGAGAAAATTCTGGTCAATTGGTGGTTATATAAGACACTATATGCCCTGCATAAATCTGCAGATTATGCACTGCAGATATACTTTAAACTACACAATGCATATATTTATTTGGTCATATTTTACAGCAAACTCCTAGATCTTTTTCAGGTACAGTCAGAAAACTCACTTATTCAAACACAGAGAGAAATTGATACATCTACAAGAACAACCATCTTAAAATGCTGTTGAATATATATCCACAGCATATAACCATTAACTCATCTTCTTTTCAACCTCTCATGTTCCAGAAACCTCAAAATAGCCAAGACAACTAACTTGATCTTTGCATTCTCCAGTCTTTCATGTTAAGTCACTGACTCTAGAACGACATAGTCTTTTGATCTAATGCACACCTCAAAAGAAGCAGAATAATTCCTTAAACAGTGAGTCACCTTCACAATCTCTCCCTGGAAGATGCATGAAGGCTCTATGAAAAACTGTTACCAGCTTTATGTGCAACTTCTTGTCCTAAGATAGGACCTTTCTGAAGAAAGTATGTACTAGGCAGCAGGATGCAAATAAAAGGAATCCCAGGTGTCTCATAACGAGTTTGCTTACACCTGTGATACCTGCTTATCCACACAGGTGTAGCTCTTTTCTTCTTTTATGTCAGAAATTAGAGAGCCTTTCTGTTTCAGAGTGGGAGTATTAACATTCCCTCCAATATGCTTTGCTGTGGTGGCCTTTCTAGGAAGGACCCATGTTTTACCTTGCAACCTGGCTCCCTCCAATGCTCGCTCAGGTCACTCAGCAAATTCCTGTTCTTTGTCTGGGGAAGGTGAAGTTAGTTACTGCTGTCCTGTGAGCACCTATCAGCTCAGACCTACATGTAGAAGAGGGAAGTTACACAACCTTTTATACTTTCTCCTTACTCAACGGTCATAAGCAGCTAAGTCATGGCTTCAGAAATAGTTTACTATAATAGTTTACTATTTCTGAGAAACACTGAGGGAGAGCTGCAGTCTACCATCAGTAGTGTCCTTGTCATGCTGAGGACAAACCAGTATATCCAGAGCTTTAGTCAGAAATTAAGAGAACTTTCAGACTAGAGAGGTCAGTGGCCAACTTGGGACCTCTCAGGAGAATGAAAACTCTCTACGTCCCTCCTCCATCTTTGATAGTTTGCAAAAAACTCACCTTGTTAGCACAGGCAGACAGGCACTCTGTGTCTAGACTTTCACCTCTGTCAAAAAGAGAGAAGCCTAAGCCCTGATCTCTTCCCCAAAGCGCTTGCAGGCTGTGCCTCCTTTGCTGTCACAACAGATTGGGCTGTGACAGGTTGGTCTGGAAAACTAGAGATGTTTTACATTTTCTGCTTGACTTGCAGTCCTTTTACCGGGCTGAGGTTTGGGACAGTTTTTCCACTGCTATTGTTATTATGCTTTAGAAGAAAAACAGGTCTGAGGTTGACACTCTGCATTACAGTTTCACTACTATGCACATAAATTTAACTACTTAACTCCACTGAGCATTGGGTAAGTGGGGTAGCTAAAACCAGTATATTGCACGGAACATTTATCACTAGCTACAGTATACAATTCCTTTTGCCATTTAGGCTTACACATTTTAGAGTATTTAAAATCATGCTGAATTACACTGGGATTCCCATTTCAAAGGACTTCATGAATGTATTTGCTTGAATGCTGCCAAACTCATTTTTTAATTCATCCAGACTTTAATGGGAACTACATCCCATGAGGTTACTCGTGCATTGCTGTATCTCAAATACTGCTAGGGTGTCTGGATTTCACTGAAAACTTGGTGGAATAAAAAAGCAGGTTAAATGGGATCTGATGAAAAGCTACAGATAGAAAATTGATGTAAGTTTAAAAAAGACAAACCATTGCACCATAACTATCAGTAAATGTTGAATTCTTACTGGTGTCTAATTGAACACAATTTTTATACTTTTATTTTTTTTTAAATTGGGGAAGATAAAAAAGCCACATTCAAATAAACTATGAGCGTCTGCCACTGGATTCTCATAAATGTTCAGACCAGGATCGATGTCAGAAACTGTCAAGAATCTGTATCTCTTCTTTCTGTTTTAGGTTGCTAATAATATTTCAAAAAGGAAACCTCTCTCTGGTGCAGCAACATGCATGTGCTCTGGCAGGGGAGACATGGGAAGCCTTGGCTCAGCGTCAGTCTTGTTGAGAAGGGCACAACCCAGAAGCCTCCAGTCTAGCTGAGACAGCAGGACTGCACTGGAGCAGAGCTGCCTGAATGCCTGTGGTGGGGGAAGCTCAGCAGTATCTGACACAGTGTCACGAGCTGGTGGAAGAAATCAGGTCTTGCTTTTAATTGAGCTCACCTGTTAGAACAACTCAGCCAATGAAAGAGCCCTGCTTTTCTCTTTCAGAGGTTGAAATGTACTTGTTGGCATGCAGCCATTCTCCCCCTTCAAAATCTCACTGTGTATTTTCACAATTTAAACCCAGCATTGTTTGGGCTGGAAAAAGAAAAGCAAACTCAGAAAAATTTGTAACTCTCACAAAACAAGCCTTTCCCTAAAACCTGAAAAGAGTGGCATACCTTTCTTCAACTCCACTGCTTCTGCTTATTAGTTTGGTGGTGTTATATTTTGTCTATATAAAACACTTTCAGTTGAAATCCTGGATTATGAGAAGTACAGGATTATCTTTCTAGGTCTTCTTAAATAGATGAAAAAATGAATCCAGGCTCCACTACCTTTCCTATGCAAATCCTGCCTATTATCTCCCCCATTTCCTTTCTGTATCTTAAACCTTGAAGGTTTAAGAATAATATCTCTGGAAGCCAGATACTATTACATATATTTAAAACTTTTCCTTCTCCTCTTTCAGAAAAAAAAAAAAAAGAATCAATTAAAAAAATACGTCTTCCCACTCTGACTTCAGCTATGCTATAAACTCTTATTAAAACCATTAAGGATGTGACAGAAATAAAGAAGATGGTCAGGAGATATTTCTGATGCAGAAAAATGTCCAGGGAGCATGTCTAATGATGTGATCAGGATTTTTTAGGCCCTTAATACAGATATTATTCATGCAAGTCTGCTTCCATGGCTATGCAAATAGGCCTTGAACATTACAAGAAATTTCCAGTCGTGTTGCTTGTGAAGGCCAGGTGTGGGATGCCTGGCTGGCTGAAGTCTGAAGAGACTACTTAATGGAGTCCAACAAGATTAGCTGCCTTTACCCACTACATGACTCTGTAAAAAAAAAGCAAATAAATCACTGACAGTCTCCTTATAGACTTAGCCCTTTCCTGTTCTGAATGAACATTGTTTGGATTAAGGTCTACAATGGCTAGCTCTGATATTATCACAGTGGCTTGTTTCATTTCAAGGCAGTTTTAAAGATTTCCAAATTTTTTAAGATGCTGACTCTTGTCTCATAGTAAGAAAGCATACTACCAATAATCTTGTAGCATATTTATTGAAACTGTTTTCACTTCATCATGTTCTCCAGCTGCAGTGGAAAGGGGACCTGGAATTTTCTCACTTCCTGAGAGTAACTCAATATATACTTCTTCCCAGTCCTTTGTATTTCTGAACTTGCCGTGTGGTGTGTGATATATTGTTGCCTTGGCCGTGTCTAGTAGAGCAACCTGATTCTGACTACACTGGTTTCATCAATGGACTTAGCACCTAACATATTCTAACAGATCCTCAATATTTGCATTTGTAGCATACACCTGAAATTTCATAGGTTTTATTATTAGTGCTTTGACAGACCCTTCTTTGATATTCTGCTGGCAAGCAATACATTTTTTTTGCTGATGGGTATTCTTTTGCGTAGTCTTTTTATTACATGGGAGTGGTAAAAAGCTGAAGTAACAGAAATCAAAGCTTTTGATCATGATATACATTGCTCTCTTCCTTGTAGGAACTATGGACCTTTATTACTGCAAGTGTGAAATCAATAAGGTACAAAAGCAATGACCAAAATTCACCCTAGTTTTCTTCAAAGAATTTTTGGAGGAGTGTGTTGTAGGGTCTGGCAAGTTTGTTTTGAGCTCTTATTCAAAAAACTACTACATAAAAAGGATTGTTATTTTGTATTAGAATTACACTGCAACTGAAAATCAATGACTGACATCAGAAGTTTTATGCCACAGTACAGATATTTGTGATATTATTTCTTTTTTTTTTTTTTTACAGAAAGAAGTCCTTGGAAGGCAAAAAATAATAATACAACAATCATAAAAGTTAAAGGTGGAAAAATGTCAGGCCCAGATGGATTTGTCACCCAGTTTTGTTTTAATAAACAGCATTTTATGTTCAAAGTTCAGAGTTGCTTATTTCTAAACTGGCTTGAGACACACTTTGTACTTCATGGGAAACTCGTTTCAATCACTCTCAAAGACAGAAAGGACCCATCCTTACTTTCTCTGTCAAAACACTGTCAAAATATTATTGGTCAAAGCCTTTTCAAAATGGGATTGATAACACCCTGTCTCTTACCCATGTCTATGAGTTTGAGTTAGTTTATTTACAGAGAGTCCTAAAAAAAAAAAAAAAAAATCAAAGTGTCCTCTTTTCCCAATATTTAGCTATAGGGAAGGTAATGCCCTTTATTTGCTCATTTTTTTCTCTGATGCTCAATTTGTAGCTGGGGTTCAACAATGCTTTACTTCTCTTCACATTTTTTATATATAAATGGAAGATTTTGTTCATAACCCATTAATATTAATTAATGTTATTAAACACCTCAGAATACAAAGTAAATTTGGATACTATAGAATTTCTTGGAAAATGCAAACTTACTCCATGGGAATATAAGACAACTGGAGCTTCAGTGGGCAACAAAATAGTACAAATTTTTAGAAATATTCCTTCTCACTGAGTTGTCACTTACAAAATTCCACTTCAGTCCAGTTCGTAGAAAATTTGGACTAATAACAAAAACATATAGGTAGCTAGATAGACCAACCAGTCTGTATCCTTAACCTACCAAACAAATTTAACAAGACAAAATGTGGTTGTCATAATTTAGAGAGATGGATCTACTGCTCCAGTAGATTTATTTTTAGGAAAACTAAAAAAAAAATTGGAAAGCATTTCTGAAATATAGCTAAGGACTGTTTTCATGGAACACCTGAATGCCTCTCCCTTTTGTGGCTCAGCATTTCTATATACCCAATACAGTGGCCAAGCTTGCAACACAAACCCTGACAGTGCAGATCAAAAGAAAGTAGAAACCTACCTAGCTGCTAGTGGACCCATTCCTTCTAATGAAATGCTGGAATGGTTTTGTTTTAATTATCCTCTGCAATGCTCAATACTGAACAAATCGTTTATTTTTCCATCACTGAATCTCTACAAGAAGCCACTAATAGAGAAAGATGGATTTTGGGAAGCGTAACAGTGGGCATTATCTGCTATTGTTCATTCTTCCCAGGACAGCTCTTCCCGCACCTTCCCTCTGCTTCTAGACAAGCAATTATTGATTTGTTAACTTCCTTGAGAGTACTGTCTGGAGTAGTTATTAAGTAATATACAATTAAAACTCCTGACAAACTTGGAAAACAACATCTCCATTATAGTTACTTCTATAATACTTCTATAATAGTTACTCCTTCCATTCTCTTCTAAACATTATGTGAATTATAGCATACTGAATAATAATAAAAAAAAATAGCAGCTACACAATTCCAGAGGATGTGTTTGGATATGAACATGCTAAGTACAGATTCTAGGGACAAGAAACAGTTCTTTGTCCTGAATATTTTTAAAGGGAAGCAGAAATTCTTATGTTTCTTCAATTGGCCTGAATATTTCATTTAATAAAACAAGAATCAAATATTGAGAAGCTTTATTCTCAAAGCACCCATGAATATAAAAGTGTCTGTAATTATTCCTTCAAATTTATTAAAGACACAAATGAATTTGTAAAAATCTAACATTATAATGATTACTGCAGTACATTTAATGACAATTTTTAGCATCAGCATTGAACTTCACATCCTACATGACGCACTTGAATATGTGTTGCCAGGAATGTCTATGCATTTAGACATTTCTTGATGAGAGCCTAGAGGGAAAAAAAAAAAAGTCATTTCTCTGCAAAAGGGAATGTCAGTCTTGGGACACTGAGTTCTACTTAATCTTACAAATTGATGGATACATGGATGTTTAAGAGAACAGAAAACAGCAGAAGAGCATTCACAAACCACTGTTAAAATTCTCCTTCCTTCACCTTGCTTCACTGTCACCATTCGGGCTGGTTGCTATCACCAGCAGGATGGGGAGCAAAGTAAGGTAAGTACCAACACTGAGGAAATGGAAGGGATGTTGATAGACCTGTGAGAACAACTGATATATCTCAGAGACTGTGTGCCTGTTTGCCAAATGAGATGATAATTTGGAAGGAGTGACAGGGAAAGATTCAGAAGCTTGTAAATTGTGCTTGATCATCCAATGAAGAATATCTGTTTTTCTCAGGTGATATGCTTTTCACAGCAACTATGACAGACAAAAAAATATTAATATGCTTTGTTTGCAGTATTCTCAGGAAGTAGTTAATGCTAATAGTCATTCAGGCTGAAAGTTGGGTCATTGTAAATTCCATCCATTTTCAATAGATTTAAACTTTTTAAAGTGATATTTTTTGAAATTGAGATATCTAAAGAAGCTGATTTAAAAATATAAAATATGATCAATGTAATCAGGACAAATTTATGCCCTTCACTTGTAAATATTGTTGATAAACAACTGAAAGACTTCCTGGGAAAAAGCAGAAGGATTTTTTTTTCCTTTTGTACTGGATTTTAAAACTTTGCTTGGAACAAGAGTTCTAATGAATACATTAGTCCATCACATATTTGTAAATAATGTATATATAGCTACAACAAACTTTCCTTCAAAACTCAGATGTGTTATTCAGAGTTTGTAATGGCCTTATCTCTCCTATCCAGTGATGGTGATCTAAACAGCCTTCATCACTGCAAGGATGAACCCAATGTGTCTAAACCCAAAGGTACTTACTTTTGGAGATAGAATGAATTGATAAGTAAAATCATAAAATCGAAGGTCAGTTGCTAAGTCACACAAATTCCTTTGTTATACAGATACAGTCCTAAATAATTTACAGTGCCTCTTTACTGTTTGTTTGGGTTTTTTTAATCTTTTAAGGTAAGAGATGATTTTACTAACAGTGACATTCCAAGGGCTAAAGTCTTGTATGTGAATTGAAAGCTGCAGTGCCACATAATGATGCTATTGAGTTAGATATAACCAGCTAGGGATATGATAATGGATTCAGCATTTGGTGTACATTCTGGGTTCTTCTCAACCTATGTAGGGAAGCATTAGTCAAACAAGGGGGAGATCGAGAAACAAATAACAAATATTTGGAAGCAAGCCCGTCATATAAAAGTCTTTGATTACAATAATATCTTTTCATGAGGATAAAATTACTAACAAAATCAAATAAAGTGTGAGGTTTGGAACTTGAGATGGAAAACAAAATCTTCTAGAAAGTCTGTTTTGCTTACATGCTTTAGGCAAGGACATTTGCTGCTCTACAACATCACAAGTGAAATAAATGTATTCTTTTTTCTTCAAATTTGTCAGTTATTCTACATTTCTTTGTGCCAAGTTGTTATTTTCTGCAATTGCCTTCAAGCCATCAAAAAAATCTTATTGTTGGAGTTGCATGAGAAGATCAAATGACATTTAAAAGGTGAGGAATTGCAACACTCTTTGGCAAGATGAAATTATTTCTAAGCCAAAAGGTGAGATCATGTTTGTATGAGTTTGCAATAGAGAGGTTAGTTTTAAAGCTCTAAAAATGGATTTCAGAAATTTCTCTTCTAAGTGCCACAAAATCTGCACTTAAGACTTACTGTACATATTCATTAAGCCACTTGGACTTTTAAAGGAAACCAAGACAAAATTCTGAGAAGCTGATTGCACTTCCAGTGAATAGCAGCAGGAATAAGTCCAAGAACAAACATCTAAATCATGGTATTGCAATAAGCCTTTTATACAGGGAGATATTTGGGTGTCCAAAGTGTGTGTGCACACATAAGCTGAGAGCTCTGGCACATTCCTCTCTTTCCTATCCTTATTTCTCCCAGAACACATATGCACACACACAAATACTACTCATGCCCCTACCAGTACCACTTCACATGCCCTCGGATTTGTATGCCTTCTTTTCCCTCACTTTTCTTGAGCTTCCAAGGCATGAAATGAAACTCAGTCCTGTGGGACATTCTTCTCTGTGGCAGAGACTATAAGCCTCTATGGAGTAGCCAGTAAATGTGAAGGAGGGAACCATGACACTGACTATTGACATATGTGCAGGTTGAGAGTTCTTATGATCTATGCACTCTGCCTTTCTCTCCCAAGAACATATGCATATCACATAGCTGTGGTAAGAACATCCCATATCCCAAACATACACATAGTATTGCACTTTTTAGATCTTTTATTTAAATAATTTTTCTGCTATTTTGGAAAACATAATCCAGATGAGAACCTTGGAGCTAAGAATGTAATTCCACCTCTAGCAAAAGTGTATTACTTTCCTGATTAGTCGGTTTTTAATGAAGGCAAATCCATCGTGAGATCTCAGTATTTGTCTATCACATATCAAATCCTTGTGCCTCATGTAGTTTTACACAACATGGAAAACATGGATTTGAACTCACGAACTCTCATGACCTTGTGTTGCTGACCTTAACTAAGCCATTTTAACACATTTTCCCTTTCTGGAATGACACTGAACCCTTTTGTGAGGTGATTTGAGATATATGAATTAATATTATGCACATGAGCTAACTCATCAATCTTATTAACAGTATGGAAACGGTTGTAGGCAAGGCAAGAGGGACTTCACCCATGAATAAGACAAACAGGAAAAAAAACTTGAATGGATGCAGTTTCTGAACTTTTCTAGAAAACTGAATGCCATGAGTCTTCTTAAAGAATTTTTCCATCTTTCTTCCTAGTTAATCGCTATTTTAATTTTTGTTTAAATGAAACTTTAGCCTTATTTTTATACCCTTTTATAAATCCAATTCATAAGTTACCATGGATGTCTGTGGGACTGCCATCAGCAAATGGAAAAAGCACTGGCCTTGGCTCTCCACCTGTCTGGTAAGAGGATAACCTGTGAAAGTCCCTCCAAAAATATGAGAAAGCTGTGTATTCAAGAAAATACAACTTGATACTTAAGTACTTTTTTGTATTTTCCTGTGGGGAAAAAAAAAAACCAAAGTTGTTAATTTTCTCAAGCCATTTTATTTGGATTTATTATAATTATTCACACAACGTAGATACACTCTTGACACTAGTTACAACACTAATGTATGAGTTATGTAAATGAAAATATGCCTATGGAGAACAGCTGAAAATTCATGTTACTACATTTTAGTTTTCAAATTTTATTCTGTCCAGAAATCTCAAAATATACTTTTCACAACTACATTTTTGCTATTTTCAAAGTATCAAAAACCAAAAAAGCTGGAAAAGGTCCTTATCTACTTCAATGGAAAAGTTATGAAAATCAAATTGCTTCTATCTTGGCATTCATTCTAATAACAATGTAAATTGATTAATTTTTAAGGTGAAAGTATTATTCCTGAGATTTTTGACCTAGTAAGTTCAGGAAGAAAAAAGTAAAAACTGAGACCTAAGATTCAATTTTTTTTTTGCATAAAAAACAGGAAGTAATAGTAGTGAAACTGTTATCTGGAATATATGAAAAGAAATGAGAATGCTTTTCACTAGAAAGTCCTTGTTTCAACAATGATGAAGCATTTTGGGAAACTGATATCCATAATCAGTGAGAAAATTTAAGCATTGAAGCTTCACCTGGCCTGATTCAGGGAACTCAGCACACAATGCAGAGACATTTTTCCATTTTGTGCAGATATTTAAGGTAATTTAGCTGAGTACTATGAAAACAAATACATCTTCTAAAAAAAGAAACTTCCAAATATGTATTCTTATTTAATAATGCAGATAGGTAGAGTACTCAAAGCCAAAAAGTTAGTGAGTGCTTTCAAATGCTTTTGGTATATTAATCAGTACTATTTTGAGAGGAAAACACGTTGTTGTCAAAAAGAAGTACAAATAAGTGTATAACATTGTTACTGTTGTTATAGTAAACTAAAAAACTGAAAAAGCTAACTTTCCCTTAGAAGTAATAGTCTTCAAGAAGAGTATATTAGGAGTAATAATTGATTGATGACTTTTTTTTTTTGTCAGACATACTCTTAATAATAAACAGTAGAAACTAAAGTTTTTCAAGGAATTTCTCATAATCCTTTATAACTGACTTGTCCCCTTGTAGTGATTTGGCCCAGCTAGCAAAGAAGCACCACTACAGTCTCTTGCTCGGTGCCCCCATTCACTCTCACCCTTGCTAGGATGGCAGAGGCCCCAGCAAAATGAGAGTAAAAAGATAAACAAAGTTGTTGTGGATTAAGACAAAGGCAGGGAGAGCTTGCTGCCAATTACTATTCTGAGCAAAACAGACTCGAGTGCTCGACTTAGAGAGGAAAGTAGGAAAGTTTATTCTATGAGAAACAGAATGGAATAAAAGCAAAAAGGGAGTAGGATGATGAGAATATTACAATCAACACTTTAAGATCTCCCTCCCCATCCCTCCTTTCTTCCTGGGCTCAGGGGGGCAGGGAATGGGGGATGTGGTCAGTCTCTCACAGATGGGCCCTGCTGCTTCTCTCTTCTCAGATGAGAATGACTCCTGGCATTATCTCCCTGTTTCGCTTCGGGGTCCCTCCCCTGGGACACAGTCCTTAACAAACTTCTCTGGTGTGAGTTCTTCCCATCAGCTACAGCTTCTGCTGATACAGGATCCCTCACACAGGATGCAGTCCTTAATGAATATCTCTGGTGTGGGTTCTTTCCCCACAGTTGCAGTTTCTGCAGATACAGGGTCCTTCCCTCGGGACACGGCCTCTTCTGGCCTTAACTTTAATGAACTTCTTTGGCGTAGGTTCTTTCCCACAGCTACAGCTTCTGTGAATATTGGGTCCCTCACGTGGGACATGGCCTCCTCCAGCCACAGTCATTGTCCCTGGCAAAGGGTCTTTAACTTGTTTTGAACTTTGTTCTAATTAACTATTCTCATTAATGAAGAGAACCACTGACTTCGGAGTGTGTATGGTAGCTTCACTCTCTTCCCACTCCTTGCACCACCAGCTGGAAAAAGAAGAAGAGACAGAAGAAGGAAGAATCAGGAAGAAGCCTCCTCTTCCAGTTTCTTCTTAAAAAGTGATTGTGGAGGCGTCTAATTGGCTCAGCCCCAGCAGTGAGTCTGGCTCAGAGCTGGGGAGAGTTTTGAGCAGGTTCTTACAGGAGCCATCTTTACAGCCCCTTCTCCATTACCAGAAAAGGCTGCCATATCAAACCATGACATTCCACCCCTTGCCTTCAAAATTTAGCTGTTAATTTATTCCATATGTCATGTTTTTTTACCAACTACTTATAATGTGAACATTAGCGATATAAGCCTGTTTTTCCTCAGCCAGAACTTTTGTAAGTTGCATATCAAGTAATATTTTTGTAAGATTGGCTAATCTTACACCATCTTAATTAATGGTGATTTTCAGCATTATTCCATCAGAAATTAGAATAATGGTAATAATATGTTTTAACAATACATTTTATTTCATTGTTTTAAAAAAAGTAGATTCAAGCTACAGATATTCTATTCAGAATAAATATCAAAATTTTCTTTCATCTCAGTCAAATAGTTGGAAGTTCAGAACATCTGAGGAGCAGCAAATGGAAAGGTTTTAAAAATTTTCATTAGAAAAAAATTTACCAGATTTATTGCGCAAAGGAAATATTACAGCAAGCTAATAAATACAGCATTATGTATCTCCTAAATATTAAAGCCTATATTTAATTTCTCTGGTAATTTAAAATGAAAAAAAAAATAGTATGCTATCCACTAGAACATTTCTGTTGAAAATGTTATTTCCATTGAAATCAATAAGAGATTTTTCAGTGCTACTAACTTAGCAAACTTTTCACCTATTGAAATATAGAGGCAGATTTCTCAGGGTTGCTGTTCCTTCTGGTCTAAAAGTCCAGTGAAACTATTTTCTTACTCAATATCTGCCTGCTTATACTTAGTTTATGGTTATTCCTCATTCAGATTTAATTCAAGGGCTTATTACGTTTTTAAGGTGTATAGTCAAAAGGCACAGATAAGTGTTGTGAAATTGTGGTGCTTGAAACTGTCTGTGGGCCTGGCCTTCTGAGTACATCATGTACATATAAAGAGTTTTGTGTGCAACTCAGAGTAAATAATAGTATGAGAAAGAATAAGGAGGAATAAACTACAGTGAACATAAACTCTAGACATAGTTTCAGTTTATTCATTATGCTTTCACATCACATCTCAAAACAGCTGTACTTCCATTTAGCTTTGGTCAGTGCAGCATTTTTTCACATTTTTGATGGAATCTGGTTTATTACAGCACTTGACCTCTCTTCCTTCTCAGGAGATGTTTAATTCTTGATATAATGATGGAAATGCTTGGCAACGTGGGACACACAAAACTGACTTCTGTTACAAAATTTGATTGATAAAATAAGAACCGTATTTAAATAGGAATTTTTAGGGGGCAGGGAGTTTGGATATGATAAAGCTATTCAAGCAATGTTAGCAACAGCACAGCCCTAGGGAAAAAAAAAAACAAAAGCCACAGAAAAATGCAACAGACTGAATGATCATACACTGATTAACTGTGATCTTTCCTGACTACATTTGATTTGTGTGCTTCTGATGCAAAATCACTACAAAATAGATTTAAGCAGCATGTTTTATATGCCATTATGAATTATTTTCTAAACTAAGGCTTTTTTTTTCAGTTTCAGATGGTATTTAATTATGTGAAATGTTTCCCATTTATTTGCTAAAAACTAACAACTGCAGTGGGATGATGGGATTTGCTACTGCTCCCAATCCAGTAGTTCATTCAACTCACTAAGTGCCGGATCATGTCTGGCACTTATGCAGGATTGTGATGGGTGATGAAGATATGAGCAGAAAAAGGAGGGCCTCCACTCAAAACCATTTTGTAGCAGATAGAAAGCCCAAATATAGGGAGAAAGCACTTGGTCCCCACACACTTAAGTAACACCCTCTCCACTGAGTAGAAGCTAGATAACCATTTTTGAGTACCAGCAGGCAAGTCAAATGCTTTGAGCAGGAGACTGGGCAAGGTGACCACTTGAGATCTCTTCTAACCTGAATAATCCTACTGTCCTACACTCATCTATATTTTTCTTGGGATGATGCAGTTGTCAACATTTTTTTTTTTCATTAAAATACATCAAGATTTAATTTCTCAATAACACTAATACAAAGGAACAACATTTTCTAAACACTTTGCATCTAAGTCTAAATTCCACTGCAGTTTGAACGTGCTGTGTAGTTCCCCACAGTGGGGAAGACTGGATTACAAGGAAGAACCCAAAACCTAACTCATACTGGAAAATTTGAAGGAATTCAGTGAATAGATTGAACTTTCCAAATTTTTAAAGGAGCATCTGTACTTGTTTTAGCTGGGATAGTGTTAATTTTCTTCATAGTAGCTGTTATGGATCTATGGTTTGGATTTGTGCTGAAAATAGTGTGGATAACACAGGGATGTTTCAGTTATTACTGAGCAGTGCTTAAACAGTGCCAAGGCCTTTTCTGCTCCTCACCCACCCTACCAGCAAATGGGCTGGGGGAGCACAAGGAGTTGAGAGGGGACATGGCCAGGACAGCTGACCAAAGGAATATCCTAGACCACGAGATATTGTACTCAGCATATAAAGCTGGAGGAAGAAGAAGGAATATGATACATTTGGAATGATGTTGTTTGTCTTCCCAAGTAACCATTACGGATGATGGAGCCTGGCTTTCCTGGAGATGGCTGAACACTTGCCTGACCTTGGGACGTGGGGAATGAATTCTTTGTTTTGCTTGCTTTGTGTGCACGGCCTTTGCTTTACCTGTTGAACTGTCTTTATCTCAGTCCGTGAGATTTTTCACTGTTACTCTTCCGATTGTCTCGCCCGTCTCACTGGTGGGAAGTGTGTGAGCATCTCTGTGGGGCTTGGTCACTGGCTAGGGTAAAGCCATAGCAGCAACTCACAAAGGAGAAGTGTTAGTAAAGAAGCACAGAACTTTATACAGTTGTTGGCTATCCTGCCTCCTTTGTGTGACTAATTTTAGAGATCTCAATCCCTAGTGTTATGGGTTGTTTGAATTGTTTGCTAATTATAAGGTAGACATTAAGAAGAGAAAATCAACATAAATACCAGTTGATACAATTTGGGTTAAAGCTGGAAACTTCACAAAGTGTTTGTATGGCTTTCTGCCATAAAACCCCATTATAAAGGCTCCAAGATCACCCACATGCTTTTAAAAATCTCTTGGGTAAAATCTTAGGAAATATGCTATGTGAACAGTATTCTACACTTTGTTTTATGGTGTTAGGTTTATCTTTTCTATTTTCATCCATAGCTTGACTGAAAAATGTCAGTATCCCCCATTTCTGATGATTTCTTACTGACATTTCCTTTGAACGTAAATCTTTTGAATCCAAGTGCCGAAACTGCCAAATGGAGAAAAACAGGGAAAAAAAGCTTTTATCCAAGTGGAAAAAATAGTTAATTTTACTCAATATCTGAAGACCACCACAGGTCAGAGGGTTCTTTGTTCTGCTTTGTCTCATTTTACAATGATACAGTATCAGATAAACAATATAGATTGCTTTGCCAGATGTGAAGGAAAATAAAAGCTGTTGTTGAAGACAATAAGCTCATTGCATTATTTCAATAGAAATAAGAAACACACATCATACCTAAGACAAGAGCTGGAAATTATACATTCCAAAGCTTGTATCAAAGACTTTGGGATAGCTGAGTCCTCAGACTTAAAAGATCGATGGTATAGCATTAGGGATAAAATTGAATTGGGACTAATCTTAACGTTTCATCCAAGCTCATTCACACCTGTTTTTACTTATGGGCCTCTTTCGGTCTCATAAATCTCTCAGAAATAGGCATTGAGTGTGATGCTTTCAGAATACATCCATCTAGCACATTAAGCTGACATAGTATGGTCATAAGGAAAAATAGATGCATGAGTGGTGAAGAGGAATTATTTAACCTGAGCAACAGACAACCTACTTTCCTAGGAAAACTCTTGGGGTTAAAGATCAGAATTTTAAAAGGAGATCTCTGTTTCACTTCAGCATTAGGATAGGAATTGGTTACATTTGAAGGAAAGAAGAGAACAAAAAAAGAGGGACCTCAGAATTAATTGTTGTTGACCTTGGACGTTTTCTTTATTTATTAAGAGATCAAGAAACGCCTGAGATCTGGGGGTGACATCGTCATTTATACTTCCTTCAATAGATACACATAAAAGCCTGCACATTTATGAATATTTGGGGAAGAGAGTTTTATTTATAACTTAGCTACAATTTTCTAAGAAGGTAAATATGTTGATTTCCTTCCTGTTCAAAACAGCTCAGATTGGCATAGAATTTTCCATAGTATGATTGGTTGACTAAAGTGTTTTTTATGTGAAATACAAATCAAGGAAAGACAGTTTAGTCCATAAATAAACAACTCAGCAATGACAGGCCCTCTTCCAGAGGATGTGTTGTGGAAGACTCCTTTACTGGAAGGAGAAGAATTTCTCAACATTTGCAAGACAGTATGCAAGCTTCAGACTGAGCTGAAGTTAACATTCATGATTATTGACACTTAGTTTTACAGGAATAATAATCATGGGCTGGTACTCCCAACAGATGAGCCATTTGTTTTAATTTCCAGCAGCCAAGAAGAAAATTTTTCTTTCTCTAAGTGAACTTCTGAAAGATGATCAGACATAAAACACGCTAAGAACTATTGCCTCAGAACCTGGGTCAAGTTAATGTCATTCATACTTTTAGCCAGGAAAATCAGAGAATTTTTAAATTCACACTAGGAATTTGTGAACTAATAATAGGTGAACTTACAATTTTATACTAACAATTTACAGGAAGCAAATGATTAGACATATCTTGTGAAAGATGTGAAAGACACATCTTGAGGACTTCAATGTCTTATTTTCTTATGCATAGTACTCCCTACCTCTGATAACCTCACCTTTCTTAAAAAACTTACTTCACTAAATTACTTCTTAGATAGCTCTCATGCTCACATGACCTGCTTAAAATCAGAAGCAGAGCACAAGTGTGTCAGTCAGAGGTAGTTTTGGAAGAAAGGAAAAGCTCATTATCAGAATCAGAAGGGGGAAAGGTTTTGAGGGAATGAAGCATTAGGAAATGGATTATGGAAGAAAGGGCACTCCTGGTCAGAAGGCTCTTTTGTAAATTCTCTTTTTCTTGTTTACACATGTGTATGACTCACATAACTGCTGTCTCTGACTCTCTCTATTCAATTAATAAAAATAGAAAAGAACTTCCTTTTGTTCATGTTCACTTTCCTGTTTATAGAAGAAGGGAAATAATCAGCTGGCTCATACATTTAGAGCCCAGGAAGCAGAAATGCTTAAAAATTTGCTGCTCTCTCGCACAGAAGCTTCTGATTCAAAGATTTTGGGGTTTTTATTTTTGTTTTGTTTTTAAATTTGAGAAAATATGAGTCTGTTAGTCTGCCAACTCTTCTGTTATTTGCTGTACATTGGGAAATCACAAGCACATTTTAGCTCACAAAAGACCTCTGTCAGTTGGAACTCTAATTCTTGTTAGTGTTCCCTTACTAATGCTGAGAACTGAAAATGTGGTATAATGTCACAAAATCTAAGAAAAAATTTAAACCCTGAATCTAAAGCCAAATCTCCCTCCTTGCAGCAGTTTGAACTGAAATCCAAATAAGCAGCAACTGACACAGGTGCTGACAATAACCACAGTTGCAGCAGGCTGGTCATTAAAGATACTGTCTCAAATAAACAGGTTCCACTGGGCTTCATGAAAATCATTGCATTTGGTCATTATGGTCACACTCAACTTACTTACGATTGTGGCTTTGCAAAATAGCACCTCTCCATGGCAGTGCAAACGTTGGTGATCTCATGTCTCCCAAATACTGCTTCTTTTCTCAACAGCAGATTTGAGGACCTGGAAAAGCACACTGAGAAGGGTGTGTCTGCATAAATTCTTCATGTTCCCTCAGCTGGATTTGTTGCTATTTCAGAGCAGGTGCTTCTGAGTACAGTGATTTCCATCTAGCTCTCTTTTGCTGATTCTTTTGGCAAGACTCAGTGAAACAGCAAAATAATAAAAATTCTGCCTTAAAGATAGCATAAGAGTACATGAAGCAAAAAAGTATTTTCCCAATTTATTACTGAGAATATGAAATAACTGACAGAAATACCCCTGGTTTGTATGTCAGGAAGGCTCCAAACTTTGGACCCAAATTTCCTCTGTCCCGTGCAAGGAAATATTTGTATGTCCAAATTTGGTCTGAGACCAATTCACTGAACTTAATCCAGAGCACACTGCAATCAGCAGAAAGGGAAACAATTATGTTTCATTCACTGAACTTTGGACCAAGTTTTTATGATCCATAATGTCTCTTTTCTCCTCCTTATGAAAAATCTAAATTATTCCTGTTCCAGAACATGCTTCAAATCCAATTAAAAATCACACATTTAATTTGATAGAACACTTCTGAGAGCATAAAATTATCCACCTTTTCTTCTGCCACCCTCCTATTGTAGATATAACTCTTATTATCTTGCAAAGTGCTTTGCAGAGCCACAACAGCAGACAGTAATCCAGAGGCCCTGAACATCATTAAGATAAATGTGGTGAATAACACATGAGTATTTCATGTATTCATTTATATACTTGATGAATATCTCAATTTAGCTATCAGATATAATAATTTAAGCTACAATTCTAGCCAAAAACTATGTTGGTTCTTTTCTTATTATTATACTAGTGTTATAAACACATACAGAAATGAATACTGTAGTAGATAAAATATACAGATACAGAGAAGTAATGTGCTAGAAAATAAACTCTTTCTATGGCTTATTTAACCAATATTAGAAACCAGTTTTCAATCTAATATCACTTAATTTACAATTTTAAAATCAACCTTATCTTGAATATTAAGATGTCTAAAAAGAAATAATGAAATAAAATGAGGGTCATGGGTAATTTATTCTCTGATAACATTTCTACTCCTGCACTGTCACATATACCTTAATAAGGATTTTCGTGTCTATATTTATGTCTACACATGTGCAATCATACTTGCAGAGATTTTTTAGGCAAGCAAACATCAGAATTCACATCACACAAATAACAATTAAATACAGTTTCTTAAAATTAAGCCATATACCCATCACCATGCAGGTTTTTCTATAGACTTTAGATACATGTACAGCAGTGCAAATGTTCATGCTGATGTTTTAGTGGTTAGTGTATTTAGTCAAGATTAAATAATTTTTGTCTTTGTCTAGTCAGATTTTTTTTCAAATATATGTGGCTGTCCCGGTTTTATGTCCAACTTTTTCTGTTTACTCCCCCACATACTTTTTCCACTTACAAACTTGGTTCTTACTTGAGCCTTTTGCAGATAAATTAGTTACTAATGAAGAAAATGTTTTACTTTTCAGAAGAAGGAGAGAAATGAAAGACCCTACTGTTTTGTTCTTGCAAGCCACCTTAATAGATTTACTGAGAAGGACAAGGCAGTCCATCTTGAAGGCTATAATGTTATTTCGCTCTGACATCTATTCTAAGGTAATGGTATATATCACTAATGTCATTAGTGACCACTTTCAGTCCATTGTTCTCAGTGTCTAAGCTGGCTATAAAGATCTCATTTTAGACACTTAGCTCTGTGCATATGCCCTTTCATGACATGGTGCTGTGGGGAAAAAAAAGTTTTTTGACAGGTCATAAGAAAATAATTCATTGTCATTTAAAAATACAGCATGTGAGATTTCAAATGAGAGGGCAAGTTATAAAATGACAAGTTTTTCAACCATTCATTGTTATATTACTCAGCGTCACCTAACTAAGCTACAGTAGTCAAGCATTATATGTACAAAACATGAAATAAAGGGGAATAGTTGAAAAAGTGTAAGCCGTTTTAAGTGAAACTCTGTGTTTATCGTTTTGTGTTAACTGGTTTTAAAACTGTGCAAGACATTCATAAAACCTGACAATCCTGGCTTAAGCATAACCTACCACCAAATATGCAATGTCAGATCTAAACTTTCACCCTGATTCTGCAGATGTTGTCTAATATGAGATCATGAGTCTTACATTACTTAATAACATACTTCTGGAGCATTATCTGTGAGAATAAATAAGTTCTTACCAATATTTAGCAAAGCTGCCTGTCTTCACAGAGGTATAAAATACAACAATGAAAGACAATGCTGCTCAGCATTTCACCTCCACCTGGAAACTTTTAGACTACTTTAGTTGAAGATTAGACTAGACCAAGCACAGAATCACAGAATCTCAGGGGCTTGAAGGCACCTCAAAAGATCATCTAGTCCAACTCCGTGACAGAGCAGGACCACCTAGAGTAGGTCACACGGGAACACATTCAGGTGGGTTTTGAACCAGAGAAGGAGACTCAACAACCCATCTAGGCAGCCCCTTCCAGTGCTCTGTCAGACTCACAGTGAAGAAATTTTTCCGTGTATTTCTTTGGAACATCTTATGTACCAGCTTGTACCCATTGCCCCTTGTCCTATCACTGGACATCACTGAGAACAACCTGACTCCATCCTCCTTATACCTGCCCTTTACATGTTTGTAGACACTAATGAGATCACCTCTCAGTCTCCTCTTCTGCTATGGTTTAGCACAGATCCCTTCCTTTCTCTCCCTGACAATACAGAGCCTCCCTTTGTAACTCCCTGAAGGCAAGGAAGTCTTACCCTGGGGAAATCCTTGTGCTCAGATGGCATTACCAAAGAGGTGGCTTTAGTTCACTGATTTCACTGATGTGAATTATTTAAGCAGCAGCCCAAACTCCACAGATGCTGGAGGAAACTCAGACAATCTTCTGGGTGCTATCTGCTCTTGGGAGCATAAAACCTCATCCTTCCTATTAATTTCATTAGCATCACAGCTAATGCTAGTGAAACAGCTTCAAAACAGCTTGTAAGAAGTTTTTTTTTCTTTTTGGTTTACCACTCTCCTGATGAAAGACTCCAAGGTGGTCAGCCAAATTTGAAAGAGAAGACAAATGAGATGTATAATGTGAGATCACTACCAACAAATGAGCTTTCTGTTGGAATACCTTACACTAAGAGAACTGCATATAACATAGAGCCAAAACGAACATTTTTTATATTTATATTTAGACAGAGGAAGTTTGGAAGGGTAAGTGAAGGCTAATTAAAAAAAAGAAAAAAAAAGAAAAAGAGAGAATGGCATGAAAGTTAGCTTATTTTCCACAGACATCTGGAAATTTTAAAGCATACTTAGTCAAAACAGGAATGGGACTATATATCTTTAAACTAATAAAAAAATGACAGCAAGTGTGATGGTATTTGTATGCCTGCATATATTCTAGAATCAAGGCATTCCCATAAAACGTAAAGGACATGAAGATGAACTCTAGGCTACATCAGTACAAGTTTTGCTTGTAGGTTCAATGTGAGTTGATTTTAGTCTGACAATATAAATTTAAAACCATAAAACTATACAATTACTGAGACAAATTTATGCATTTATACAGGTAGTTACTCAGCCTATCAGACATTTTTAGCTCAGTAAGTTTTTTATTTTGTTGTCTTTAGGCTCCTAAGTATGCCCATATTCTTATGGGTCTAAACTGGGATTTATTAAAGCTTACTGGCTTGACTGAACTTTGGACAAGAAACATTAAATACAAAATCTGAATCAGCAACAGAATTGGAACAAAAATCAAAACACTCCTCACTGTTTGGAGATAAAAATTTGGCTACACGCTGCCTATGTGCAGTCAAAATAGCTGGGCTGATCTTATAAAGCACATCATCAGATCTTCAATTTCTGATGCTTGATGGCTGAAACGAGTTTGTGTGTATATATATAGAAATAAATGGGTCTTTTGTTTCCTTGCATTAATGTTATTGTCAAAAATTTGAAACAAATAATTGATGGAAAACAGAGCATTTCAGAAATTATTCATGAAAAAGAATGCAAATAATCCTTTATTCTTTTTTGCTATTTTTGTTACATATACTTCCAAATTTTAATTCATTCTGTTCCATCAGTTTGTTAATATCAGTTGCTTGTATAGTTGCAGAGCACAATTTTGCAGATGGGAGGTAAAGGAAGTGAAGAGAGGAAAGTCATTAGTTTCTGTAGTTTGCAGGTGCTCAGTTTAGAACCACCACTGATTCAATTTTGATGAATAAATGGTCCAGACAACATTGACCAAGTGGCTATCCAGAGATTTTAGGTACATCTAATTATATCTTTTCTTTACAGTAAACACAGAGAAAATACATCAGCGTCTTTAAATTCTATCTAAGTCACTCTTTTCCCAGAGCACAAATTTCACTATTTTTAAGTGAAGAAAAACAGAGTGAGATAAGATAAAAGCTCATGTTGAAGAATTCTTTTTCCTCCAATGGGGTTTACAGAATATCTCGTTGATATTTGGGTTTTAATTTAGCATCTTATATTGACTTCCTCTGTTGCAACAAGCTCTACAAAATTCCCTGTGAGTACCTGAGAAAGTTTTTCTTCTTTCTTCACTTCTGAGGCCAGCTAAATGCCTGTGCCTTGTTTTTCTCCATGGTCTCCTCTCTACTTTCCACTGTCCTTTAGGCTCTCTCTGCTTTCCTGCTTCTTCCTGCAAGCTTCACAGACACTTGGAGATGCACCTGACAAGGTGAGCAAACAAGAGATGTACCCAACATGACAGAGTCCCAAGTGTTAATATGATGTCATGGTTTAGGCACATCAGGGAACAGAAGACCACGATTAGCCTCAGATACCAAAGACTTGAGAATTGCCAAAGGGCAGGGAGAGCTTAATTGCCTCTTATGGTCCAGGATCAAACAGACCAGGCTACGGGGCTTGGGGAAGAAAACAGAACATAATCCAACATAAACTAAAGCATGACTATAAAAACCCAAAACATAACAAACACAAAACAACACAGAATGGTACAACAATAAAGAGTACCACAAGCCCTTTAAGACCACCTTCTACCTACCCCTCCCCTCTTCCTGGACTCAGAGACCTCATCCTGGTGTCTTTATGTCCTCCCCTGCTGAATGGCTCAGGGGGGCAGGGAATGGGGGTTTGAGTCAGTCTGTTCTCAATGGTTTCTGCTGTTCGTCTTTCCTCAGGGCAGGTGGGCTGTGTGCTAGCCCTCCCTGCTCCTCACACACACCCAGCAGCCCTGCACAGGCTGCTCCAATGTGCGTTCACAAGTTGCAGCTTCTCTCTGCCTCTCATGTGGGTCTACTCTGTGGCCCGCAGGCTCTCCAGCATGGCCTGCACCATGGCCGCTCCTCACACAGTCTCTCACCCGTCCAGGCGCACTCACACGGAGCTGCTGTGACTCTCAGTCCTGCCATTGCCCTCCATGGGTTGCAGAGGCACGACTGCGTTCTCACCACGGCTTGCAGAGGGGTCTCAGTCTGGTGCTCCTCCCTCCTTCTTCCTTCTCTGACTGTGGGGTCTGCATGGTCACATCCATCGTGTACCACTTCTACATCTCCTCCCAAGCACTTCAATTTCCCGTCCTTAAATAGTGATCGCAGAGGTGCCAGATTGGCACAGGCGAGCCGGAGGTGGATCTAAACCCAAGAGCTGGGGGAGAGTCTGACAACTCTTTACTGGGTCTTCACTGCAATCTCTTCCCCTGTTACCAAGCAAAAGCGGCTCCTTGCTAAACCATGACATATGACTTTTTCAGTATGCAACTCTATGCAAAGACTAAACTCTTAAAATTTTGAACGTGGAGACCATTACACGTTTTATCCAATGCCAATGGAATTGGAGAGGGGGAGTGGAAAAATACCATTGCATTGCATTGAAGCAGTTGCTCTTTGTTAGCTGAAACTCACAATACAATGAATGGTAAAGTTGGAAAGACATAAAGTATAACTTGTTCCAAATCTTACTTGTAAACTCACTTTTAGGGAAAGGTGGCCATAGGAGAAGAATCTGCTCTGCCATTTCAAGATGAGCATGCTCATAGCAGGGCCTGTGTACATATACAGCTAGTCCCCGGCATCATTTGGGCTCGATATCTTCCAGCAGCAGGCAGAAGAACAAATTGAATGACAAGAGTTTCATATATGATGGGTCACGGCAATTAAAGAATTAAGTTTATTCCATCACATTTACAAACTCTGTAAATAGCTTAGTTTTAAGAATTTCAGGAGAGAAGAATGAGCAAAATATCCATACCTTTTGCCCACCAATTAAACCTAATTTCTAACAGCTGATGACTCATTAATGAGAAATTTAAGGCCTTTGTACCCAAAAAACCACAAAGTAAGGCAGTCACATTAATGAGCTAAGGCACATACATTCATGTGCAAAGCTCTGCTACTCTATACAGACCTATCAACATTACCTGATTGCATTTTTATTGCTTTAGTTTTGATCCGTTTGGGAGTAAGAAATAATCATAAAACAACAGTAAATTTCTGTTTCAGCTGAATAGTTTCAAAGTTAGGATAGACTAGTTAATACTGTTGACATGTTAAGCTGCTTATTCAAACTTGTTGTTGATTATCAAAGTTTCCTTCTGAACTAGGGGCTGATTGCATATTTCAAAATGGTGTTTGCAAACATTCTTTTGCATTCTGAGCAGCTGCTCCATTCATTCATGTCTTTGTTGCTTTTTTGTTTACTATTCATGAACATCTGGACTATTAAGATTCCGTTTGCATAAATGGTTGAAGAATTACTGTTCTAATACCTGCATTGCCCTCATGAAGAGTTAAGCATTCACAGAAGACAAAAAAAAATTACCATTTGGTAGTGGGTTGTTTATTTTTTTTTATTCTAATATTTTACTTGTCCAATCAGGAAGCAAAAAAAAACAGCACATGATTTGAATTGTAAAGTACATCTTGTTAAAAAAAAAAATAGTTAATGAGCGGTTCATGGATATCAAATTATCTGAAATTTACTTGCATAAGCTTTTCACCAAAGAGTCATTAACAACAAATTAACCATTCCAAGAAGCAGCAGAAAAAGAGTTAAATCTTTAGATCGTTTCTTCACGAAAAAATGTATTTCATATTTCTGCAATGATAAACTTTTGAGGTCTGCCTACTGCTAGCTAACAGTGAACTTACTTTGGTGTCTTTGAAGTATTGCTAACTCCCCTCTGGGATTTATTTGTGTTTCTTGCCAGCGTTTGTATCCTGATGGGTGCCAGATGACAGACTCCTCTGCATTTCGGTAGGTACTTGGAGAATAAGATGTCTTTTACTACTTCCTTTTCTTTTCTATCCAATGCATCATCTACCCTGACTCTAAGCAGCTGTCACATGTTCTTCCCAACTTTGTAAGCAATAAGGATGAATGTGGGAGAGTTTACAAGATTTGCAGACTAATAACTTTCAGGTTCTTCTACCTAATGTCTTCTCTTTTTTTGTTGTTTTAAAAATTATATTTCTGTGTTTTTTCTTCTATTTTTCCCTATTGTAGAGTGAAAGTACACAAAAACTAGATCTTCTATATTGCTTTTTGAAATTTCAGACATTTAAACTGCGTCTATGCTTCATCTAAGGAAGAAACTCCTACTATAATTAGTTACTCCTTACCTACATTTCATGAAAAAAGATGAACAATAAAACTGCTTAAGAATAGCATGCCCATAAATCTCAGTGCTGAACCTCAGCTTCCTTCAGCTGAAGCAACTATCTGTGTCACTAAGCTACATTCAATGTCTTTTTTCTGATAAAATAATATTAACATTTTTAATATTAGAGTTTTTAAAATAGTATTTTTTTTCAGACTACACAACTAAGACACAGAGAGAGAGACAGTCAGGAGTGTCAGACAATTCCCCTTCTAGTAAAGCAGTAAAAGGCCTAGAGTTACAGCTAAGATGCTCCCCAGAAAGACAATAGCCAGATTGAGGATGAGTTCCTAAAACAAATTTATCAGAACCAGCACACTTATTTCTAAGTCAATGAGACACTCTAGTAAGCAAAATTCTGTAACAGAAAAGTCCAAGATATTTATCATTTCAGGTCCATGGCAAAATGACTAATCGGACTAGCCATCAATGTTTACATACAGTGCATGTAAATCTATGGAAAATGAAGGTCATGATAGCTCTGTTAGATTTGTCTGAAGTTAAATATTTAATAAAGAAAGCTACTGCAAGTCATTTGCAGCACAATGCCACACTGAGAGTTTTGTTGTGCTGCCCAGAGGCATGGTAACCAGGTACTTTCATGTGTAGCAAGAACTTGCGTATGAAATTAGATGCACAAGTTTTTCTTGCATTATTTGGGCAGATTTTTGGCATCAGACAGTTCCATTACTCTTGAGAGGGTCATATTGTCACAAGAGGCCCTCTAGTACAGTTCTGGTTGGGAATCAGTGTTCAAATAATATAAAATTTGGAGTTACACTGTATGAAAAAATACACAGCTCTATCTAAATACTCTGTTTATTCAGCTTCAGTTTGTTCAGCAATATGTAGTGTAACTTGAAATATTTTTTTAGCACTTTGAAAAACTTAATTGACATAGAACTGTGAAGCATCCAAGTCTTGCAGATAATAACAGTAGTATCTAAAATACTGAAGAGATGCTTTGTGTTGTTAATATTTTTATATATTAATCTCAATTTGATAAAGTGTAGGGTTTTTATTTAGCAAATATTCAGATTCTCAATATATTTTAAAATTTATTTGATATTATTTGATAGCAAACTTTAACACATTTTATGCTAGGTTATAGCTCTTGTATATCTGGTTACTGTATTTTAGAACCTACAGCGCCTAAACATATATACTTGATGTTATTTGATTTTGGAACAGAATGTGACTTAAAAGGAGCTAGATATTGTATCACACATGAAAAAGCAACTGGTGATAGACAAAATCTTCCAATTGTTGTTTCAAATTGGTATTGTTAACCAAAGACATGCCAATATCAAACAGTGTGCAATATGATATCAAATAATATAACTCTCTATGCATTTCTATATGTTTCATCACATCACCTCGAGTATTTGATGGATACATTGCAATTAATTCCCAGATGTAATGAAGATTACAAAAAAATTCAATTTTTTCATTGCTACCAGTAAAATGCTTGCTGAATATGACAGAGCCTTCTCATATTTTACTTGTAGACTCCTTGCACTTTAATATAGTAATTTCAAGACCATACTGAATTTTTCAAATACTTCCAGCAACATATTTGGTCTTGTCACCTAATTAATATTAGTTAGTTACTATGAACTCTGAAATATGCAAAACAGATGGAGACAACCAATAGTTTTTTATTTTCAATTAATAAGCAATAGCTTTTTTTGTAATTATGATTTTTTTAATGTTACATTTAACTATCATAGATTGGGAGATAAAGTTAAATATTGACATTCAGCTATTCTGCTGTCTATGCAAAGCTAATGAAATTGCTAATCAAACTTGCTTCTAAACACGCATCATTAATATTTATAATTCCAAAGAGTATAGGAAAGAACTACTGTTTGGAAAAATGAGAGTACATCTAATGTACTACCATAACACAAGCAACAGTAATAAGACTTCATAGTTCAGCTTATTATTTAGAAAGAAAAAAGATCCTTTGTACATATTGCACTTTCTTAGTGTATTGCTACTTCCAATGCAAGCCAATGAATTAATCGGTTAGTGTTGTGGGAAAATGTAGTAATTTTGAGACAGGAAGAGATACACAGAGCAGACCCCAAGGTGCAGAGGCTGGAGAAGCCGCTGAGGAAATAGGTGAAGCAGATCTGAACTGCCTGTGTAAAGTAAATATTTCCTCCTACCCTGAGCTGGTAGCTTACAGCACCCTACTGCTGAGGTTGAAATCGATGGCCAAATTCCTGTTGAATTTATTAGGAGCAGGAAAAAGTCCCTTAATCTTTCTATGTCATGAGGCTATTCTTCATTGTAGGGTTTGTACTCTGGCTTTGTTTGGTCTATACTCAGGCAAATGGGTATTATAACCATTAAAATCAGATCTCTGTAGTTATATCCAGCTTCTATTTAGTTGGATTTCTGAAGCAGTGGTAAAAAGATGCTGGTTATAGCTAAGGGACTTATTTGGTCACTTGCATCTTTCCAATGGCACTGCATTCAGTGTGAATTCTTGCAATAAGGACAGCTGGAAGAAACTCTTTCTGGGCTTTTCCGTGCAAAGCATTTTATTTTAGTCCCTATTTTTTTATGTTGTCTCATCTAGCAGTAAAAGCTAAAGAATGACAATAAAACAATAACTAGCTTTATTTTAAACATGTTTTCAATATACCTGCGTACTTTTTTCTTAAGGCCATGTACTTCCTTGATAATTAGTTTCTGGCAATTCGTTGTTGTCTGTGTTCATATAAAGTAAGTATAGAGTTTTAGATAGTAGAGACAGGAAGAAATGTTGAGTTGATCTAATTCAGACCTCCTCATCCTGTAATGCATAATTATTTATTGAATTTCATTTTCTAGATATCACTTTTGTTAGAAATATACAGGTAAGACCTTAAAATGTCTATCTTCCATTGCCTTTTGCAGTGTTTTTTTCCATGACCAGAAATATTTTCCTAATGCAAGTCTAAATTATTCTTTTCTCGATTTCATTCTACCATTCCTTACTTTTCAGAGAGATGTATCCCTAAATAATTATTTTTTATTTCTGAAATGTCACTTTATAAATACTGTAAAAAAATTAGCTTTGGTGAAAATGAAATGTACTAAAGAACAAATGATCTCTGCACATTTGTAAGAGGAAATGTCACAGCCTGCATTAGTCTCTTTTCAGGCAATATTGCCTTACAAAATCAAAAGTAATTTTGCTGCTTGCTGTTACCTGCAGGCTTATTAGAACTGACAATTCACATATGGCTGACCTGGGGATTCACTTCACTTCTTTTATTAGATGTAGGCAAGAAAACAGTGCTTAAGAGTACATGGGAATAATGATGCTGGAAAACTGTGGTATTTTCCTTGAATATTAACTGTTGTATCTTCAAGCACGTTAATGTTTTTAACATACTCAAAGCACATCTTTTAGACGAGAGATGAATATACACTGAATTGGACACAGGAAGAAGTATGTGAAGTTTGCAATTAATTATTCAAATATGAAATTACAAAAAACCTTTTTCATCGGGATTTTGTTATGTAAAGTTCACCATACCCCCAGCATTCCTGTCTACCCTGCAACAAATGCTTTTCCTTAATAAAACTTGTCTTTGGCGAGGATCAGTTGACTAATTTGGTCTTCAGCATCCCTGGCTTAAAATCAGAAGAAGACTAATGATGCAGTCAGTAGATACTTCTCAGTTTGGACAGGTTTACCCAAGGCATTGGACATCTGTTTATGAGAGATCATGCTGATAAAATGCCTACACAGTATCATCTTTCATCTTAACAAGTAGTGCAAATAACAATTAACATCCTTGATTTATGGATTTTTTTCTCAGACTTTTGTGTAGTTTGTCAGCTATTATTTTGCTTATTATCCAGAATGGATGTTGTTCACTATTAATTGTCTTTGTTGTTATGCTTTGAATTTGTACCTTGCTCTGACTGGTATGACAGTGTTGAAGTACAGTTAATAAGCAGTATAGCAAGGCCTTGTAAGAAATGAATTAAAATGGAAAATATTTAAATGCATGATTTTGCTAAAAGAGAATTTTGGAAAAAAAAAAAGCTGTACAGTTTTATGCTCAAAGTTGTTTTATGAAATTGGCTTACAGAATCCTTAGATTGTGCATTTTATGATTTTTTTTGGTTTGTACATTTGCCATTTCTTTGACAAATGGAGTTTGAAAATAACTGAGAAAGCAAAAATCTGGAGAAAGCCACATGAGTTGCAAACTTTTTCTTTCTTGGTGCAAAATTAGCTCTATAGGAAATGGGAACTTTCAGTTCCTGAGAGTTTCTAACCCAACCTCTTGATTGCATGTCAAATATATCAGTAACCATGTCGGTAGTTATTCTGAAAATGATGAATGGATTGTATGTATTTATGAGATATTCTTTTTTGGGGGAAGGTATGTTTTAGCCCACTGATGGTTGTTGCATGCCTTCCTCAAATATCCGTGTGAATATTCACTGCCAGTAGTTTGCAAGAGTTAAGATCAACACACTGATATTTCTATTCTCTGAAATAATAGTTTCTTTGGAAAGTAGAAAGTTCTTAAATAAATTTTGGTTTAATCATAAATCATTTTTTTCCTAGTAATTAAACCATAGCTACAAAGCCAATTAATTTATGATCATTGACAAGAAGAAATATTTACAAGACTGAAACACCAAAGTAGTAGGTAGAAGAGTGAAGGATTATTTTTTTAAAAGCCTTCAAAAGAAACTTTTATTAGTTCATTGTTATGACTATTACCCTAACCTTAACCTTTGATTTCTTGTACCGTCTGCCACTTCTTCATTTTTAGTAATTCCTTTTAGGCAAACCTTAACCCTTGATATAAATAGATATTGTGAAAGAAAACTTTGTGTACTGTTATCCCTCAAATCTACCTGACCCAGAATGGCCATCCTAGTCAGGCAAAATTTTTGTATGACAATGGAAAGAGATTTAACTTTTCCATAAAATCTGAAAAGTTATAATTTGTTTTGATGAGCTTTCATAACACAAGCAGAAGTTTGTAGTAGAAGATGTTTTACAAGCAAAATGTACATTGAGGACTAGACAGAAGTGGTTCAGCTGAATGATTTCAGCAGAAAACCCACGAAGATACTGTCAGTGCTATATGCTAAATTTCAAGAGCCAAGATTCATTACTATTGATCTTTGATATTAGCAAAAAAAACAAAGCAACTTTTTATTTTCTCACAGGTATCTTTGTTTATTACCCTATGCAGTTCCACAAAAAAGGAGAAAGAGATAACACAGTCTGTGAAGCCTTGTATGCTTGTATATGGATATTGTGGAAGAGACTTGTAAGATTAGCTCTGTAAATTCACAGTGAAAGTATGTTGGGAGAATGGCGTTGGAACAACAGGTAAAACTCACACTGATTATACCAGGCCAGGGTTTCCCATTGAATTTTCCTGTCACATTCTACCTTTTTTTGTTCACTGATCTTTATATAAGGAGAAGGGAGTAACTTAAAACACAACAAGAAGACAAACATTCTGAAGTGTAATCTGTCTTTGCATCTTACTTTGATTAATACAGATATTTTGCATTTCCTGCAAGAAAACACAATTTGGGCACTTTTTGACTGATATATAGTGTGATTTGCAAATGGTTCCATTTTTTCTTTCTTTTGAAATGCATGATTTTACACTAGCTAACTCACAGACTATCTGAGTATCTTTTTCTTGTTGTGTTTCTGAGTATTAAAACATATATTAATTTATAGTCTGGAAGATTACAAAAAGTGTTAGTTATTAAAAAACACTTATTATTTGATTGAAAATAACAGCATGTAACAACCTTTAAAAAAAGATTTTTTTTAAAGATGTTTTACTGAAAAAGACAAGGAGGAAAAAATTATTGACTTTATATTGACATAGTTTATTTTTTTTAATGTATCTACAGGTAAAAAGCAATATGATATAGTTAATATTTAAATGATTAAGAAATTATATTTTTGGTACTATATTTAAATATGCATGTGTACTGTATGTATGTGCATACTTCTCTCTGTATTTGTTCTGTTTATATTATATGCATATGTGTGACTCTGCATGGTACAAATGCGCATCACTCATCAGAGAGCAGCCTGTGCAGGAGAGCTGGACACACTACTTCTGAGGTTGTTGCTGTGATTGGTGCAGAGCTCAGTTATCCGAGCTTCTCTTTCCCAGCAATCACCCTCATGTTCCTCATATGACTCAATGCACAGAGGTATTAATGATCTTATATTTCTCTGTCTATATTTGTAAAAGCAATGGATGTTGTATCTATACCAAGATAAATGCAATAGAAGAAATACTAAAGGTATGGATAAAATAGAGTGCATTAGTATTTCAGCACCATAGCATGAAATAATAGAAAAAAAAAGCCAAAATAAAATTCATAAAATGTTTTCTTCTTGGATCTGCATTCCCTCCACTCAGAGACACGGATATGCCATGCAATTATAGGTATGGCAAGTGGATTGTTTGTCAGCTTTACAAAAAAAATAGGATCTTCTGAAAAATCTGAGATACTAAAATCTCACCAGTATCACAAGAAACTTACAGATTGAAATGGTAGATAACCTAAATTTATAAAATATCTTCAGAATATTAGTTTAGCATGCCTTTCAAGTATAAAAATTGAATATACATAACCAGTGAAAGCAAGCACAGGTTCCAGTAACTATGACTTTGAAAGTCACTCAAAGCTACTCAGACAAGTTAGCTGTAGCTCAGAATTGTGAAATACTTGAAATTAATACATTATTCCATTTTTGTTTGGGGCTTTTAATTTCCTATTAAATTATGGGGCTTCACTGGGTCTTTTAATCTCTTAGAAAATAAAAGAATCTCTGACTGCAAACCAAGTTAACAGCTAATTTAATTTCTTAAACACAGCTACATAGATTGTATTAACCCCACAAAAATGAGTACACCAGAAACCACCATTAATCTTGGTATATGCAAGTGAGACAGAAGTCAACAAGACAGTATTACCAAGAAATTACTCAAACTCCTGCAATTAACAAGGATTTTAAAGAGAAGAAAGGCAAGTGCTCAGTGACTAAAATTCTCTCTGCTTCTGTGCTGTTTATGTGTTAGAGGCAAATACTCAAAACTTCACAGATGCATGTACTTGGCAATGGATTTTTTCCCCTGTATACCACCTAGACTTAAGTGTAATATAGATATGACCCTCAGTACACTGTAAATCTTTGGTTTGTATAAGTAATAGGCTCCTATGGTATCAACAGGAATACAGCCAGAAACAGAGTAACTAAATTTAACTGTTTTATTGATGTTAGATATTTCTCACAAATATAAGTGAAACTGCATGGGTCTTGCTTATACTGAGCAATTTCTCTGTTGCTCCAGGACATTCCAGTAGTGCCAGCTCAGGTGTGTGAGTGCTTTATCTACCTGCTATGGCAATTGCTTTTTACTAACCCTGTACAGATCATGTCCTGCACTTTAACAGAAGCTACCCATCTCCAATGATCCCACTGCCAACAACCTACTTAACATCATTTAGATTTGTTAATATTGTGAATGTAGATATGTTAATTTTTAGACTTGTTACATATATCTGACAGTGCTGCCTGAAACTCCTACTGCTGTCATGGGACTAGGAAAAATTTAACCTTTTTGAGAGTGATTGCAGAATCAGTGGAACATTGATCATATATGCAAGGTTTTCTCTATTATTATTTAACCTCACATTTTTCTTTCATTGTCTTTTTGGATCCACTAAACTTTTCGTCACAATACGTCTCATATTCAGACATAGGAGTTTTATAGTCAAGACCTAGTTTTAGTATAAAAAAATTACTATTTGCAGAAGCTGTTAACTTTTTTTTCAGTGTCCTGTTCAATTTACGAGAACTCTCAAATTCCCCAAATTTTGGCTATAGAGGAATGTCACAACCCAAGGGATTTGCATTTCACTCTTTCCCTCATTCTGCAGACAGAAGGATTGCATTTTCAGACATGACCATACTGCATATAACATTTTTCCACTTGCTTTCCTGTAACCCTAACGTTTAAAAAAATTATCTGTTTCACATTCCTTCACTTTGGCCAGTCTCCAGTAAACTCTAAAATGACCTCCTTATGTTTATATTTTAATTATCAGTCTTTGCTTTCCCTGTGCTTTTTGTATTCTCTGTTCCAGTTAGTGTGATGTTCCTACAAGTTAATCTCCTTTTACAGCCCTCTTCAGACTGGCATTACACTGTGAGGCACCAAATGCTCCCTAGCACTTAAGTTGGAACATGATTGCAATTGACTTAAACTTGCTGAATATAAGTCAATAGCATAGGTACAGCATATGCTTACTGTTTCTGTTAGACCATGTACAAGATCTAACAGTGAGAAGTCAGAAAAATATCTTTATTTACTTTACCACGAGGAACTCAGCAGAAAGGGCATTTGGGGATGAATCCATGACATGGTAGAATTTTAGATCTTGCTAGCTACAGCAATGACTTTGACTTCCCTGCCCCCTTACTGACCTGTACAACAGAGAGGTAATTGATGACAACCTGTTACCAAGAGCAAGTTATAATACTCTTCTTGTCCTTTCACACAGGCAACCTAATTTTTCTCCTGTGTGTAGAAACCAATTCATCTCAAACACCTGTATTCATGGATTAGTTTTGTATGTGAGCTGTTTGGACATAATGTTGTTCAATATTCCTAGCATGTCAACGTCAAGGATAAAGGGTGTTATTACTATTGTTACTATTATAGTATCAATTGTACAATTTTTGCAGTACAAAGAGATTATCTTGATAGTCCTCATCCTTTAGCTTATTTCTAAGCAGTTTCCCAATGATGTTATAGCTCTAAGCCAGATATAAGTTTAGCATATGAACAATATATATATTTTCATAATATTATGCATGACTGATGTGCAATAATATGTACAAACTAGACATCTCTTTTATGATTTAGTTGGACACTTTTTTAATTCCATTTTTTCTAGGTATGCCAATATACTTAGCATTACTTTTTAGAAAATCTGTTCTATTATTTTGTATTTTTCATTTTTTTTTCTTTTATTTAACTAATGCAATGTTGCCATCTTCTTGAAATTTCTCCTCACAATTATTATTAATATCCTGATCTTTCTTTTAATACTGTCACATCTCTAGGACTGTCTGAAATGCAAGTTGTAAAGAACTTGTTCGGAAAAAGTTTGTGTTTGTTTGTTTGTGGATAATCCATCAAAAACTCTTGGAAGGCATTCATTACTTTGCAACGTTTACAAAATAGATCAGCTCAATGTATTTCTGCCTACAGATTCCTTAAATTTCTTATGACCATACCAAAGGAAGAGATCTTTGCAGAGAAAGGATTTTATAGAACATAAGAAGAAGTTAGGGACTGATTTTGCTGAATTAGGATATTTGAAAGACGCCAGTTTCAGCATCTCTAAGTAGCCAGTAAAAACTCACAAAGAAATACATTCCACATTGTGTCACAGATAAACTAAATAGTAGTGGCTCACCTGCAGTACCTCCTTCCATTTATCAAAACAGTTCACTAAACTGAAAAACACTTTGTATAGTCCTACGTAAATGTGCATGTATGCAATGAAAGCAGATACTCAGTAGCTAATGGTTATAGAACTGAATATGCACCAGCAGACAAAAGAATCCATTTTTGAAATCTATTATAATCCAATAATTGTGCTTTTTTTTTACATGAGATTAACACATATATATTAGTATTAAAATATATATTTTACGTTACAGTCTTACTGTCTCTTCTATTTATCTTAGTTTCTCACTGGAAATAGAAAACACTCTGATGCCTCCTTTGGCAATACAGTGTTTATATCCCCTGAAAGGTAACTGTGAACTTTTCACTCATAAGAGACAGGCAAGAAACATCTAGCACAAAACTTGTTAAATAATACATTAAATAAACTAATAAACTAACATCAGATTAGCAATCACAGGACTCTGTGTCTCTGAGCATGTATATTTAAAGGTTAAAAAGTTCAAGAAGCAAATTTAATTTAAATCCTGGCTCAGAATAGAATATGGGTTGGCTTTTTTTTCATGGTTTGACATGACAGCCATTTCTGGTAAGGTCTGTAAAGATGGCTCCAGTAAGAAGTTGCTCAAAAGCATTTTGAAGAGGATGAAGTAAAAGTATGATAAGTACAAGTAACTGAATGTGCTGATTAAAATCTTCAGGGACTTATAGCAAATCCTGACTTTGTTATTAATGATGGTGTCAAGAAATCAATGAAGATTGCATGTTTCTCCTGATAATATCCTGGGCTACATTCCTCACTGGGAGCTTTCTGTGTTACTTAATACAATTGGCCTGTACTTGGGTATCATGCCAGCAAAAAAATAGTGAAACTCTTCAATACTACAAAAGAGCATATTAACATATACAATTATGCTTTGCCATAGACTATAGGGCTTCAAAAGACAGAAATCATTTTAATGTGGCTGCTTGCCAGCTCTCCCATACACACATCGGCATGCCTCCACAAAGCAATTTGAGCCTTTTTTTTTCTTTTCTTTTTTTTTTTTTTTTTTAATGGACGAATGAACTGCCAATGACTTAGAGGAAATCAGTACTTAAATCCCAACGTTTGTCAGTTTATTTTACCCACTTCCATTCACTAAAGTCCATTACAACATTGAGCTCCTTTTACCTAAAACATGTCTGTATCCAAAATTGGTGTGCAGGTTTCTCTTTCTGGAGCTTCACTTTCTTTTCTATAATCAAGACAGACATACTTTTTTAAAGATAATCTAATTATTTCCAGTTTTCTGAAGCTCTGTTCTATAAAAGTTCTTTAAAATACATTTATTTAGTTGAAGGTAAATTTGAAGCCTAAAAGAACATTGAAGATACTGATGCTGAGAAAATGGGAGTCGTAACTCAATAGCCAATGTGACTATTAAGCAGGTGTTCTTTATTGGAGCACTGTGTACAGGGGGCATTTCTCCATCAAACATGCACATCCCAACCATTAAGCTTTCGCTTTGTATAGACAATAGACATTCATATTCATTACAGTTCTTAAAAAAGGTTGGGTTATGTTAATCACTCAAACTCAAATCATCAGTTCCACATATTGTCCCTCTCTTAGTCCGCCCAGCTTATGCCTCCATCACACCTCCTTTGGTGGTCATTGAGAATGAAGATCTAAGTCTTCCTCACAATGTACTTTTCACCTCTGTGTCCTTGTCATTTATTCAAACCTCAGAACAGGACAAAACCAAACAATTTCTTCTAATTAGAATAATTAGAAGAAATCAGATTCTGTCTTTTTCATTTCCCTCTACATGCATGTGTTACTTCAGATCTAAAAAGAAAACAAGAAATAACAAGATGATTGTCCACTGACTTTATGTAATTAATAGATTGAATTTTCCAGACAAATAGACAGCTGCTATAAAGAGAAATTTCAGAATAAGATAACATGCTGACACTGATTCTTGAGTTCAGCAGTTTGTGATAGGATTGCCCACCAATACCAATTTTGAGATAAATAGCTAACCTATTAACTCACCCTTGGAGGAAAGTGTTTTATAGTTCCCATCTTGCTTATCAAAAGGCATTTGCAAGTCTTACAACACATTTAACAAAATCTCTACTGGTTGCACATTCAATTTCCATCCATTCTTTTTAATCTTTAGTGGTTTTAGCAGCAATGTCCTGGGAACCATTTTGGTACAAAAACTTTAATAAGGAGAAAAGCAGGGTGACATTTAATTAACAAAATTAATTAGTGCTAAAAAGTGAAAGAGCATTCTCTAGCCATTTATGAAACAACAGCTGAGAATGGAGGAATGCTGAGGATGACAGCTAGAAATTGTGCTCAATTAAAAATTAAAACACATTCTTAAAATGTGTGAAAAAGAAGAGTTTTGACAAAAATTATTCATGACCTTAAACTTCAACAATCCTAGCATCACAATGTCAATTTTTGAATTTTTTTTGTGGTGTCACCTTGACGATTTTCCATTGGAGATATGATAGCCTATACAGAGCATTTAAGATTGCTAATAACAACATTGCTTTCCTTTTGTGGCCCTTTAGAAAGTATCTGTAGGGCCTCCCTTCTCCCAGGGATTTTGTGGAATGAAGCTTGATATTCTAATCATGTAATTGAATATGAAGTTTAATGAAAGTAAGAACCAAAAAGAATAAGTTACATCCACCATTTCCACTAATTAGATATTGTATAGTTCTTGGACCACTTTAGTTTTATGAACCAAGTGAAAAGATGTACTTAAAGGGTAAAAAGGGAAATGTGCTTTACGGTAGAGATTTTTTAATTATTATTTTTAAATTTCATCTCTTTACTGCTCTTAACTCTTTAGGACATAAAGTTAGGGAATAAATCCCACAGTTTAATCTTACCTTATGATTATATTTTTTATTTCTTCTAGCTGTGATGTTTAATACTAAACAATCTAAAGTCAACATATTGTAAATTAAGATAAAACTGCAGTCAAACAATTACTTGTCTGTAGAAAGTAGTGATAAATATTTCTAACATATATACTGAGATCTTCTAAGACAAAGAGCTACAAAGAAATAGATGTAGTCTCTATTCACAACAAATTGTTTTTTCATGTACACTAGAAACTAGGTTACCTAAATGTCCTTGAGCATTCATGGAGTCTTAACTCTTTCAAGATGGACTTTCATTTCCTCTGCAGGTTTTTTTCCTTTGTAGGAGGAAATATCCAGCCTGGCTTCATCTGTATCACTCTGAGAGAGGTCTACCAAGCCATTGTCCTGGTATGACTCTGCTGCACACCAGCCTATATATAGAACTGTTCCTACAGATTGATGTACTCCTAATATCAATTATTAGTGACTCTGTAACTTAAATCCCAATATTTGTCAATTTGTTTTACCCACTTTTGTTCACTAAAGTCCATGACAACATTGAACTCCTTTTACTTAAAACATGTCTGTATCCAAAATTGGTTTGCAAGTTTTTCTTTCTTGAGCTTCACCTTTTTTTTTCTATAATCAAGAAAGAGAATGTTTTTTTAAAAAGGTGATATACTTATTTACAGTTCAATAAAAGGTCTTTAAAATACATTTCCTTTAGTTGAAGGTAAAGTTGAAGCCTAAAAGAATGTTGAAGATGTTTTCTATAGGGAGGACACACAGTCAAAAACACTGACTTGGGGATTTTATACAGCTACAAGAAATGTATACGCAATACTCCCTAAGTGTGAGCTCTCACATGTTAGTGACATGTGCCTTTCCCCCAAAAAATATAGGATCAGCTATAACTACTCAAGTAAATGGAAAGTAACATTCAAAAAGTAAAATATATGTAGCTTATGATCCACCTGCCATGAAAAATTCATTGTCCAGGGTAAAAGAAAGGTAATATGAAGACTCAGAGACAGATTTAAATCGCATCATGCTTGTTGCCTTAAAACAAGGATTTTTTTTTTATGTAAAAGATGGAAATATCTTCATTACTGTTACATTTGTTGACTAAAATTTTTCTATTGACTGTGGACACATTATGAACCTGTGAAACTGTGTATTTTTAATGTACTTACATACACATACATCATTTTACTGTTTGCAGAATAGGCTCTACATCTATATTTAAATACTTATGAAGACAAAGGTTTCTATAACTTTCGTTGTCTTCAACTAGGAAATATTCCAAATGGTGAAAAGATTGACCTATTCTAATTTTAAAACTTAATAAAATTATATGGTACAAGTAGTTGTGTTTTATATTTATACTGTTTTTACAATTCCGTGGTTTTGAAATTCTTTAAGGAAGCATAATGTCAAAATTTAATATTTACAGAAATCAGTGGAGATATTTCCACTGTCCTCAGGAATGGGGCACAAAATTCAGAACTCAGAAACAGTTGTTCTGATTTGTCTACAAATCAATAATCTCTTTTGATGTTAATAGTACACTACTCAAATTTCTTCACAAATAAGCTTACTTTTTGAATACACTCTGTTAAGATACTGAGTACTGGTTCAAAAGCAATTTTTTCAGCATAAAGAAAATAATGTTAACATACATTTTTACTTTTTGAATCACAGTATTGTTCTTATGTTTTCTCTTATTACCATTTTTTTTTTTCGAAGACCAAAAGGGAACTTAGCAAATGTCAATTTATTATTAAATGCAAGCTGGAAGATTCACTAATGAATATTTGAAAAATGTTAAAAATGTATTTTCTGTACCTCTTTTATTCTGAAAGAAATGTTTCCTAATTAGTGAAGTGATACATTCTCCCAAGTGCTATCAAAATAATTTAAGATTTACTGTGTTTTCAAAGGCACGTCACTACCATTTCCAGAAGAAAAAGTCACATGTGCAGCTTTCCATAAGGTCAAACAACAGCATGTCCAACACAGGCAGTCGAAGGGTCCATTTGCACACAGACCTAGGTTAAAACTGTTCTCTCAGCTGCTGGGAACACTGTGCTACAGTGATGCATCTGTCTACCATCCAGCAGTAGCTTATGAGTGCAATTAATGAACATGCCACTTACGGACACCAGAAAGCCCACAGGGAATGGAATAACAGCAGTAGAGAAGCAAAAAAATATCCATTCATTGAAATATAAACCTTGCTTCTACATGTTTAAGACTGATGAGGAAGTTCACTATGAAACAGTACTTGAACATGTTCTTAATTAGTTTATGAAAATTCCTAGGAATGATATACATCTGAACAATAAGTACAAAGGTTAAGGAATTAATGTTTGTATTTATAAATAGCAGCCAATTTTCCATATCTTCCATAACGTAATCTCATTGAAATGATAGAAATCAATAAAGACTGTCTCACATTATGAGCAAAAATCTAAACTTAGAAAAATTTTAATGAAAATGTATTTTGGCAGATAAATGATAAAATTTAAAGTTAAAAAATCATATATGCAACCTTCAGTCTTTGCCTGCCACATGGTAAACCGCTGTTCTGGCAGCCACTGCTTGAAAGTAAAACATAATTTATCTTAGTTTCTCTGCTTCCCACCTGAGACGGAGAAATGTGATTATGTTTCTGTAAATCTGACCAGGAGATAATGGTCAGTTTTGATTCCTACTGCTCATTGGCAGCTGTTGTGATTTGGTCCAGCTAGCACAGCAGCACCACTACAGTCCCTTGCTCTGTGCCCCCATTCACCCCCACCCTTGTTAGGATGGTGGAGGCCCCAGCAAAATGGGAGAAAAAAGATAAGCAAGGTTGTTGTGGATTAATACAAGGGCAGGGAGGGNTGACCTTGGAGTCCGCATAGTTGTTTCTCTCACTGTTCCTACTCCTTGCACTACGACCAACCAGAAGAAGAAGGGGCAGAAGGAAGAAGAAGGAGGAAGAAACCTCCTCTTCTGGCTTCTTCTTAAAAAGTGATTGTGGAGGCGTCTAACTGTCTCAGCCCCAGCAGTGGGTCTGGCTCAGAGCTGGGGAGAGTTTTGAGCAACTTCTTACAGGAGCCATCTTTACAGTCCCTTCCCTCTTACCAGAAAAGGCTGTCATGTCAAATCATGACAGTAGTCAGCAGGCAAACCAAGAAAAATCTTTTACTGGCTTTTATCTTCTGAGGTTTCTCATGCTGGTGGTTGTCTAATGAGTGTCAATGAAGTCAAGGAGCTGAAAGAAGACCTAGATTTTCAGTGGCTTGGTTAGTGGGGCCAATAGAAACCTGGAAATCCTCTGACACTTTCCTGGCTTAGCAGGTTGTTGAGAGCTTTGGAGAGCAATCTGATCTGTTTTTGTGAAAGTCCTTGTTATAGCCCAACAGAACATTTTGAAATCAAACTAAGTCTCTGCCACAGTGAGCGTTTCAGAAATAGGCAAATGCCTGACCAGACCTAGAATATACAGAATATACTCCATAACAATACCAGATGACTATAATAGTGACTTTAAAAAATATGTTTAAAATGCTCCACTTATGTAATACTTTAAAAAAAAATCTTTAAATAAATTGTTTTAAAATTTTTGAAATTTCAGAATTGTGTTTCAATTAAATGCTTACTGAAACCTATTTCCTTTTGTTCAAGCTTACAGTCTAAAAATGGAGCAATGACTTTGATAATTAGGAATCCAATGCAATAAAATCCATTTCCCACAGTAAATAATTCAACAACACGAAATCTTGCATTTGTTTACTTTGGTTTTCTGAATATAAGAAACAAATGATTTGTGGGATACCCTCTGTGAGTGTAAGATCTTGATGCATATTTAGACTGGCATTTGATAGTAAAAATGAATTGGTGTCCATTATTGGAAAGAAAACTACAATGGGACTTACACCTTAACATACCTTTTCTTTCTCTGCACCATAACCAAAGGCCTCTAAAGTCTGACAACAGCTGATTGTTTTTTAATGAATCCTAAGTCAGCTATTTCTACTTCAGAGTTTTGAGAGCTGGAAATATTAACCTGAATCTTCTGACTTACCAATCAGTAATTGAATACCCATTTAGAAAATTTTGAGTGGGTACGTAATTTATCACCAAAAAATATTAGCCCACTACTACTTTCTTAACTGGTTAATCACATTGGCTGGTTTATTTTGTCAAAGCTAAATCTAGCAAAATTTAAGATATGAATATATTTTAATTTTGTTCTGTTTATTTGACTAACTCTGACTGCTCCCTTAGAGACTTATCTGCAAAACTTTCCATCTTTCTCTTTGCCTTTGATCAAAGGCTGTCAGAATTTGCTTCATTTACATTTCAGGCCCTCTTATTAAAACCATGTCTTTTGAGTTCTGAAGTATAGTTGGATGACAGAATGAAGACAAACGGTTCTAACTTCCTCCTTGCATTGTATTAACTCCAGATTTTTATCACTCTGCTATTATGCAATTACTGTATCTCCATGCCTGTTATAGAAGGAGCTTTCTTGCAGCAGAAGTTCTGGTAATCTCTGGGGTTTAGGACAATAAACGACTCTTGGTCCAAGGGGTATTATTAGTGTAAAAACTATTCTTAGTGTAAAAATAAACTGCTGACTGCTGTGAGCAGGATACTTTTAAAAATGCTCTTCTACTTGTACATCTCTTTCTGTGGCAACCTATGAACAGCACACAACACCAACGACAGTTTTAATTTAGAAGGAATCAGCTCCTTGGAACAGATAGATATAAAGCAGTTTTAAGTTAGAAGAAGCTCTTTACAACTGATAGATACAAGGCCATCCAATCAGAATAAAATCAGTAATGAGAATACTTCTTTGGGTGGTCCTACAGTGTGTTCTTTGTTCTATGTTATTAGCAACAAGTAAGGTTCATGACATGATATTTCATCAGCTAAATCTCTGTTTCTTGATAACTTCTTAAAATCCTGGGCTTTCACCACAATTTCCTTTCTCAGAGAAGGGTTCAGTTAAGCTCTTATTAAACTCATAAGATGTCATAGACCACTGACAGAATAAACCTCTGAAGCTTGGTTTGTTTTTTTCTTTCCCTTCTTCCATCTTGCACATTTTCCAGTAAGAGCTTTACATTTTCACTGGCTTTGACATCTAGTACCATGGTATTAACAGTGCAAAGATGAGAAAAATATGTAAGTGGAATCTCTTCTGCAGTGGTGCCAGACCAATTGGACAGGCATCTGACTAGCATTTAATGGTGTTGGTAAAAAACAAATAAAATAAAAATGAGCTTTTGCTGCCATTACCTCCAGTGCTATGCATTGTAACATGACTTTTAAGATTAACCTTTTCAGAGGTCACTCAGGCCCTTGATTCCTTTGTATTTATTCTGCCTTTGTGACAAATTGAAGGTTATTGTAGCCAGAAAAATTATTTACTTATTTTTCTGCATGTTGGGAAAATGTACACAAGAGTACAAGTTTACTAATGGGAATGAGACTCACATCTCTTTAAACTACCATATTCGACTTTTTCCTAGTTTTTGCACTGCAGTCTCTAAACAGTTTAGTTTGTCTTAAATTTATTGAGCAGTAAAGAAGAATGCACTATTCTTGAATGCAATCTAGCCTCTCAGTATTACAATATGCATGTATATGTTTAAGAACATTAGGGCAAAAATCACTGTTCAGCTTTCAAAGATAATGAAAGGTTTTCTCTCAAATTCAGAGGCAAAGACTGTAACTCTATTTGTTGATTATCATAGGTACCCTTTGGAATCTAAAAAGCTATAGGCCCTTTCATTTGAAGAGGTATTTTATAACTCCTTCCATTTCACTATAATACCTGGACTATTTCACTCTAATGCACAGGGATATTTACTTTACTGGTAACTACATGACATGGAGAAAGAGTGCAGTCCACAGAACCGTAAGTATATGTGTATGAATACTATTGATAACAGTTCATTCCTTCTTCAGAGGGAACTATGTGAAAAAATATTAAGATTTAACTGCAGTTCACAAAATGGATAAAACCTCATTTAACTAAGAACAGTTTAATCAGAAATACATGCTGGTCATAAAGCTCTACCAGAATACACCACTTAAAAGTGGCACCCAAATTTCTGCAGGATGCAGACTAGCCTGACAGGAGTGGTCCTGATTTGGTGAGAAAACCTCCCTGCATGCTTTTTTTTCCAAATAGGTCAGTTGTGTGTGTGACCTATTTGCAGTAAGATACTTATATGCCATAACCTACAAAACACAGCAGAGGCAACTCAAGGAAAGAACATCAGTCCTGCCATATTGCAGCTCTAGACTCTACATTTGAGAGGCCAAGGTGGAATTTCTTATGCACTCATCCTAGATCAGTACACCAAAGTCCTTTTGGATATAGGTGGTACTGTGGCACTGATACTGGGCATGAGAATGACAAGTAATGCCATTTACCTCTCTGGCTTAAAACTGGCTGCTTTGTGAGTACCAAAGCAGCACAAATAAAAAGGATTTCTCCTGATGAGGTCTCCCTGGCAAGAGCTGAACACATTATTTTCCTTATCGGAGTAAGTGAAAAGCAGGTGCTTTTCCATGTAATGTCCTATGATTGAAAAGCATTAGTTACCATAAGTAATTTACATGTAGGAGGCTGGTGACCTTAAGTCTTGGGAACAAGGAGAGAAACTTTATTGACCTAGATCTGTCATTTACTTAATGAGCTTTGTTCCTGATTAGACTGAGGGCTTTTGGCATGCCTAAATATAAATTGTATGATACAAGTGTTGTACCCATGAATGCAACATGATGTATGCCTCAGAAACTACATGGGGAAACAAAGATGTGGCTTGCAAACCTGTCATAGTTTCACGTATGGTTGGAACTAAATAAATTATTTCTCTTGGGATTTTCCTTAATTTGCTAGAAACTCATTCCTCCAAAAAAGTTTGCAAATTATTTTTAATGGCAACTTCAGAAAAGTATTTTTAATAGCAATGCTTGATAAAGTAAGACACCTTCTATTCTGGAAAAAAAAAAAAAAAAAAAAAAAAAAAAGAGCCATGTACCTGTAGTGCAAATATGCCTGTTTACTTTATTGAATTCTGGTAATATTTTCTGCAGTCTGATTTGTCCAAGAACAAGAATCCTATTTATAATTGAGACATAATGATGAACGGATATATCCACATAATTATACTCTCTGACGTGGAAACACAAATTTTAAAAATAAGATTGTAACTGCAAGCAGGTAACAAAATTAAAAAAAAAAAAAAATTAAAGCAATTGGCTTTGAAAATAATAATAAAAAAAATCCAGTGAATATATAGAGAGGAACCAGAAAGAATCATATTTACCTGAGATTATTTTATAGACTACTTTTCCTCATGTTTAAAAATTGCTCTCACTCAGTTATAGAATTTTTTTAAATTTTTGTTTTGTCTGTAATGCACAGACTATTAGACTAGATGCTTGGCTTTTCCTTTCCCCAGGAAGGAATCTGGAACATTGCTTCAGTTCTAGGTAAAGTTTTTCCAAGAATAAAGCAGTGTGAATTGAAACCAAAGGAAGTTGGGAAATAATTATTTTTTTCAGTTTGGAATGGAAAAATGAATCCACAGAAGTACTAGCCATACACATAAAAGGTTACTCTGGTAAAGCTGGTAATAAATTACCTTCTATACTCATTGGGTAATAAGGTAAAATGTACATAACATGCACCAATTGAGCTTTAATCTAGATATTAAGAGACAAATTTAGCATTGAGAGGAAAAAGAGGGAATTAAGTTAGTTAGATAGTGGAGGAATATGGATTTTGGAGGGCTGATTGGATTAATATCAACCAAGAAAAGTCCAGCTGTAACTGCTCCTGTCCTGAGGCAAACAAATACATTGGAAGACAAGACAAGGTCCTTCTCAGCCTTATTTTCACTTTTATTGTCTTGCTGAAATTCATAGAATCATATACATTCAAAGTATTTTAGATTTGAACATTTGTAAGGTTTAATGTGTTAGAAAAATATGGAATAAAATACTCTAATTTTTAGAAATAATTTTTTAAAACTATCAGATAACCCCCTCAAAAGAACCCTAATCAAAATTTCACTAAAGGTTTTGTTGTGGATGAACCTTCATTTTTCAGACAAATATTTTTGCTCAGCTAGATCTGAAACCAAGTTAGTGCTCATTAATTCTTTCCCAGACAGCTTCTAAACACAAGTTTCCTTGGTAACAGCAGCCAGCATAATATTCCTTGGTACCTAGCCACTAAACCACACAAAATCACAAATCCTGAACCTCTGTGTTCATCTAGGAGAAGGGGAGGCTAGAGGCAAATTTACTCCCCATGTGTACATGATCCTGCACCAAGCACACATCAAACACATCTGATATGGATGGTAACTGCATCCTGAAACACACTAGATACATGGATGGCAGTTATACGTTCACCTATTTTTTGTCAATTCCCTTTTCTCCCTGCATAGCTCCTGCTAGAAGCTCTCAGGAAGCTGTGAGAGTTGGAACTTCAGGCTAACACAACTGCAAATAGACTTTTTACCCCAACTGGCAAAACTTTTGCTGCCCTGCTAACACTTGATTTAGATGATATTTATCAGGCAAAAGAAAAATGCTTTAATTTTAATATTTTTACACTTAATTTCACCATTGCAATTTAATTTTTTTAATTTCAATCATTGACAACTGCATTGTGCTAAATGCTGTGCAACATGTAGCAAGGAGACAAATTAATTCTACTAACTTCAACAACTGGCCTGGGTTCTTACTCCAGTCACTCACAGTGAGAACAGACTTACCTGTAACTTAGCTAAACTGTTGTAACAGGTGTTTATGACCTGATAGTAGAGATGACATCAGAATAAGATGGAAATATCTTTCCTGAAAGTGAAAGAGGTCAACATCTACCACACCAGGGATCTGAAAAACTGTATGCTGAACCAGCAAGCCTCTACAATGGAAGGTGGTTCTTTGGTGATGAGAAAGGGCAATGTCCTCATCAATTTTAGGAAAGAGCATATAGAATAAATGACCACAGCAGGTACAAAGGAAGCTGAACTTCTCTCAACAATAAGGGAGAGAGAGGGCAGTTGATAGGGCTAGGACAAAGGCCGGACTCGATGATCTTAAAGATCTCTTCCACCGAAACAATTCTATGATTCTATTATTGATAAACAGCTACCTCAGCTGAACCAATTGGCTATATAAACATTTGTCTCCAAGTTAATAAAAGATATGGAAATCTACATTTTCCTGAGTTCAAGTCAGACTAAGATGGGGAAATATACATGGTTCAACCCAAAGTGTGAATATGAAAACTCAACGAGGAGCAAGTAAATATACTTTGTATCATACATTAAATCCTCTAGTGGGGATTATATAAAAGAAGATGCTCCGAGGGTACTGGACTCATAAGGAAGGTGTTGTTGCCATGAAACCATGGTAACCTAAAGACAGAATAAATACATTCAGTTTATTTTCCTACCTTATTTTTGTAGATGTGGAAGGATTCAATATCAGATATTAACTGATCTACTATACAATTTAAAAAAGACAAATGTTCTGTAAACCCAAAGTTTTGCCAGCTTTTCTACAGCATTGTCAATTCTTAGATAAATATGCTTCTCCAAGACTCTCTTTTAATAAAGCAGAACATCCTGAGATGTGAAGACTTGTGTCATCTTGGTTTCATCCTTTCTGCCCTCATGATTTCAATAACAATATGCATATCATTCCAATGCTGAAGCACTGCATCTGCCAATGAAGTTAAAAAAGATTAAAAGGAATCTTCCTGATCTTCAATTACCTACATTTAAATATATACTTGTATTAACAGATCTGTGTTAATAGATAGAGAGACAGAATTGTCAAGAGCTGAAAAACCTGATAATAAGAAAAAAAAACACTCCCAATTTCTTTTATTTATTTTGCATGGACACAATCAGACTTCAAAGAGAAAATGTGAACTGATGCTGGATTTTATCTTTCTTTCTCAGATTATTTTCTCAGATATGGCTTCTTTTATATTCAAGTTTGTACAACGAATTTTTACTCATTACTGTCTCACAGTTGCTGTGGCTCATATTATTCTTTAACTTTAAAATTATTTTACTTTCTTTTCAATGCCATTCCTGACCATGGAGACAAACTATGTCAATTTGATTTATACCTGGACACTTACTTCATGAGTGAATTATTTTCCCAACCATGTATGCCAATGTCCTGGTTTGGGCTAGGGTAGACTTAATTCGTATGAGGAACCAGGAAGAGATACAGCCTGGACAGCTGACCCAGGCTGGCCAGCAGGTATTTGATACCATCCTGATGTCACGCTCAGTATATAGGTGGGGAGCTGGCTGGAAGAAGCTCTCCTTGGGGGTTGTGGTTTTCAGCTTCCAGCCCAGAGTGGTTGGTCGCATCTAGTCAACTGCATGACTCACCAGGCCTTTTTTTATATCTCCTCATTTACTGTTATAACTTGTTGCTCTATTAAACTGTTCTTAGTTCAACCTATGCAGGCTCTTTTCTCTTTTCTCCTATCCTCTCCTTGTTGCACCAGGAGGGGAAGGAGTTGTATGTTTTGGTGTTTTTTTCCTTTTCTCAGTTGGGCAAAACCACAACAGTCACTACAATATGTAGCCTTTTAAAAAATGTAAGCAAAAAATAAATTAATTTGACTGACATTTTTCTAGGGTTTAAGTAATGTAAGTTTCATGCTCTCATAGGCACCCTAAATATGTGGTCTTTCACTGATTTTCTCAAAGATGAGAGAGTACCAAAGAAATGCAAAAGCCAGGTATTTTTTTGACCATATGTAGATAAGGTCTCAGTAAATGTCATCAGTTATTCAGACTAATAATTCATTTCAACTCTGCTCACACAGAGACAAACATTACTCAAAGTGCAGCAATAATCCTGCACAAAAATGAGTTTACTCATTGTGCTTATTTGGCATGAAATACATGGAGGAGAATTATTCATCAGAAATCAAAACAGTCTCAAATTAAGAAAGACTCGATAAAGAGCATACCCCTGAAAGGGGAATTAGGAGCAGATGTATTGAAAGAAAGCAATCCTTTCCTGAAAATGTCTTTCCCATTGCATCTGTGGAGGATATTTGGGTTAAAGGCAAGGAGGGACCATTGTGCTCATGAGAAAACGGGAAAAATCATGCCTCATTTTCCTTAGTTATCAGGAAGGGATGGTTGGCTCAAAAAAGATGCCAGAATAAGTTCTCTCTACTTCCCCTGGAATAAAACAACTCTTTAGTCTCACAGATCGGTCCTCTTGCCCTTGCTTTGCATCTTCAAGCTTCACTAGTGGCTATTCATGAAATAACATAATGCCACAGGATATTCTATGATGTCTATTGAACTCCTCCTGTCAAGATAACAGAGTTCAGACCTGAGAGGAAGCTTAGCACAATTGCCAATCCTGGAGCTACTGCCACTTTTAGGTACTGGCTATCAGCTTCATTACTAATCTAGCATTTTGTTTTGTTGCAAAATGTCTTTAAGCTATGACTCTCATAAGTAATTTCTATTAAAAGGGGTTTTGAAATGATGATGGGTAGATGTGAGACTCAAGGAAGGGAATGGGAGCTGTCAGATCTGACAGGACAAAGATAGTCTGCACTAGTGATTGCAGGTATGGAAAGGAGGTATTTATATTCATACAATTAATTATGGTGGCCTTTTTATTTCTTCAGTATTAATGAACTGGTACTGCAGCTGGCAGGAAACAACTCCATGCTTTGAAAATGGCAAATGGGCAATTTTCAGAATCAGCTATGTCCTTGACATACTGTTATTTTGAAGTTCCAGAAGTTCAAGTAAGAAGGCTAAGGAGAAAGGAAGAGAAAATGGTCTAAATTTTTTTCTCATGATGAAGAATCAGAAGGTGGGCACATAGCAACTGTCTAACCATGTTTTTTTTTTTTTTTGTTTCAACAGTAAAATGCTATTAACTTGGTTAGACCTTAAGCAATGATTGATCTCTCATATTGTCAGCAAGATTTAATGCAAGAAGTAAGATATATTGTCTACTTCTGTTCATCTCATTGTGAAGATCCTGGGGAAGTCTATGAATTATTAGAAAATGCCTCACTTCTTGTTTTCATATATATTAGCGAATATCTGGATGTGGCTTTGACAGATATTTAAACACAGAGCTAACTAGTTCAATGTGTAGATAAAATGAAAGTGTCATGGTTTGACATGACAGCAGTTTCTGGTAAGGGGGAAGGGGCTGTAAAGATGGCTCCAGTAAGAAGTTGCTCAAAACTCTCCCCAGCTCTGAGCCAGACCCACTGCTGGGGCTGAGCCAATTAGATGTCTCCATGATCACTTTTTAAGAAGCAGTTGGAAGAGGAGGATTCTTTCTGTTTCTTCCTTCTTCTGTCCCTTCTTCTTTTTCCAGCTGGTGGTGGTGCAAGGAGTGGGAAGAGAGAGAAACAATCTTATGGACTTCAAGGTCAATGAGGGAAGAGAGGAGGAGGTGTGCTGGAGCAGACACTCTCCTGCATTCTGGTGAAGGACTGCTGAAGCAGTGATTTGTTTGGACTTTGTTTAAGACCCCACATCAGGGGCAGTGACTCATGCTAAAGACCCCACCACCAGGGGCAGTTACTATGGCCAGAGGAGGCCATATCCCGTGTGAGGGACCCCATATTCACAGAAGCTGTAACTGTGGAGAAGAACTCATGCCAAAGAAGCTCATTCAAATTATGGCCAGAAGAGTCCCAGTCCCATGGGAGGGACCCTGTATCTGCAGAAGTTGCACCTGTGGGGAAGCAGCCACGCCAGAGATATTTTACTAAGGACTGTGTCCCAGGGGAGGGACTCTGTATCAGAGCAGGGGAAGAATGCAAGGAGTTGTCCTCATCTGAGAAGAGAGAAGTGGCAGTGCCCATCTGTGAGAGATTGACTACATCTCCCATTCCCTGACCCCCTGTGCCATTGATTGGGAAGGAGGTAGAGCTAATGAGCTGGGCCTGGGAAGAAAGGAGGGGTGGGGAGGGAGACCTTAAAGTACTGGTTGTAATTTTATCATCATCTTACTGTCTTTTTGCTTTTGATTCTGTTCTGTTTCTTGTAAATAGTAGAATAAACTTTACTTACTTTCCTCTCTAAGTACTCGAGTCTATTTTGCCTGGAACTGTAATTGGCAGCAAACCCTCCCTGCTCTTGTCTCAATCCACAACAACCTTGTTATCTTTCTCCTCCCCTTTTGCTGGGGCCTCCACCATCCTAACCAGACTGGGGGTGAATGAATGAGAGACTGTCATGGTGCTACTTTACTAGCTGGGCCAAACCAGAACAGAAGGCTAAATTATGTGGTTATCATCTTATGAAAGCAGCTTAATATGTTATCTTCTACACTAACTGATGGGAACTTTACAATGACTGGACTGGCAAAATAAAGAAGAAAAGATAGTATATCTGTATAACTGCGAGAACTCAGGGACATGGAAAGATGAGTAAGCATTGATCAGAAGCAATATTACTATAGTTAGAAATACTTATGAGAGTGCATGAAAGGCAACCCTTGAGCCAACTGGAAAGAATGAGACTGAGACGATTAGGAAGTTCAAGGTAGCACTATTCATCATGGAAGGGAATTGCTGTTTTTCCAAAGCACTGACAGAGCTTTTCAGGAAATTAAATGGTGTGTCAAACATGGAATGATAGTGTTAGTTAAGGAAACACAAAGAGTAAGTTGGAAAGAAACTATGCAATTGGGAGTTTGTGGCACTGTAAGCAAGCCAGCTTCAGTACTATATCCAACCTAGACAAAACCAGTAAATATGAAGTAAGACATAAGATTTTAACTGATAGACCACATTCTCAGGGAAAGAACAGAAAGTTTTTTAGACTAATGCTTCTTTGTCACTTTCTAAACTTAGCCCTCTGCAGAGAGAAAGACTAAATAATATCTAAGTTCTTGAATAAATTAATGGAATCATGGAGTCTATGAAAGTTAATAATTAGGGAAGATTTATGATTATCTATATTTATGTGAAACAGACGGTATGTGACTGTTATTCTGCCTTTATAAAACTGTTGTTTACAACTTAAACTACATTTTAACGTCCCTTGGGCTTTCTGTCTTGAAAAAATATGAGTAGACAGTAGGGAGACTGGTAACATATGTGTGATTTTTTTATGCATGTGTGTTAAATTTCATGATCTCTACGCTTTTTTCATAAACTGCGTTTTCTAGAGTTAATGTTCCCAGTATGCTGTGATGGTAACCATGCAAGAGCACATATTTTCATACCATTTGACCCCATCTGTTAATCCATTTTCCCTGGAACTTCCTAGAATCCCAAAGCTCAAATATTGCTCAGGTGGATTCCTCTTGTCTTCTGACTGGTAGTGTCAATATTACTGTATATATTAAAGCACATTGAGAAGATGGAGATTCTGACCTGCTATTTTCTTCTTTTTTAATTTACATTTGCTGTCTTACTCACTTACTCTAGCACTCATTCTAGGACTTACTCTAGCACTTACTCTAGCGTTCTAGCACAACATTGCAATGCACTCCACATTTGAATTTCGGCTTTGTTTAATCTATCTCATTTTGATCCCAATGAAAAACCTTCTAAATAAATATGTATCCTTAAAATTAAAGTTTCTTGGTTCTCATCTTTCTTTGGACACAAATTAGTAATATCTGAAGTAAATACTGATTTTTTTATTGAGACCAGTAAAAACTTCATAAAAATCTCCTCTATGGTATATTGTCCTGGTTGGTGTATAGTAAGAGAGTACCTATAGACAACTTCCTACTGAGTAAGTGACTACATGCGTAGTGGTTTTGGCCTGGGCCAGGTCTTTCAGTAGCAGGGGAGCTAAAGGAGTGTCTTCTTTAAACAAAGAAAGTTGCCAGAAACTTCCCCTGTAGCTGACAGGGTTAGGGACAGTAAGTTTTAAGTTGGACCCTGCACCTAACCCAGGCCTGGCCAATTAGTAGTGGAGGTAACGCCTCTGTGAATAACATATTTGAGCAGAAGTTGTTGCGCAGTTGCAAAACTGGAGTAAGTTCCTGGCAAGACCTGGGAGTCCGTGGGGGAGGTGCCNCATCTGTAATGAACTGACTGCAACCCCCATCCCCCATCCCCTGAGCCGCTTGGGGGGAAGGAAAAGGAGTCCTGGGAAGTGGAGGAGTAGGGGAGGTGTTTTAAGACGGTTTTATTTCTTGTCTCCCTGCTTTTATTGTTTCTTTAATAAACAAGCCCTTTTCTCCCTAAGTTGAGTCTGTTTTGCCCGAGATGTTAATTGCCGAGTTCGATCTCTCCTTCCTTATCTCAACTCACAAGCAGTTTGTTATATTCCTCTCTCTCTCTCCTGTCCAGCTTAGGAGGGGGAGTAATATTATGACTGGGTGGATATTGGCCTAAACCACCACAGACTGATATTCCTACTTATTACAGACTCACTGGATGATTATTGCCCTTCCTTTCAGTCTGTTATTAATGGCCTTATTAGGAATGCAAATCAATGTTTGCTATGTAAAATGGAAAACACAAAAATCAATGCATGTCCTGTTGTGCATGGTTTAGATTCAGATTTTTTTGAAAGTGTCACAGGTTCAAATCAAACCTTGAATAGTAAATTAACTTCAGATATTTGGTTTACTTTTAATTTATTGTTCCCTTTTGCTGTAAAAAAAAAAAAACAAACCAAAAAACAACTTTTAATGTGTTCTTTTAAAAAAACATTTTGTAAACCATCAAAAAAAAAAAAAGTCATATCAAATTAAGGGTTATGTTGGAAAGTAAAAAATTACTTTTGTTGTTTTCTTAACTTACTATTTCAGTCACAAAATAAAAAAAGTTATAGAGCTTACATCCAAAATTCTAAAATTACTTTGTTGTCTCCATTTATACAATAAGATCAAGGTCACTCTTCTGTCCGGTTACATGTTTTCAGTCACATGCTTTTATTTTTCACATGCGATTCCTGAGACCTTTGCAAATGTAAGTGACAGAATCCTTTACATTTTCATCGATATGGTTTTTAGCTCTGGAAGTCACCTGGGATTGGAACTCCTTTTTAAATGATCTAAAATCAAAGGGATAGTAATGTTGAAATGCAATACTCTAGAACTTCAGTTGAACTAATGATCAAGTTACAGGGCTCGTATCCTCCAGAATACACCAGTTGTCATTTTTGTTACTGAAATGTAGCCTATCTCAAAACTTCTTCTAGTACTTCCCATTTGACCAGCAAAACACTAAGGAATCATTTAATACAATAACTGACTTGAATCTTTACCAAGTGAAGTATTTTAATTTCAAGCAAATTTTGGATAATTTATTTTCAGATTATTTTCACTTTCATGCCATTGGTCACAGCTGGACTAGAGAAAGAGAGGACAAAATACCACACATTTTCTTGCAATGTCCACTGAAAGTACTAAGAAGTCTACAAGCTTTTATACAATATTCAGACAAAGCATTTCAGTATTGTGTTTATCAAGTACCAGAATGATAGATATTCTCACATGACAAAGCTGAACTCCACAAAATGGATCAAATCAGAACTACTTAATTAGTTACAGTTAATCTTTTAAAAGTAATATTAGAACAGACATTTATCTACTTGGTGAGATCTCTGGCTAAGAAAAACTTCAGGATTGCAATAGATACCTGCAATTAATTTTCTTAACACTCTTTAGGGGAATTATAAATAAATTCATATTTTATCAACTTTCCCTTTCTTTAGTTTTGTCAAATAAATATCCTTGGATTATTTTATACCCACAAAAACTTTGCTGAAAATTGTAGATAAATACATGTAAATAAGTGTATGTGTATTTTTCATGTATATGTGTATTTTGATCTTAAATAGTATACAGAGGTCTTAAGGCTGAGTAACACCTAATCCATGAGTTAAACATTGGCAACTGGAATATACGGTGGTGTGGAATGGTAACTTTATATCTCATTTTCCTACTGCTAGTGTAGGTGGAGTGAAAGAGAGAACAGAAATGAGGGTCACACTGGAAGAGAAAAAGTGAAAAAATTATGTAATCTCAGTGATTTAACCTGGCATACCATGCAATAATTTATGATAGTAAAATCACAGAGGAAATCTAAGCCAGAGCTATAAAATATACCCAATGTATCCAAGTCATTCATTGCGTTATCGATAGTAATATCATTTAATAACATGTAAGATGTGAGGTTTAAATTATGATTATCAGAATATTAATATTATATTCTCTTTTGCATCTATGTTAATAAAATCATGAGCATTACCAGTCAAAAAAGCTAAGCCACTGATAGAACTTGGTGGATTTTTTATGAAGATCTAAATAATCAGCAATGTAACCCAAGCT